>CABFOW010000502.1:53706-176707 GCA_902141385.1 Timema californicum | reverse complement strand
TGAGGGCACATACAACGAGACAACTCCACCTTTTCTCTGGTCCGGCGACTAGAGCAATTGTGTGCTGCGTGCTAGACGGTGCTATGTAACACTCGGCATGGACAGTAATAATTTTAAAACATCGAACACAAACACATCATCACTGATTCGACCCTCAATATTCAGTAGGGAGCGGAGTCGTAGGCACTCAAAATGTAATATATATATATATATATATAAAGGCGTGTATATTCCGGTTCTAACCATTCAACCTCACTAGACATTAAATATTTCAGCTACATTCTAATTCTACGTCTAGGTCTTTCCACGGGTCTCTTACATTGGGTCTACCAGTCGATACCCTGAGCACGGTTCTAGATTCAGATTCTTCTATTGACGGTATTGACAGTAACCTGTGAGGTATGGGAATGTAAACAGAATATTTAGCTCATCATTATGTAACCTACTCCACTCTACTATCTTCAACCTTTTTAGGGACCAATTAATTTCTTAAATACTTTGTCTTAAAACCACCTAAATGTCTCCTCATTATGTAAGGTCAGATACTATTATTGGAAAAATAAATGAACAGTCTATAATAATTGTTTTTTTTGTTATTCCGAGATATTATATTTATTATAATCATCATCATCATCGTAATAATCTGAAACAATCCGTTCCTTAGTGTTCTCCTGACTGTCAACAATATTGTTCCAACTCAAAAATGATTTTGGTATGAACACTCCAATGATTTGTATTTTAGACCAAGGTTCAGCCGCTTTTTTTTTTTTGACAAAATAGATTTATAGACCTATAAAATTTCCGCGATCCAACTTTGTTTCTTTACTCAAATTTTTCTTTTATATTTGTCTATTACTCTAATATTACTTAAATTCAATCTTCCCTCAAATAATATTATACCCACTTTTATAGAAAGAAAATACAATAAATATAATGTACCTTTTAATATAATACTATTTATTTTCTTAACACATTACCGATTATAGTCGAGCAAGTTAATTTTGGCATTCACTCAAATATTATTTGAAAGTACTTGATACAATTTCACGCTTAGAAAACTCAAATATTGACTTTAAATGGCGTTGTAGTTTACTAACGTGATCTACTGAAAATGTCCACGAGATGGTTCGGTCAATTTCTATCATCCACCAAACCATGGGATCAGTGTAGGGGTTAATTAAATGTTAATGATGCAATTGTATATCCTTTATATTTGAACATTTTTACCGTCTGAATGGCGGCGTCCTTAATGATTAATCTGAAGTAAAGTGTGTTGGGCAAACAGGTATAAACTCCTGTTTTAACTCAAATTTAGTTAGTACTTCCATCTGTTGGACAATCATGATACCTTTCTAATGCACTATATAATATAGTTAAAAGCAGTTTATGTCATACTTAAACAATTATTTTTTTAAAAGGTACATTCTGGGGTCTTTATGGAGTCTGAGAAATAAAAGTAATCCTGAAAGATGTGTGTTATGTGACTTTACCGTTTTTCCCTGTACGTTTCTAATACTTCAAATTCTCTTTCCACACAACTGAGGATATACTATCTCTAAAATGCTTCCTTCCTCATCCTTACTCCATTAGAGTAATTATCGTATGTGCCTATAACCTAAATAGTGATAAAAAATAGTAGTAGCATTTCACTTATGACACTACACTAACGCTCTATTACTTTATTCTACCTAAAGTAGCCCCGTGGCTTCTTTGATGCTGACTGACAGCTCACAGCTGACTTCTGACAGTAAACATTTTGGTATATACCTAAATTTTGATTGTCAAAGTTGACATATGCTAAACAAATGTTTTTACATATCATCTGGTTTGGCGTAGGGATGCGTAATTTGGTCTGGTAACTTTTTAAAGCTGTCAGTCAGCACCAAAGAAGCCATGGGGATACTGTAAGTACATTATTACCAATGTGTATTAGTAAAATGATCTCAAATACTCAAACTTCTCTGGCAAACAACAAAAACATACTAATATATATTTATTTGGATATATAGTTATAATAGTGCTATACATTCAAGATAAATTGCTATGTCACTTTATTACAGTAGTTTATCGATAGTTCTTACGTTCATAACTAATTAACTATCGTTATAATAAAATACAAATACAAACACACATCTAAGGTTTTAAATTAAAAATCAATATATTTAATAGCTTTAACGATTATTCTACTAGCGGATAAACAATTGTTATAATTATCGAGTAATTTAAATAATGACGTCCATTTATATCACACCTTACTGATGATATAAAATGGCCCGCTTTGTTTCACAAGTGTGTTTGTCAACACTAATTATTAATAAACATATGACACCACAGGTTTATATGAGAATTAATTAAAGTACTCTGTAACTTCGTGTCACAATTAGTACTGCGGCAGTATTTTATGTTATATTATCATAAGTACTTGACGTTGCTTGGGGTAGCCAATTTGCATTGTTATCCCGGGACAAGTTTTTATTTTATTCAAACAAACAGAAAAACCATATCACTATATTTCTTCCTACACAATTTTTAATGTATTTAAAAAAGTATTAAAAAATTTAAAATTCCAGCTTTGAGGCACATATGATTGTTTTCAGGGGCTGTTCATTTAAAAATGTCAGATCTCTACTTGCGGTAGATATTGCACAAAGCTAGTGACAGGCTAACAATCTATTTCATTAAAATAAATTCGGCCGCTATAATCCATGTGTCCTTGTAAAATGTAAGCTTTACTCTAAGAAACACGTGATATTACTTATTGTTAAGCTGGACTAAACTTTGAAACCATTATTTGTGATAAATCAGATTATTGGATTTGCTTTGATAAAATATTGTTAGTTATTTCGACATGAAAACTAATGAAGATAAAGCATTTAATTTCTTTTTAAAATGTTAAAATAGGACGTTAAAAAAATAAGTTTTAATTTATTTGAACACCTGTTGTTTTTCTTCTTTTTGTTTTGTAGCTTTAAATATATGGTTTCTATCACAATATGTCCATAGTAGTAGCCGTTCTTCGATGAAGGTAAATGTATTTCCTAGATGCCTTTAAAAAAATCATATCATTGTTAAATCACATTTAAATAAACAAAATATATCACAGGTATCATTTATAGTGTTGTGTAAACAATTTGGCGAAACAGGTTTTAGTTTACTTTATTTCACATATCCACAATTAAAATAATATAACAAACTTTATATAATCCTTTATAGCCATTTTAATGATTTATCTTAAAAAAATGTTCTTGAAAACATGTCTCACAAAATTTCAGTGTCAACACTTACATTCTAATATATGCTATTAGTCACTACGTGTATGGATCTCCTATGAAACCAATGATAAAACCACTCCTAATACACGAGTATATGTCACCCCAAAGTACTTTAGAAACTCTACAACCAATCGGTAGTGCCAAAATGGAGTCGCAGCGGTTAACCTTAGAACTTCACGGGCCCCAGGGATGAAACTACTAATAGGAATGTAGCCAGGAATATTTCCTATTTAAGAGTGTGCAGAAAAAAAAAACCAATATGTAATAAGGGACTGGCGAGGAGTCCTTGAAAGAAAGTTGACTAATTATTCTGATAGTTTGACCTTCATATTCATAAGTCAACAACTCAAAGGTTGGTTTTATGTGATTCCTATCCATCAGATGGTTAGTGCTGCTCGCACCATCTGGTAGAAGTCCCATGTACTAGGGGAGTTCAGGAAGTGTGGTAGTTTCCTATTGCCTTCCGCACCAAATTTCTATATGAGTGAGCGCGAGAAGGTTTATCAATTTTTTAAAAATGTTATTTTAAAACACCATCCAAGGATCTCTTGCATGCCACAATCGACATAAGACCAACAACGTTTACTTTCCCTCCGAAGAAAGTTGTGCTATGGATTGACATAGTTTAGGAAAACTCCATTGACCGCAGCTGGTTTTGAATTAATAAATATCTATTCCAGTGTCGAGCACTATACCCCAATACCACTGAGGTCGACTCCTGATAGTATAGAGCATACTATAATATTATCCTGATATCACACACGATAGTCAAACCATTTTGTTATAATTAATTTGACCCGCCTCGGTGGCGTAGTTGGCTAGCGCGCGAGTCGTGTTGAGCTGCTCGAATGCCGAGGACGGGGAGATCGAGGTTCGAATCTAGGTCGGGTGAACTGGGGGTGGTTTTTCCTAAATGGTTTTCCACTCTCCCTCCACACAAATGCGGGTTCACTTCCTCTAATTCAACCTTCCCAATTATTAATCCATTAGAGTAATTAGTACTTAAAGCGTATAACCCGAACGGGTAGTAAGACGCGGTGCTAAATATTATTATTATATTATTATTATAATTAATTTGAGAGATATACATTACTTACATTAAGTAGTGGTTATAGCGGTGGTTTAATACTTCTAACATATAATTTACATAATACAATAGTATAAACATTTTATAGGCGGATAGAATAGAGGCTTTCTAACGGAGATGAAGATAAAGAGAATCTGCATCTACAATGGCTAGCTGCAACTATTTCATATTTAACAGCTTCCTAAATTATTCATGATCAAAGAACACAATGTTAATAATGTAGCGAACAATTCATGCATTATTTAGGCCTTTAAGAACGATAAAAAATGAAGAAAAAGTTATCATTCTAAGAAATACTCTATTTTTAAAACTTGATCTTTTGTCTTTAAAAATGTTTGGACTTAGGAAAAAAGGGGAAAGAAATATATAATCACTCAAAGAAAGAGGGAAAATACAATATTTTATATTAACGATTTGGGAAAAACAAGTCAGGACCCCCTAGACTGTTTTGCCAGGGAAGGTGATGTCGCGGTTCGAATCATAGTGGGTAGAGGGAGGGAGATTAACAAGTATAACACAAATTATAAGAAATATTTTCGCACCGTGGACTTAAAACTTTGAAAAAAGGGTCATGTATATTTATCATGAAAAAATTAATGTACTTTTCCTTAATAAACGTATTTGAGACTCTAAACACAATAATGTAAATTACAGTTTCTTCCTCTTACATAGCTCAAACCCTTAAACATATATAGGATATATTAAAAATGACGGGTGACCTGGTTGTCTAGGTGTAAGGTGTCTGACCTCTGTGCTGGGGTCCAGGGTTCAATCCTCGCTCACGGCACAGATTTATCTGATTACCAAACCCTTCCCTCACCACTGACAAGACGTGTATTAATCACAAATTGTGATTGTTGGGAATTCCAAGCCTCCACCGTGGTTCGGATTACGCGTTAAACTGTATGTCCTCCATTTCATCTCATAATCACCCTACCATTAAACATTAGCATAATTGCGTATAACCCGAACGGGTAGTAAGATACAGTGCTTATTATAATAATAATAAAGTTGACGTTATGGATATGGACAATATTAGGCCTATGTCCTGATTTCTAATGAAAGGAAAAAATAGCCTAGTCTCTGAAAAAGGTATTGAGTCTAGACATTGTTATAATTTGGCAATTACGAGATTGTAGCTTTGAATATATACCTTTCGATTAATCAAACGATAAATTATTCAATATATTAGAAATAACTAGCACATTAATTATGCATGTATTTATATAAACATGTGTGTTATAAATAAATATTAGTAGGTTACACAAGATATCTTTATTGTTCAAAGTACTCTTAATTTATTCAGGAGATGGCCATAAAGTGTGATATATTTTCATCTGGTGTCTGTATTTTAGTTTTACCAATTCATAATGTAGACATGTAATAAATATTTTATTTAGAGTTGTTTTATATCCCTACGACACCTTTTATATATTTTGTTTAAATAATTTATCTCCTTTTTTTTGTATTGCCATGATCAGATAATGGAGGAACGAATATCACAATCATCCAACAAAAAGCTCGGAGTGTCCTGGCGGCGAGCCAAGGTATTTCTCGTAGCTTGCAGCCAATTTCCAGGCTGTACGGTAGAGTTTATCTCGAAACAGGGAGGAAAAAGGTTAGGTAGTGGTGGGGGGGGGGTTGACCTTTCCCCCCCTTCCCTCTTACAGATGTTCTCCAAACAAAGGGGCTAATTGTCCCCGGACCCTTGAAACATTCGCTGTTTGTGAATGGTCGGTTGTAAGTTAGTGGTTCCTAGATTTCATTCGAATTAAAACATTGAAGTGAAGTTGACTTGTATACGTTTCTAAGTTGTTTAGCGATAGCAACATTCTATTTCCACACTTCTATCAAACGGTGGGAATATTAAATGGATATAATATTTATAGTTACTGTTTACCCGGAAACTCAATTACAAGTCAACAAAGCAGTGGAATATTAGTCAAAATGATCAGAGGGCAAATAATGATTATGAACGTTAATTAACTTTACATAAAATCGTAATTTTCTTTACACTGATTAATAGTCTCACAATTTAGTTTGCATTTTCTCGCATTCATTGTAAATATTAACAATTTATCTTTTAATTATATCAAACATATTAAGTAAAAGTGAGACATATTGATCTATTTAACTGTTACACTTAACAACATTTTGTTTCAACATTACTATTATTATTATTACCGCGTCTTACTACCCGTTCGGGTTATACTCGCGCTAATGTGTAATGTTAGGGTGATTGTGAGATGAAATGGAGGACCTACAGTTTAACGTGGAATCCGAACCACGGTGGAGGCCTGGCATTCCCCACATTCACAAGATGTCTTGTCAGAGGTGAAGGAAGGGTTTGGTAATCAGATAGATCTGTGCCGGGACCGAGGATTGCACCCCGGACTCCAGAACAGAAGTCCGACACCTTACCTCTAGACCGCAATGTCAATTTTGTTTTAACAACATGAATTACTACCAGTTTGGGATATACGGATATTTACTTATTACGCTAATGGCTTAGGGTCGAAGAAGGTTTCATTTTGAGTAAGCGCACCCACATTTGCTTGGAAAGAAAGTGCGAAACTATTGAGGAAAAATCACCTTCAGTACACACAACTGAGATCGAACCCGTCATCGGCAGTCTAGTATATTGTGGAAGTAGCGCCTTAGAATATGTTTTTACCGGAATGAATCACAAATAATATTAAATAATTATTTAATTGGTAGGTTTAAAGAAGAAATTTAGTGTAAAGTAGACATCATTAGCCTGGGAAGAGATAGGGAATCCACAATGATAAAGCCCCACCAAGAGAAAATAGTTTTCCAACCTGAAATATTAAAGCTTTGAAGAAATAATTCTCAACATCCTAGAAGTAGCTCATAAGAAATTTCTACACATAAACTTTTTACAGTAAAATGAAAATACAAATTAAAATAGATTTATCTCTTTATTATGGTGTATGTTTGTCCTTTAACAAGTTAGCCCCTCACAATTGTCACAGTGGCATCCGAACCACTCCTATATTTAACCAGAGAATATTAATTTGAAAAGCTTGGATGAAGCTCAATAATTCACCAGTTATAAAGTCGAATAGGGAAGAGGTATAAAAATAAACATGTCTTCAAAGGCATATTTTTGTGTGAATGCAATATTTTAATATCCACAAAGTTTGAATTTCTACAAACAATGTCAAACTAAAATTAAATTACAAAATCCATAAATTTAACATCAAAAGACAAATGGTCCATTGTCTCTTTCATTACAAAAAAAAATCATTTAGGATCAAATATAAATCATGCAGGCAATGTGAGTGTAAGAAGGAAGCTATTTGGATATCTATAAACACTTTCCGTTTTGCAATAAGATGTTTCCTTTGCCTTTGCAACTATTCTCTTCGACTGAATGAAGATTAAAAACAGATATATAACCCTATCGTCAGGAACGACTGTAATATCTTGAAATGAAACAGATTGTTACGAAAACTAAATCCAAACAATAAAATGTGCTAGAGCAAGAGAGATTTAAGTTAAAGGAAAAGATTATCATATCAAATACATACTGTATAACTATAGCACACAGAGATCGGGGCGGGGGGGAGGGGGATATTTTATAGATACATATTTTTATGTATTTGTTTGTTTGGAGATAAACCACCAATATAGGGGTCCCAGTTTTGATATAAAATCTTGTTTAAAATAATTGGGAATTAGTAAAAAATCTTTTTCGTAGTCTATAGATGTTTAAATACATATTTATGAGTTTATAAATAAGTTTGAGGTCTTGTTGTGCTAGTTAAAAGTTCGTTGTAAATAATAACACCTTGTTTTAAGTAAATACAACTATAGTTTTGTGTTTTTCGACAAAGGTGTATTTATGATATATTTGGTAAGATGTTGCCAGTAGTGAGGTTGAGGTTCAAATCCAGTGAGGTCGACTAGAATGTTGTTTGGTCCTATATGGTTCCCTGATGTGTGTAAAATACAGCCATGCATATTCTGCTACATTTCCTATAAATTCTATTATCACTGTCAACATACTGTACATATAAGCGTAGAAAAGAAGGCTTGTCCAAGTGAGTAGTAAAATGAATAGATACACAAATAAATACATTAATATATCTACATTTATTTAGTGTTTGTATAAACCTGCAAACAAAATTGTAGACGGTTGAGTTTTATGTACTAAAATAAGAAAATAGTGTTCACAGCAGGTGAGATGTCAACAAAGTATTTACTTTTTTTTTAGCACCGCGTCTGACTAACCGTTCGGGTTATGCGCTTTAAATACTAATTACGCTAATGTCTTAGGAATCGGGAAGGTTTAATTAGAGGAAGTGAACCCGCATTTGCGTGGTTGGAGAGTGGAAAGCCATTTAGGACCCCCAGTTCACCCGACCGAGATTCGAACCTCGATCTCCCTGTCCTCATCAGTCAGGCTCAACACGAATAGCGCGTTAGACAACTACGCCACCGAAGCGGGTAAGTATTTACTGAGTGATAAAATAATACAGTCGGAAAATTTATGCTATTAGTTTCCACTCCAATATTTTCATTATATTTATTGCACTTATATAATATATATTATATACTACATTTTATCATAAACCATACATACTGTACATAAATGAACAAATATCCTAAGCAATGTATCTCTCAATATATTCCTTTACTAAAGATGTTGGATGGTCGTATAACTTTAAAATACCAATTTAATAAAATTTTAAATAAAATAACCCTTGGTTATTTTAACGACTCCTAATATTAGATAAGTTAAACTCGCACTTTAAATTCACTCTATTAAGTTCCATAAAAACTCCACATTAAAAATATGAATCCCTCAAACGTGATATTAGAGATAAGATACTGACCTTAAAACGATAAATGATATCCTTTCTATCTTTTAGTTTCACGAGTGTCGTCAATCGCGTGTCATTCATTAATTTCATTACTCATGACTTACCGCCCTTTTCCCGCCCATTTCCTGCCAAGTAGGGCGTAGTGATCATTCGAAGTGTCAGTAAAAATTGAAGAAACTGGAGGTTATCATTTGGCCTTTAGTAAATATGTATAATTCCCATCACTTAACATTCTTAATAAGTCAGATTATATTATTAAATAATAAAGACAAACTATAAAGTTTATTGTGTATCTTCTTTACTAAAAAGCATATATTATTAAACCTTCACAGACATAAGCTTGTCACAACAGCTCCCCTACAGTTAGGAACCATTTTGTTCTAAAACTTTTCGTCCGTCCCCCCGAACGGACTTGCAACTGATTTTCAACATTTTAAAAATTGCTTCCAATAATAAGTCTGTGACTTTATATATATATATATATATATATTACAATGTTTCTGGTTATATAAAAGTTCAGTTAAAATTTCCCCGAATTTTTAAATTATGACCATTTGTTATAAATCTGCACGGTTAGACGAAAAAATTAAGACCTCGAAGGTCAGTTCAGAATAGTAGGAGTTTTGGAGAAGAGCTTATTTTGTCTTACTAAATGGCCCAGATGCGTTTAACATTCATATGGTGCTTCTCAACACATTAATTTCAGATTCGTAACTAAGTTTTTACGTTACATTTTTTAAACAGTTATAGAATGAAGTACTCGGGTTGACAGAGCAATAGCATACGGTAAAAATAGTAGAAAGATACAAAAAAAAGTGTAAAAATTGATAAATATTAATTTTCAGCCGATATAAAATTGCCAAACAGTTTAGAAAGGATTAAATAGTTTTGAAGTATGAAAAGAGCATTAAGTGGAAAAACATGTATTTATTGAGGGCAAGAAGGCTAAAGAGGGGTAATATATTACAAAAGGCCCATAAATAGTAAAAATTAGATAATTTTTTTTAAAAATATCTTTCCTCACCTCTGTAAATCTATCCTTTTTATTCCTTTTACACTGTTTACTCCTTTTGGCACTATTTGCTCTTTTAAATTCTTCAACTATTTTTGCTATATTGTTACTTTTCACCAATTTGCACTATATACCCTTTCATAATCTTAACCCTTTTTGTCCGTTTAACTCTTTCAGCTCTTTTAACCCTTTTTGTCCTTTTGACCCTTTTTGTCCTTTTGACCCTTTTTGTCATTTTGACCCTTTTTGTCCTTTTGACCCTTTTTGTCCTTTTGATCCGTTTTATCCTTTTAACCCATTGTGGTCATTAATGTTTGCATATTCTACCTTTTATGCCATTTGACACTTTCTGCCCGTTTTTCTTTTTGCCGTGCTAAGTCTATTAACTTTTTTTTAGTCCTTTATTCCCTCTAGCGATTTTTTGATAGTTTTACCCTTTTAATCCCTTTTACACAGTTTACCTTCTTTTTAGTTTTATTTAACCTTCTTTTTACACATTTTACCCTTTTTAACTTTTTGACCTTTTAACACTTTTTAAACCTTTCTGCATGAAGAACATGGCTTTGTCCTGGAAAAATATTTTTAGGTAACAACTTAAAATGTTTTAAGTGGACCAAAAGAATAAAAATTAAATAAAATCAAACCTTGTTTTTAAATAAAGGTTATCGAATAATGGAAAAAGGATTAAAATGAAGAAGAGGGCAATGATTAAAAATGGGAAAATTGGGGAAAAGGACTAAAAGTAAATTTAATAAAAGTAATAAAGGTTTTAAAAGGTAAAAATCATATAGAAGAGGAGTTATTTATAAGAGCTGTATCATTTTTGAACTACTCCATTTCCAGGACTTAAATTTTGAAACTCGATAAGTTTTCACGTTATTCAATTATCCGGGAAGGTATAATTACTTAAGTATGGAAAATCTATATTAGATCACACCAAAAAGTGTTTTTATATTAATTTTAGGATCTTGAGAGAACCTGCTATCCCCATTTTCTGCTTCTTCATTTGGAAATATACCTGCCTGACAAATGTCATTCAATGAAACAACTATGTTCTGTTAGGAACAAACAGTGTATTAGATTTAGTAGATGTAAAAAACATCAAGCACGTCATTTATGACAATACAATCATTGACAAATTAATTTTGGCTCCAGAAAATTAAGAGAGTTGCAATATTAACAGTGAAATTCTAGGGAAACTTCCTGGAAGTATTTGGAGTTATTACGGTTGTTTTTATAGTGACAATATGATACATATGATAGATTCACCACTCTATATTACTTGGGTGACAATTCAAAACGTTAATAGAAATAGTTCCTAATGCATCCCTACGCCAACAATTGACGTCTGTCACTTTGAATAGCAATAATGAAAACATATAGTAAGTAATATATGAATGTGATAGTTAATCACATACATTTGGGCCAATATTATTTATATTTATTTGAGGTCAGTACAAAGGTTTAATATTGTTTAGATTTAACTTTAAAATATTATTATTCACAGCACTTTCATAAAAGTTCTAACAAAGATAGCTCTAAAATAGCGACCAACCAATTTAAACCACGCGTTTGATCTTTTCACTTACTCTTCTTATAACTTTTTCAATAACCATCCAATCTGTTCACTTTGACCTCTATACTCTTATTCTGCACCCCATCTCTAAGTTTTACAGATCTTTCTTCGTCATTCACTTTAAAGCCCATGTTCCCAACCCCATATATTGCACTTCACCAGTTTCTTACTCATTCCCAGACTCATCTTGTGTTCTATTCTTGTAGAAAGCAGCCTTGGTCATTGCTAATTTTTAATCTTAACTGCCATTTACACTGCGCGTGTGACGCAATGACACTCAATATTTTAAATGCTCTACATTCTCCCGGTGTTGATTTACCACCGCATTGTTCAATGGTTCTTCCCTTTGAAAAGTATTCCTTACTGTGAGCTTCTAGATGATCATTTACAGTCCATTATGTATTCCCGTAAAGCCATATATATGTTAAAAACCTGCGAGGATGTTAGGAACACGAGAACAGGCCAGTGTTTTTATAGAAAGATTATTTTTGGTGAAAATAAAATAATAAAAACAATCTCGTAGAAACATTGATTTTAATTTTATTCACATGGTGATGTCAAAAGCTGTTTAATATCTGTCAAGGATGTCCTAGAATTAAGAGACATATTTTTCTCTTCTTTTAAAAAGTTGGTCATCTAATGTCACTATAGTCATGACAAATATTCAAAGAATGTTGATACCAAAATGTGTATAAAATTAAGCTATGTTTCTACTGGAAAATTATTAGATTTATTATCTGAAGATACTTGTTCAAAGCATCTTTATCGTTTAGTTTAGTCTTTACTTGTTTCAGGGGTGTTTATAGCTTGAATCCAGGCCTGGTCTTCTCAAGTGGCTTGCTACTTTTCTTCACCATAAATGTGGGTACATTTTGTATACATGTTTACCTTCTCCTCCCTTGCCCAACTGATGTGAACATGTGTATCTGAGTTAAATAATCTAAATTCTATAACCATTTGTTATTATTATTTTATTTATCACCGTATCTTATTACACTTTCATATTATACGAATTATTTACTGAAAACGCTTACGGTTTATGGATAGGTAATGTTTAATCTATTGAGAGAGTACCCGCTTTTGCATGGAGCGAGATTGGAAAACCATTTTAGGGAAACAACCGTCAGTACATTTGACAGGGATTCGAATCCTGATCTCCACGTCAGCTGCAGCCTAGTATATTGAGAGGATTAAGCTCTAGAACATGTGACCACAGGAGAGGGTAATAGGTTTTAAATAAATACCAGTGCTCTAAAATAATGTGATATTATATCTTTTTTTTTAGTTAAGCTACTAAAACATTCTTTATTTGCACAGCTCTGTATATAAACTTAGGTTTATTTACATCTATTTTTCAAATTCTTAATCCTCTTGATATTTAGTTTAGTTCCCGTTCGAGATAACCATATTTAATTAAGATGTGGGTATTATGAGAAGGGAGGTTTATTTTATTCAAAACATACCTTAATTTTAATAAAGGAAAACTGGGAAACAATTTAAGAAAAACATATTTAGTAAACATTCTCGGAATTAGAACCAGATCCTTGCCATTTAATGAAAATCAGGCAAGAGAAACTTTAAGTTTAGTGCACGTGTCCATCGATAATAGTGGCTGGTAATATATTTTCTCGAAAATAAATGTGAGTGCACAATCTCTAACCGAAAGAGAAAATTCCTATTTTAAAATACATCTAGTCGAAGATGGATTTATTCTTTGTTTTCCGATGTATCTCGTACTTCGAGCCACTGTTCCGTTCACAGAACTATCAATGCACATACTAGCGCAGCTACTCTGTCCGGATGTTAGTAATTAGATATTGATTCCCGTTCATCGAAGGCAAAAGTCCATTGTTTCTTCTTCAGTCCACTAGGAACAGCATCACGCGAGAATGAACTAATATTACTTATTTACTGTAGATATACTCTGTCTACAGTGAAAGATATCACCACGACGTTTGGCCCTACTTTATAGTTTAAAAACGACACCTGGACATGGAAATAAAACTCTGAACCTTTGGTTTAGTACGTTAATGCTTTAACCACACTATTTTGAAATGGATATTTGCAGAACACAAGACTGGACGCATGACGTTTTTATCTGCCAGAAAAGGTCCTTGAGGTATATTCTATCTTTCCTGCTGATCGTTTTAGAATTATTATTATTAGCACCGCGTCTTACTACCCGTTCGGGTTGTACACACTTACGCTAATGTGTAATTTTAGAGTGATTGGGTGATGAAATGAAGTACCTACAGTTTAACGTTGGAATCCGAACCACGGTGGAGGCCTGGCATTCCCCACATTCACAAGATGTCTTGTCAGAGGTGAAGGAGGGGTATGGTAATCGTTTTAGAAGAGGTGTCACAAACTCGTGAACCACATCCGGCCCGCGAGATATATCCGACCATCAAGTCTGTCTGCAATACTTTTATAGAACTATCCGGATTGTAGACTGATACGGACACAAGAAATTCTAGTTTAATTTATGTGTATTCATAAGTTTGAATAATAAAAAAAAACATTTTTTCAAACTGTGATGTATTTTTTTCATCACTTAAATACTAGATTGTGGGATTTTTTCCCCCCCTTATTTAATAAATACGGCTTCAAGTATTTCGTTAACTCCCATAAACATATGAAAATATACATTATTAAATATTTTAATGTACAGTGTATACATTATTTTTAATAAATAGCATAATATACTGTATATAGTATATATCTACATCGTGGGCACGCGTAGTAAACGTCAGGTTCTTTTGTTCTTGATTTCCAGTGTCGGGGAGGTCAGGAATCTAATCCCAGCTGGGTGAATTACAGAGGGCAGTTTTTCCTTTATACAGTAGCCCCATGACTTCTTTGGTGCTGACTGACAGCTCACAGATGACTGTCAAAAAGGACAGCTGCTAAACACATGTTTTTGTGGTCATCTGGTTTGGAGTAGCGATACGTAATTTTGTCTGGTAACTTTTTAAAGCTGTCAGTCAACACCAAAGAAGCCATGGGGCTACTGTAGTTTCTTATTTATCCTTCATAAAAATGTGGTTATATTTACTATAAATTGTATCTTTATAATCTCCCACCCACTAGCCTGACTAAAATGGGCATAGTCCGGGCATGTAGAATTATGCCCTTGATAATAAAAGTATTAATTACAGTCAATAAACCATGTTTATTAGGCTGTGGCCCGCAACCCACCCCGTGTTTGTGAATCCGGCCTTCCAAATAAATATAGCTTGAGATCACTGTTCTAGAACCTACGTTCATACCAGCGAGAAATGTAATGTGTTGAGTTCTTGTTTACTCCGGAGATGTGGAAGTGGTGTAGACGAGAGAAAAGGTCTAGAGTAGGGGAAGGTTTATAGGGGAGGGGGTGATGAGATCCCGTAGGCCCCTGGGTCCAGAGAAGGGGTTAATTGGCTGCTCGGGGTTCAGCTGCCCCAAGCTTCCTGTACTGCAATATCCTTCTCCCATCCCTCACCTCCGCGAACCACCCCAGCTCTTTCCAACTTCTCTCTCTCTCTCTCGGACCTTAACTACTGCCACAACCCTTCGCCGGGCTTGTTTTATACTTTCTTCTTATTTCCTCCTCTTAATCATCATCATCATCATCTCCTTCCCCGGCATCTTCATCTGAAACCTAATGATCATTTGCATAATCTTAGTACTTGTCTTTCAATCCTTTTTAACTTTTTCATATCAAGAGAAAGTATTTTAATCGTGGAAAGGTATGGACTCGAGATTATGATCAATCTTTACGTTTTGTGTGTGTTCAACTTCATGAAATTATTTTACAACTCTTCCTGTTCCCATGTTTGTATGTCTGTCTCCATGTTTGTCTGTCTGTCTCCATGTTTGTCTGTCTGTCTCCATGTTTGTCTGTCTGTCTCCATGTTTGTCTGTCTGTCCCATGTTTGTCTGTCTGTCCCATGTTTGTCTGTCTGTCTCCATGTTTGTCTGTCTGTCCCATGTTTGTCTGTCTGTCTCCATGTCTGTCTGTCTATCCCATATCTGTCTGTCTGTCTATCCCATATCTGTCTGTCTATCCCATATCTGTCTGTCTGTCTATCCCATATCTGTCTGTCTGTCTATCCCATATCTGTCTGTCTGTCTATCCCATATCTGTCTGTCTGTCTGAGGTATATCTGTATTGAGGTTGACAAGAAAATCAAATATTTATTCTCAGCCAGTTGAATTCAGCGTGGCTTTTCACATGTTATCCAACTCAATTATTTTAAAATTTCCTAAGAATATCATTTATTTTATAACAATGAACAGTTTATTTCATAGAAAATAGTTTTTTCAAATAACAAATTAAATTTGAACAATAATTCAAATGTAGTACGCGCAGCATTATGATTTAAAACTAGCCCAGATCTTGTAGCTAATAAATGTTACGACACAATACTAAACACTTTCTTTACATTAGAAAGTTAAAAGAGCAATAAGGCTTACATAATATTTACTAGAAGAGAATGGATGCAACTATCCCCAAATATACAGGGTGTTCGTAAACCCATAGCCCAAACCGCACATATAGTTTGTTTGGAAAAAGAATAGTACAAAATCCCTATACGCTTACATCCGGAAAACTATGCTAATCCCATTTAATTTTGTTCAAATTTCCTTTGTGTTTCTTTTGGTTCAAACAAGCTATGTGTATAGTTAGAGCTATGAGTTTCCAAACATTCTGTATATTATGACTAATTTCCTTTAAATTAATTATGCTCTTTTTACGATCCTATAAAGTATTTCCTGACGTTACTATGAAAATAATGTAGAGTGTGATATTATTTGTGTTCCATTTTATCACAAACCTGGAATTTGGTCGAATGTTTCTTAAAATAAAGTTAATTCTGTGTCTCATTCATGATGTGCCCCTTGATACTAAGCTTTGTCGAAACGTAAAATGAGTTTGCTCTGTGCGGTGTTCCTTTGGTCTTAATGTACCCTTAGTTCCCTTTAAGATAACAAGCTTACCTTGGGTTATTCCACTATGGTATATCCTATAAGATAGGGTTAAAAGGAATCCGTACAAGGTTACACTGATACTTCTCAGAGTCAACGAATAGTCAATGGTATAGGTGACCGGGAGTTCTACAGGTAAGGTGTCAGACCTCTTTTCTGGGGGCCCCGAGGTTCAATCCTCAGTCTCGGCACAGATTTATCTGATTATCAAACCCTTCCTTCACCTCTGACAAGACGTGTATTAATCACAACTTGTGAATGTGGGAAATGCCAGGCCTCCACTCTGGTTCGGATCCCACGTTAAACTGTAGGTCCTCCATTTAATCTCACAATCACCCTACTGTTAAAAATTAGCGTAAGTGCGTATAACCCGAACGGGTAGTAAGATGCGGTACTAATAATAATAATAATAATAATAATAATATATGGGATAGCTTTTTAATGGACACATATCAATAATAATTGACCCTAATATATTATAATCATTCTATCTATTATCAACATAAGCCCCTATTGAACTTCACTTCCAAAATCGTGGTAGCTTAATCCTACAAACCAACTTCTAAAGAAACATTGTATTTTCTCTCAGTTTTTTTAAATTAATAATTGGGTTTTCAAAAGGTCCTTATTGATATTTTTATCCTTGGTCATTTATTTTTTAAAATTACATTTGTTTAACTTATCTTTAAATATTTCTGTTCACAAAATAACTGTAGCTTATTTTCATGTTGTAAACACGTTTCAGAAAATTGATTGAGGATTGGGTAGTACTATTTGAATGAAAGTTTATATCTCTCAATATATTTTCTTATTTTTTGTTCAATCAGATATCTTAGCATCTCATTTAGCGTCAAGATAGAAAAACTACTCAATAATAGTTTGGTAAACAAAATATAAAATAATGTTATATATTTCGTTACTAGGTACAAATAGGATATGTTCTTTTATTTTTACTATGTTATTTTTAATGCCATATTAGTTGAGTTGATATTGATGAGTAGCAAAAACACATATATATATAGGACAAAGGAAAGTATTTTAATGTTTTTGTATTGTATTTGTTTAATTTCTGCAGCTGAAGTGAAACATCTCACAAAAAGCAACTATTTAATAAATCCCCATCTACATATATTTCTATTTATGAATAACAGGAGCATAAAAGAGCAGAGTTATTAAAGAAATGTTTCATCAAACATCTTAGAGAGAGTAGGCCAATGCTATAAAGTTTTACCATTACGTAAAGAGCTTTGAGAATTTCATTTTGACTTTCTTAAGGACGCAAACAAAACCAAACGTCATATGTACTCTCTTAAATTAGTTTAGAAATATATTTATACATAAGGAAATATACATATACACATAACTATACATTCACAGAAAAAACATTTTTCAATTAAGAAAGTTAGTAGGCAGTTCACACATAAAAGTTTGTTTCATTTAAATAATTCACTTACGCACTTAAGAGTGCCCCCTACTTGATGGGAAATATCCCCACACTGTCGAAATTCTTAAAAGAATGGCATTGGCAAAGCTTAAAAATCACTCAATCCTTAACTATTTCAAAACATTATGGTATTTACCCTGTTAAAATAAAATTGAAATTTTGTGTAGGGTTATACAAGATTTAATTAATATCAGAAAAAAAATGAAACCACCTAATTGCTCGAATAGTTTAAGGTGTTACTATCGTGGCATAATTTACTTTACTGAGATTTTCGTTCATATCCCGTTCGGCTGAACTATGAATGTTTTTTATAAATAATATTTTACTTCACCTCCATGTAAATGCTGACACACTTCATCTAGATTTAATATTTAGGATCTATGTGATGCGTTGCAAAAAAAAATAAAGAAGCAACATATATTATTAAAAATGTCCTTGGATGTCAGTTAATTCTAAATTTTTCTAACATTTTATAATTATTACTACATAGAACTTAATGTTTTAATATTTTAGAGATATCTTGAATATTTTCAAATACGTATTAACTTGAAACATATTTTTAAACAACACAGGATTTATAAATGTCTACAAAGATCTCCTATGGTACATTAGTTGCACCCGTAAGCAAGGTATAAACTTCACATCTGAAATAATGTTTTAGGAAACAATTGATGATATAGACATAGAGAATAATCACCTTTAATAATAGGTCGGTTAAGAAATTGTTCGCTAAATACCTCAAATAAATAATATATATGTAATATTTTTAATACAGATAAACTCAGTATGCATGTTATATGTAAACATATTTAATATTATTATAAATCAAACTAAATTAATTCTTAAGTTTTTCAGGTAAATCCTTTAATTAGATAATGTTATCATCATCAGTATTATTTCGTATATAATATATATATAAAGAACAATCTATTTTTTAAACAAAAGCTTAAGACTGGAATTTATCATCTATAATCGATACTATATCTCTGATAACCATTTCACAAGGAATTGTACTCTTATAGTCATTTTGACAAGCGAGAAATCATAAAAGTAAACATTTCTACATTATCATATTACAGGGTTTGTTGTTAGACCCAGAAAAAATTTAGGCGTTTGGTGATATTTGTGCTACTCTGAAGTTCAAGATAATTTTCATAGACCTCATACTATTTGTAAGACGCCAGGTACTTTATCATAGACATAGAACATATGAATTCTCACATCAGTGAGCACAGCAATGTTATTATGTAACTATGATATTTTGGGCTTTTCGTCGGTCTTTCCATTTATTTGTCCCGCAATAAGTGACAAACTCATTTACTAGTTTAAATAATTGCAGGGAAGTTCTTTGAACCTAAGACGAGCGACTTAGTAAATAGTTTTTTAATACGTCCATCCGATATATATAATAAACCTTCAAATAGTTTTGAATTTAATAGTTGATCTCGAGGGAATTTAATTCAAAATCCTATAAAAGAGAAAAAGTCCCTAGTGTTTATTTTATTTTAAAAGTTGATATTAATTTCTAGACTGGCGTCCTAAATGATGTGAATAATGGATATTATTTATTAGTTGAATGTACAGTTGAAAACATTATTTATTTGCTTTCTGTTGAACTCTGTTACCAGAGAAAATAAATGGTACTGTGTTCCAAACACAATTTCTCTGATTTTTAGATTAAAATAAACACATTTACTAAACAATTTCGAGATGTATGAAGCGAAATAGCACATTATTTTGCATAAATATTCCTCCATAGAGCATAAATGAAGGTCATAAATAGTCGATATTTATCTAAATCTTGAGATAGATCTTTTTTTTTTAACAATCACGATACTTCTCTCTCCGAGTTGTCATGAGAGAATAAATATTATCTTCAAACAAAATAAAAAAAAATATACGAGATATTTCAACTTGAAATCCAAAGGAAAAGCTTAAGACAGTAGTAAAGATAAGAACATAACATAACTCTAAGCATGATGCAAGGTATAGGAGGTAAGGGAGCGATGTTTGCTGCGCACACAGACACTACCTGCTGTCAAGAGAAGCAACTAATAAAAATAACCCACAGCTATATATGGATACTACTGGAATCAAAACTAGTGGCTCTCATCTCCAGGTGGATTCTTCAAGGAATGTACAATACATCAGACACCCTAGCTTGGTTGTTAGAGTGTCCATCTACTGATATAAGTTTCCTAGTTTATATTCCTGACATGATACAAACATTTATAATATCTGAAATTTGAATTTCACATCTCACAAGAATACATTGATTGGGGGAAGAATGTTGTATCTAGTAAAGAATTGAGTAGGATTAGGAGTCGTTTGCTTAAATAATCTACTGGTTTAAAAACTGCACGTAAATACCTTAAATGATATTATTATTATTACTAATAATAATAATATTAATAGTAGTAATAATAATAAGAACATGGTAAATGTAGGTAGCAATAACAAATATTTGTCTTTAAAGCTAGTTAGTATTTTCCAGCAAGTAACAAAGCCATTAATATAAATTGTACTATGTTTAAAAAAAATGTTTATTTGAATTTCGTTTCATTACTAGTTCAGTTTGTACACATATGTACCAATCACGCTAATGAGATGGGATTAGTAATGTTGAATTTAGAGAAAGTGTACCAACATTTGCATAGAGAAAGGTTGGAAAAACATTATGGAAAACAAACTTTAGTACATCCACTTGAGAATTGAACACCGATCCCCCCTGTCATCGCCAGTCCAGTCTATTGCATGAGTGACGCCTTGGACCATGCAACCACTGGAGTGAGCCGCATTTAACTACACTAAGCGGGTAGGAAGGTTTAACTCAGTACAAAAGTATCTGCATATGTTTTAGGAAAATTTGGGAAATAATTTAGAAAATAAATCTTTAGTAAACCGGGGCGAGAATAGAACTCCAGCCTCCACCATATAGGATGTGTATGAACGACATTCAATCATCTTGCCCGACAATGTGAGTCAAACCAATTTAGATATTTATATGATATCCATCCTCGAACAAATTCAATTATGGAGGGGCTCTCTAATTGCTCAGTGAGTCCGGCCACAATGTGGATATTTCTACATCATAGTGACCCGCCTCGGTGGCGTAGTTGACTAACGCGCTTGTCATGTTGAGCTCGACTGCTGAGGACGGGGAGATCAAGGTTCAAATCTCGGTAGGGTGAACTGGGGTGGCTTTTCCTAAATGGTTTTCCACTCTCCTTCCACGCAAATACGGGTTCACTTCCTCTAATTTAACCTTCCCAATTCCTAATCCATTAGAGTAATTAGTACTTAAAGCGTATAAACCGAACGGGTAGTAAAACGCGGTGCTAAATAATAATAATACATCATAGTGGCTTAGAAATAACATATGTTTGAATCCTTAATATTAACTTTATCAGGTCGGTGACCTGGCAGTCTAAGGGTAAGGTGTCGCACTTCTGTGCTGGCGGCCGGGGTTCAATCCTCAGTCCCGGTACAGATTTATCTGATTACCAAACCCTTCCTTCACCTCTGACAAGACATCTTGTGAATGTGGGGAGTGACAGGCCTCCACCGTGGTTCGGATCCCACGTTAAACTGTAGGTCCTGCATTTCATCTCACAATCACCCAATCATTACACATTAGCGTAAGTGCGTATAGCCCGAACGGGTAGTAAGACGCGGTGCTAATAATAATAATAATAATAATAATAATAATAATAATAATAATAATAATAACTTTATCAGATATTTTACCCTAATTTGAGGTAGTGCCAGACGTTTAATTCAGCACTGAAAATATTTCCAGAAACGCTACGTTGAAGGCTCAAGCAAGCTAATCAGAACTTTGTTATACATTAGGTCTACCATATTACAATTGGCCGTCAGTGGTCCAGGAGTAAAGGGGTCGCATCAGCATCCTATGCTTGTGGATTCAAAATTAGCTGAGGTCGAAGGATTTTTATTTATAGATAAAGTAGGCCTACTGTAGAAAAAAATTCATTCAGCTCCATGCCAATTTTGGGATGTAGAAGAACCCTGAAAGGTATGTGAGAATACCTATACTTACAAAACTCCCTTAATACAAGGGATTTCTACCAGATGGTGCAGGCAGCACTAACCAGTGAACGGTATGAGTGTGTACCCACCTCCAGATTGATAGAAATCACATCAAACGAACCTTCGGGTTGTTGACATAAAAATAAAAAGAAGGGTTTAATAAAAGACTTACCACCTAGTAACAGTAAGTTACATAAATTCTTGATCCACCAGCTAAAAATAGTTAATACATCTATTTTAACGTCTTCATACGTAATGTCAGGTGATCTGAATATTTAATATTGTTGATAGATCATGTCAATGCCTATAAAACAATAATAAATGATATTATAACATGCATATGGTTGCAACGTTGGTTGCAGTTTATCACGCTAAGAATAATTTGAATTTGGTATTGATGACATTTTGTCCACCCTGTTCCTCCTTGGACATTTGATGACTATAGGCGAAGAAGGTGTCTTTGAAGAGGGGGAGGGGGTGTTGGAAGAGTGTGTAGAAGGGATTAACTTCGCTGCCTGTGGCCTGGGCCCAAGTCTAGGCAGATATAAGAGTGACCCTGACATCATGTTTTATACAGGGGTGAGCTTAGAAGATATGCTTAAGAAATTGAGCGCAAACTATAGGATATCTTTTATTGTAGCTTTAAATCTTTCAAATTAGTCATTTCCCATCATCCTTCGATTTAGCCAAGCCCAAAAGTTTCCGACTGAATGATATACTCCTTAGGGAAATATATATTTATACAGGTTGATATACATCATATATACATTAATATAATGGAAAAATATATTATTTTATTTCCTAAATGCCCTTTTCATCAAAATTGGAGTGTAGCTTAATAGTCAACCAATGAAACTTGACGTCTGACGTCCTAGTTACACCTTTTTTTGACCATAATGTTCAAGACGAAAGTATCTGTGTGCCCTGGTTCGTCTTACAGAGATATATTGTGTTTCCTAACCCGTATTTACTCTACTTACAGTCACTGCTCGATTTCTCACGATGATTGATCTCTAGGCCAGATGTCCGCGCTGGCATTCATCTCATCCAGCGTCTGCGTCTACACTCCTACCCACCTCGTACCACCAACCCAACCCCTTAGCCAACGTATCAACTCTCACCCCCCCAAACTCTAACAAACCCCTCCCCTCACCCTCCCAACGATTCCATCGTTTCAAGATACGCCAGATTGTCTTTTCTTTACTCCGTCTCTTTCCATTCCCTTTCCTTTTATCCTCCCCCGTTTCCTTTGTATTAGACTCAGGAAGGGTATTTATTTTTTATTTTGTTCATGTTGCGAAGAAAAATCGAAATGTTACTTCTAGGCGCGAGAAGTTAATTCGGATGAAAAAAGTTTTAGTTACAGTTTATATATATATATATATTACACATACAGAGTCAACACTATTATTTCTGTACTTTAAAAGGGTAACCTCTAGCTCTGCTTGTTGAAATAAACATTTACTACCTTTATAGAGCGCATTTTTATATTCGCTGCTATAAGAAAACAAAAATAGCCTGTTAGGACAGAACAGTTGCGGATATTTATAAATCTAAGTTATAATAAATTGTTAAGTATGGGATGCGAGAGAAGGTGAACTTAGGTCCATATATTTAAACTTGTTATAAAACAAAAACATGTCACAATAAAATTAAATATGGCTTCAATAAATGTACTCAGTTTATTTTCGACCAATTATTGAATATTTTTTGTAGTCACCTTTGAATTTGATGAAATATTTCTTTATTTATTTAAAACCTCGAAATTATACCCATAAACAATATCGATAACTTTTTTTGTCATATGCCATCAAGCATTTTCAGCTAGATAATCCTGGTCTTCCTTCTACTCGCAGTGGCGGATATGTAACCAATTTTTGAGGGTGAGACTCCATGTAGGTGTGGTTACATTGCACCCATGATATGATTATGACCTTGTGGTACCATTAGAGATCTTAAGTTAATTGACCTTTTTCATTTGGCATGGAAATATAGAGCCATGGGGACAAACGATTATTTTCAAGATTTTTTTTTCGCACTTTTCTTTTGGGAAACGGTTTGTTAAAGAATAGAAGTGTGTTGATTAAGTTATACTTTTTATATACACACCTCCTCTATAATTTTAACAGTTATCAAATATATACTTAATTTACATTATTCAATAGAAAACTGCAGGCTTAATCACAAAAAGAAAATGTAACACCTAATAAATATTGATCCATTATCTTAAGAGGGGTGTTGGTAATATTAACATAAAAATTTCACTCGTTCTCGAGAAAACTGTTATTTTCAAACGTATTATATTTCTGGAAGACCTGTCCGGTAGCTAGCGCCATCTACGATTTCCATGATCCATCTGTTCTTGTTGATGCGGAAGGATACTTTTTTTGGTTGTGAAGCCATGCCATGCCTTTCACCTTCCAAACCTACCATCACACAAAATAGGTTTTAGACTCACACTTGAAAGGGCCAAGGGCTTTAAACCTATGTTAAGACTAATTAACTAGAACTTGGGAACGATTATAACGATTTCCCTCAGGAAAAATTACCAATGGTACCATCGGCAATAGAAACTGGGGCCTCTATATTAGTATCCAAGAATGCTGACACCTAAAACAAGAGGCTGACCTTCAAGAACTGCTGAGGTTACTCTACGTAGAAAATCAATATAAATGTCTCTACTGAAGCAACCTCATTTGTTTTTATTTTGAGCAAAAACGTTTCTCGATAAAAAACCTTAAAAACCTTAAAAACCACTGGCTTTAATTTGCGTTCCATTCTATTCAACCGTATGGTGTTAATTAAGTCTTACTTTTCATTAAATTTAATCACATTTAATTACAATATTGTGGAAGTGATGAGGAATGTTTGTGAAATTTAGAAAGAATTTGAAATCACTTAGTGGGAACCAGCTACCCAAATAAAACCATGCCGGAATTTGAGTCCCGACCTCATTGTTAATAATGTAAACCAGAATACACAAAATTTACGCCTCTGTCTTTGGCCATGTGTGTAAAGTTTATAGTGATTAAGTTATTTTAGTAGAATAATGTTCTATTGTTAAAACAACGAACAACTTAAAAAAAATCAATGTTCGGCCCACTCTTAATTTGATTATAACATTTTTCTTCTTTTAAACTCGATAAACATTTACCTACCTCGCTAGCTGCGAGGTTTAACGCGTCACTCTCGTGTCAAAAGAGACTTATTATGACAGGGGGCTCGGGGTTTTAATCCCAGTTTGGTGTACTAAAGGTGTTTTTATTAGATTGTTTAATATGAAAAGGGAGTAAGAATGGAAAGAATATTGAAATGTCGGGGGGAGCGAGGTTTGTCATTAATAGTGGGGACTAGGCGGAGTGGAGGATGGTTTGTAATTGGGTGTAGAAGATTGTGGAGGGAGAGGAGGTTTGTAATATAGTGTAAAAGATTGTGGAGGGAGAGGAGGTTTGTAATATAGTGTAAAAGATTGTGGAGGGAGAGGAGGTTTGTAATATAGTATAAAAGAGAAAGAGTGGAGAGTGGTTTGTCATATAGTATAAAAGAGAAAGAGTGGAGAGTGGTTTGTCATATAGTATAAAAGAGAAAGAGTGGAGAGTTGTTTGTTATATAGTATAAAAGAGAAAGAGTGGAGAGTTGTTTGTTATATAGTATAAAAGAGAAAGAGTGGAGAGTTGTTTGTTATATAGTATAAAAGAGAAAGAGTGGAGAGTTGTTTGTTATATAGTATAAAAGAGAAAGAGTGGAGAGTTGTTTGTTATATAGTATAAAAGAGAAAGAGTGGAGAGTTGTTTGTTATATAGTATAAAAGAGAAAGAGTGGAGAGTTGTTTGTTATATAGTATAAAAGAGAAAGAGTGGAGAGTTGTTTGTTATATAGTATAAAAGAGAAAGAGTGGAGAGTTGTTTGTTATATAGTATAAAAGAGAAAGAGTGGAGAGTTGTTTGTTATATAGTATAAAAGAGAAAGAGTGGAGAGTTGTTTGTTATATAGTATAAAAGAGAAAGAGTGGAGAGTTGTTTGTTATATAGTATAAAAGAGAAAGAGTGGAGAGTTGTTTGTTATATAGTATAAAAGAGAAAGAGTGGAGAGTTGTTTGTTATATAGTATAAAAGAGAAAGAGTGGAGAGTTGTTTGTTATATAGTATAAAAGAGAAAGAGTGGAGAGTTGTTTGTTATATAGTATAAAAGAGAAAGAGTGGAGAGTTGTTTGTTATATAGTATAAAAGAGAAAGAGTGGAGAGTTGTTTGTTATATAGTATAAAAGAGAAAGAGTGGAGAGTTGTTTGTTATATAGTATAAAAGAGAAAGAGTGGAGAGTTGTTTGTTATATAGTATAAAAGAGAAAGAGTGGAGAGTGGTTTGTCATATAGTATAAAAGAGAAAGAGTGGAGAGTTGTTTGTTATATAGTATAAAAGAGAAAGAGTGGAGAGTTGTTTGTTATATAGTATAAAAGAGAAAGAGTGGAGAGTTGTTTGTTATATAGTGTATAAGAGGACGAGTCGAGGGAAGTTTGTCCCTGAGTGTAGATACTAGACCTTTAAGGGAAATTAGCTATTAAGTTTTATTTTGAGAGAATGAACCAGGAATAAATATTTCGGTGTATGTGCTAAGCCTAATAATGACAGAAAAAGAGAAGAATCACAGTTTAAACGTGGTGAAGAGAATTCGGTCATTTTTCAGTATCCCTCCTTACGTTAAATTTAATGCAGCTCCTTTAAAACCGGTTTCAATGGCTACATAGTATAAGGGGCTATTATTGCAGTAGACTATGCTGCTGATGACATATTAATATATTTAGCACCGCGTCTTACTACCCGTTCGGGATATACGCTTAAGTACTAATTACTCTAATGGATTAGGAATTGGGAAGGTTGAGTTAGAGGAAGTGAACCCGCATTTTCGTGGAGAGAGAGTGGAAAACCATTTAGGAAAAATCACCCCCAGTTCACCCAACCGAGATTCGAACCTTGATCTCCCCATCCTCAGCAGTCGAGCAGCTCAACACGACCAACGCATTAGCCAACTACGCCACCGAGGCGGGTGACAGAGATTGAGACTTGAATCTCGGTCCAGTGCTATGAGGGGTTTCTTTCTAAAATGGTTCTTCCCTCTGCCTCCATGCAAGTGCAGGTATACTTTCTATTAAAATAGCCTGCTTAGTTCCTAAAATTATTAGTATTATTAGTAATTAACCCAGATGGGCATTAAAACAAGGTGCTAACAAAAGTATATATAAATATTTTGAATATATTTTAGAAGTAAAATAAGTATTCAGATGAACGAGTCTGATATATCCATGATGAGGTTATATGACCTAATATTGAAACATTGTATGATATTTACCCTTTACTAAAAGCTATAGACCTACTTTTCGACAAGCAATGATCGTTAAGGAAATATCAGTAAAAATAGAACCATTAATCACTCTCCCAAATGACAAACGTTATTTGTTTTATCTTTGATAGTTATCTTTAATACACTCTGTTCTATACTCTTAGTGAACTCAAAGTAATACTCAGATGATGAACTAATTCTACATGTAGTGTTCAAATAAAGCTTCTATTTTATTTTAAATTGTTTGAATGATTTATTTCAATCCACTTTGATAGAAACAATAACAATATGCCTTTATGAAACTAGAGTTAATCATAATAATTATCTTTAAAAAAATAAAAGTTTATATAATATAATGAATTTTGATAAATTATTAAATCATCATATTTGAACTATTATTTTATAATTCTATGCTAAACAATATCTGATATATTATTAAAATAAAATTTTCATATTTTTACCAAGATTGTGAAAATCAACAATCCCACTAGTTCAATTTGATTTTAGCACATTGGCCTATATAATTGTATTAAATAGAATAGTACACAACTTACTCGAAATAATTAAAGATCTGGTATTGATTATATCTCAGTATTATATTTATTAAATACTTCTGTGTAAATATGTGTTATTTTTAAAGAGCACATGTTGGTTTTATAGTTTTCTTTAAAATATAAATATAAATTTAGAACGGATCTACATATTATATGATGCTCTTATCTGCGTTAATTGGTTGGGATGGCTTATAGAGGCCTTCAATTAGTTCACTAGCAATATAATCTTATTTTATATGTGGAGCATGAACTTTCTGAACGGACCCACTATAACAGAACATGACTTATAAACTATCGTAAATTCACAACAAATCATAGTACCCAGTCCCCAGACATTTAATCATCACGGTGAAAGGGGAAATATACATTTTTCCATTTTTTTTATAATTTTGGAAATTGAATCCGGAACCCTTATATTAGTAAAGATAAACGCTACTGACTGAACTAAGGTGTTAAATAGCAATGTTATACAGTTTTTTTTATAATCGTGTCTTACTATCTGTTCCGGTTATAATAATATATAATTACACCAATGGAGTAGAGACAAGTAAGAAAGATTCATCTTAGAGGTGTTCTACCCCCATTTGCATGAAAGAAAAGTAGGAAACCATTTGATAAAATGTACCTTCAGTAGATCCAACTGGTACTTGAACCCCTATCTCTTCGTCGTCAGCAGGCCAATTTAACACGAGAGTGACGCCTTTAATCTTAGATCATTCACCAGTGAAGTGGACCGCATGTTAGTGATAGTAAGTTGGTAAGCTGTGCTGGTATAGACAAATTGTTTATATATTTTGTTAATAATTAGCTCTTTGCACAGTCAATAACAGCCGAATACCGACGTTAGAATTAATGTGGGGTGAAAGAGGACGTGAAAATACAAGTGATCTATGCAATTTTTACAGAAAAACATCTCTTTACCCAAAGCAAATAAAATATTGCTTCCCTTGCAACGTTTAGTTTAATTTTATTCATACGGTAATATCAATAATTATTGAATATCATTCAAGAATGTACCGGAATTTAATGAGAACTTTTTCTGTTCATTTAAAATGTTTTTTCACATGATGCCTGTATGCTCATGACAGATATTCAATAACTGTTGATAACGCCATGTGAAAAAGAAATTAAACTAAATGTTGCTACTGGAGTTATATTTTATTTATTTTGAATAATTAAATGTTTTTATATAAAAACTGCAAATAACATTGACATTTTCTCGCTTTCCCTATATTCCCACCCTAATATAATATTGCTCGCTCCCATACACCTAGCTATGAATATAACAAGACATATGTGTGGAGCGCCGTATGAAGTGTGAGCTCGGCTACCCGCGTGCCCGTAATTATTGGCAGATAGACTAATCGCGGAATTTCAGGCGCACTCACTCGGAATGTAGCGTTAACTCCATTGTCTTGGTACCATGCAATGGGATTGCATCGTGGGATTCTCCTCACTTGTTTTGAGATACAACTACTCTAGCCACATCCCGATACACATTGATGGGCACACAGTCTAAACTATACGATCATATAATGGGTTTCGCAAGGTAACCAATTAAGCACTAGTTTAAAAAATAAACAGTTTTTTTTAAATTAATAAATAGTCCAGTGCACAGAATAGACATTCTCTTTTATCTTAAAATAGAAAAATTTACTATAAACTTGTTTGATTTGTGAAACGAAATAACATATTGTTCCAGAAACAATCCACCAAAGAACATAAATGAAATTAGATACACGGTTACAGAACGATATTGAGAAAAAGAAATAGCTTTCTCTTCCAAATAAAATAACATTCACATTCTTATCTTAAAAAGCTGAGCAAAATATACACTTGCTTATAGATCTCAAACTAATTGTTTTATAAAAATAAATTTCAGCATAATTTTTAATAGTACTTTAGGTTTTCAATGGTTAGTTACATCGTATCTTAAATAGTAGTAATAATAATAATAATAATAATATTTAGCACCACGTCTTACTACCCGTTCGGGTTATACGCTTTAAGTACTAATTAATCTAATGGATTAGGAATTGGGAAGGTTAAATTAGAGGAAGAGAACCCGTATTTGCGTGGAGGGAGAGTGGAAAACCATTTAGGAAAAACCACCTTAAGTTCACCCGACCGAGATTCGAACCTCGATCTCCCCGTCCTCAGCAGTCGAGCTTCAACACGACAAGCGCGTTAGCCAACTACGCCACCGAGGCGGGTCTTAAATAGTAGCTGATATATAATAAAAAATAATGTGTTTACGGTTAAGTTAATTATCCACAAGCTTAGCTTGATGATGAAATGAGAACTGTAATTTTATTTATGGTAAGCAATGCCTTGATACAAAATTTAATAAAAATCCTTTAAGTCAATTTTGACGATAATGATTTGATACCTGTTTGCCCTTCAGCAAACTAACCTTAATTTTAGGGTTGGATATCTAATTTTAAAAATTCTTTGGAGGCATCTTTTGAAAATTTTGAATAGAAATTGTTAGCCCTATCGGTGAAATGGTTTCAGCTCTAGGCTGAGATATACAGTAGATACATAAATGGCATCGCTATCACTAGAACTATTTCTGTGACTCGTGAAACGTTAATATTTATCCAAATCTCGAGTTTGATTATTTTTTTTGACGAACACAATATTTTCCCCTCCAATGAATTTAGATAAAACTAAAATATCCCCTAGTTAGTATTGCCCCCCCCCTTATAAAACTAAATAAATACTTAAGTGATGAGAATTCGATGTAATACAAAACAACAAAACTCAACATCTCCAAAGGGTGTATTTCCACAACTCTGCTAAATAAAAGTTAGGCCATGCTAGAAGTTGGTTCTCCATAATGTTCAGAGGCCGCAGAGGATCATGGGAAACTTCGTACTCTCATTATGAATTATCTAAGACGTTCACCAAAGATCAATAGCACAATCTGCTCGAATGTTGCAGTAATTCATACGCTGGTAGTAATACTCGTTGGCTCGTAATGCTTTGTAAAGCCAACTTAAAAGAGTTGATTACCAAAATATTTAGTTTTATAGAGGATAAATGGATATTGTAGATTATTGTTAATATATACTGTACATGTGCTATCTTTATGAGAGAAGCTATCATATGGAAATTAAATAGAAAATTTAATATATTATTTAGGATAAAACTAGCTCAAGGCTAAAATATGAATACAATTCAAAATTCCCACTAAGTAGGTTAACTTGAAAGTCGTTTTAATTGGAATGTGACATAATTATTAAATTTTGTTTGTAATGGTAATCAATGCCTAAGTAAAATATCAAAAGAACCGATTAGGATAAAATAAAATAGATCTCTTTTTATCATCAAGTAAATTACTCTAAGTTTTAGGGCTCTATGGATGGTTTCAAGAATCCCCCAGATAAACTTTATTTAAACCCTTTATACAAGTTTTTAGATTGATCGGTAAAATGGTTTTGGCTCTAGTCTCAGTAAAAAAAAAAAAGGACAGAAGACATTGAAAATAATATTTAGTACCAGCAGCAGAGAAACAGAAGACATTAAAAATAATACCTAGTCCCAGAAAATATAGACAGAAGACATTGAAAATAATACTTAGTCCCAGAAGCAGAGAGACAGAAGACATTAAAAATAATACTTAGTCCCAGAAAAGATAGACATAAGACATTGAAAATAATACTTAGTCCCAGAAAATATAGACAGAAGACATTTAAAATAATACTTAGTCCCAGCAGCAAAGAGACAGAAGACATTGAAAATATTTTTTCGTCCCACCAAGAGAGAAACAGACGACATTTACCAAAATCTCAAGTTGTATTTGTTTCCCTTCACAATTTATGCAAGAATGTAAAAACAATCGATTTAAGTAAGACCTCACTACGTATAATTTTAGAAGTCGTTGTAATCTTATTATGAGTTATGCATACTTCATTTTAGCTATGAGCTATGGATTAATATGAGATTATCCCTACTTAGTTTAACTTATGTTTTAGTAACATTTAATAAAATATATTCTTAAAAAACAAACAATAAAAGAGTTATTGAATATTTTATTGGAATATTTGGTTATGTTCTAGAAAGTATAAAAATACTTGACTTTAGTAGTTCTAGACAACATTCAAAATAATAGAGTAAAGTTATTACGCAAGGAAAACACATATTAAATTATAAAGCTTGCCCTACTAAATAACTAAATATTTTATTTAAGACGAAAGGAAAAACTGAGGTTTGGACGTTTACCCTCAAAAGGTATACACATTCAATGGCCATCTTGAAAAGAATATTCTTTACTCAAAGAGCATATAGCAAAATGTTTTATTTTAATTTGAAACCAAAGTTTGTTCCTTTTCACAAACATAGTTCAAAAATTATTAGACATAAATATATCAATATGTGGACATGTATATGGAAAACAGGTAATAAGTTTAAAATAATGAATAATGTATCTCCGGGGACAAAATATGTTCTTTGAACGCAAAAAGTTCGGAATGTATTTCATAGATACCGGTTTGAATCCAGGGTCCAGATATGAGCTATAATATAAATTAATATGCGTTATATATATAAATTTAATAAATCCATTTATGGTAAACGAAACTACAAGAAAATGGTTGAGAATATTTTGCAAATTAACATTCATTTTTAAAGGTTAAGAGGCCAAGATGTCCGCAAAATTAGTTGCTTAAAACTAAAACTCGATGTTCCTAACGAATGTCCAGGTTTACTCTGGATCATTTGTATAGTCATTCTTTATTATATATTCATAGAAAACCTGCTTTGCTTATTATATATCGGTAATTTAAATATGTATTTTTTGTTAAAAACAATTACTCAATATATACTTCAGTATCAAACACCTTAACTCAGTCGATAGCATATATGTCTACCGAGCTAAAGGTCCGTATTTCTATTCCCAGTATGGCCAAAAATTTATCATTTAAAGGGGGGTTTAAATTTTCATAGTGATACATTTATGGCCGATGACTGGTTGTTATGCCTGTCCTAGTCAGACAATCTTGGAAAATAAATGTCTTGAATAAAAAACTAGCCAGGACCATAGGATAGAAACAGTAACGGATGTAAAGTAATAATTTACTTCATTAGTATTGTGCAAAACATAGATGATGTGTATACAGCCATCAAGCTATTGGTAATAATAATATTTAGCACCGCGTCTTATTACCCGTTCGGGTTATACGCTTTAAGTACTAATTACACTAATGGATTAGGAATTGGGAAGTTTTAATCAGAGGAAGTGAACCCGCATTTGCGTGGAGAGAGAGTGGAAAACCATTTAGGAAAAACCACCCCCTGTTCACCCGACCAAGATTTGAACCTCGGTCTCCCCGTCCTCAGCAGTAGAGCCCAACACGACAAGCGCGTTAGCCAAATACGCCACCGAGGCGGGTCATTGATAATAGATTAAAACTATATCATTATGGTAGCATTGATGCTTTTTATTCTTCTTCTCTTTCTGTAAACTGGAGGTTAGGTCTGTCCTCAACCGGTGCAAGTCCGAATTATGCGTGAAAACCGTCTCTTGTGGCTGTGATATATTTTTATATTTTTCACAACAGGTGATACGTTATTAGAATCCATGTGTCTGTCAAGTTATCAGGATATACGTAAAAAAAACTCCCTGAAGGATATACAAATCAGGAAATGTAGATCGATGCCAACATTTTGCTACCGGATTTTTCTCTCAGCCTAAAAGTACTCAATTATTTAAGTGTTATTCTAACCCAATTATTTCATACATATTTTAATCTTGTTTTTCGACAGTATAGGAGTTCCATAAAATGATTATTTGGTCAATTAGGGTATTAGATTGAAATACATTATCAATATAATACTAAGTTTTTGATACATATTTTGAGATATTCCTATTTATAACAACACCTTGAATATTACTTTGTACTACTTGCAGTCTGGCGAGTTATTGTGTCGAGTGAATATAGACGGCCATTGCTGAAAACTGGATTTGGAAGTTAGACACCAATTATGTCGAGGGTTCGGCCCCAGGTCATGTTAATTGTCATGAAAAGTTCCAGTTGGACCAGGGACTGTCGCCAATGACGTACATGCACATGACTGCAGGCTGGATGATAATTCAAAAATATTACAGACAAGCGAGCCAGTTAGTTCTATCACGCAGACTGAATACGGGCCGTGGGCTGTAGGTTGGCGTAAACCTGCTGTACGCTATCGGAAAGTGTTAGGAAATTGTAAACACCCTTCCCTACACCCTAATATCATAAAGTGGATCGATTGCAAGGCGTACAGAAATTATTTTTATTTTTGGTTGCGATGTCTTCAAAGTGTTCACCCTGCCCAATGACCGTCGGAAGACATGATTACTGATCTGGACCTCCAGGTATCATAGGAGCTAAAGAATATAGAGAGGTAGTACAGGAACACAACCGGAGATTATTTAATAAATATATGGCCAGACTTTAAAGAGCTTAGATGATTTAGTGAACTGTGCCGGTAGATGACATAATATAATAATGAGATATAAAGTATGACATAGTAGGATTAAACAATATACATACAATTTACACCTCGTATCTCAGACGACGAATAGTGATGTTTATGTAATAATATATATTTATAAATATATGAATTGAATACAGTTTAGGTTCTGGTTGAGGTATAATAATTAGCTAAGAAATTAAAAAAATATGGCAGCAATGGCGGCTTGTAGCTAAAATTAGTGGGGGTGCTGCTAGCACGGGAAGCAAAACAATGCATTTTTTAATTCACAGCCGCCAAGCCATCTTTTACTTTTGTACCATTCAGAATTAAAGCTACGAATATTTTTATTGTTTCTGCTTTTACCTGGCTGAGATATTAGAAATATCAGGTGTTGAACGACATATTTTATTAATTGTGACTTTATCCTGGAGAGATAGCTGTGAAAACTTAAGCTGTTGAAGTTCACTTACAATCACAGAACTTATTTCTTGGGGATTCAAGGCCATGCTTAAAGTTTTCTGTTAAATAAAATAACCGAAAAAAATCAAATAGAATAGCTGGAAGCAGAATAATAATCTAATTCTACACTCTTCTACACTTTATCGCATTCAAGAATATTGTACACGGTTTTAAAGCACAGCATACGCTGAATAAAAAAAAACTTTCTCCCACCATCACGCCAGAGCTGGCACTGCGAGAGCAACAGTGCTATCGCTACCTATGGAAGTCCCACCTTCCTCCCCACCCCCTATTATGTGCGCATGCGCATAACCGCCAAACACCACGTCGCTGGCACTGTGAAGCGCACAGTTCCATCCAAAGATTTTTGTATCTTTTTCATAAACTGGAGGATGGCTATTGAATTATTAACATTAATATTAAGGAATATCTATTGTACTACAAAAATAAAGAAAGAATTAATGAAAAAATTACTCATTCTATTAAATGTTATCGATAATATCAAAAGGAAATAGGGGGTGCTGCAATTCAGCAGTGCCTATACATGAGCCGCCACTGTATGGTAATTTAAAAGTCTTGTGAAACGTCGTTAAGTGCTATTTAAACATAATCATTTATAGTTTTAAGGATGGATGAAAAAGTGACGCTTGTAAGGCATGGCCTTGCTTTGTTATCTTGCTAAAAGTTTGTTAACTATGGGATGGATAGCCTTTCTGAATTAATCTCCTTTCAATAAGGAATAAGTTTACACTGTTAAGGTACTTTTGTCTTACTGAACTGTGGGGTGATACTCCCTCAACAAAATATGACAGAATGAAAAGAATAAACTTTCGATATGTTCTTAAATATTGGTGGAATTAATATAAACCAGCAGCCTCTTACTTAACTTGTTGGTTTTTGTTAATTACCCAACGTGTCCATTATTGTAATACCTTTAATAAATTGGTAGGAAATATCCTTCATCAATGTCGATACTGATATCACCGCACTAAATAAATTAATAAATTAAAATTAAATTTTCTCTTATACAAACAATTAATACTGCATTCTTAAATGCATTTTCTTTTTGGATTCCTCAAACAACTTTCAGCTATTGTCTTTCTCCAACCCAGAAAGTCATAGACATAATATATAATAGCTATTAACTCATTATGTGAATGAAAAAGGGTTCCTTAAATAATTTAAATTTAACAAAATATAAAACAATAATACACGTTTATGTAACAAGAAAGATCGTAAATAAACAGAGATTACTAAAAACAAAACTGACCAGAATCAATGCATTTTATTTAGTTGAGTTTCATTAACTCTATGACAGCTCTATGAATGCAATGAAAATTAATTACAAGACCATAGAGATCTTCACCAAACATCCTCTAGACAACGGACCATAGAGCTACGTTAGTGAATAAACATAACTGAAACATTTAAAATATATACCAGTAATATAATAATCCCATTTAAAGAGGAAATAAAGACACAAGAGCAAACCATTTAAGAACTAGAGATTAAATAGCTTCCCATGTCAGGCGAGCAACGATATTGGATATTGGCGGACTTTCAATGAATCAATCCATCTTCTGTAGCAGATTCTATTAGGCTTGAAATCCATGTTTGTTACAACATACCGATACTACGTGGAACTTATGTATTTAGATATTTGCCTATGGCCCCACAATGGTTAGTATAGTAGCTAGCTCTAACTCAACTTGTATCAGTATTTTTATTCAGATTATTAATTTCCTAAGCCGGAAAAAACATTTCTTGATATTTAAATATAATTAGAGTTAATTCCAATTTAAATCAATCAAATTGACTAATTCATCTTTAAAAGATAAAATAGTAGTTTTTATGAACATATTTATTTGGTTTTATTTCACCCATATTAATATAAATACATCCATATATACATATATATACATTAATATAAATACATCCATATATATATATATACATATATATACATTAATATAAATACATCCATATACATATATATATATATATATACATTAATATAAATACATCCATATACATACATATATATATATACATTAATATAAATACATACATATACATATATATATATATTAATATAAATACATACATATACATATATATATATTAATATAAATACATACATATACATATATATATATTAATATAAATACATACATATACATATATATATATTAATATAAATACATACATATACATATATATATATTAATATAAATACATACATATACATATATATATATTAATATAAATACATACATATACATATATATATATTAATATAAATACATACATATACATATATATATATTAATATAAATACATACATATACATATATATATATTAATATAAATACATACATATACATATATATATATTAATATAAATACATACATATACATATATATATATTAATATAAATACATACATATACATATATATATATTAATATAAATACATACATATACATATATATATATTAATATAAATACATACATATACATATATATATATTAATATAAATACATACATATACATATATATATATTAATATAAATACATACATATACATATATATATATTAATATAAATACATACATATACATATATATATATTAATATAAATACATACATATACATATATATATATTAATATAAATACATACATATACATATATATATATTAATATAAATACATACATATACATATATATATTAATATAAATACATACATATACATATATATATTAATATAAATACATACATATACATATATATATTAATATAAATACATACATATACATATATATATTAATATAAATACATACATATACATATATATATTAATATAAATACATACATATACATATATATATTAATATAAATACATACATATACATATATATATTAATATAAATACATACATATACATATATATATTAATATAAATACATACATATACATATATATATTAATATAAATACATACATATACATATATATATTAATATAAATACATACATATACATATATATATTAATATAAATACATACATATACATATATATATTAATATAAATACATACATATACATATATATATTAATATAAATACATACATATACATATATATATTAATATAAATACATACATACATATATATATATTAATATAAATACATACATATACATATATATATATTAATATAAATACATACATATACATATATATATATTAATATAAATACATACATATACATATATATATATTAATATAAATACATACATATACATATATATATTAATATAAATACATACATATACATATATATATTAATATAAATACATACATATACATATATATATTAATATAAATACATACATATACATATATATATTAATATAAATACATACATATACATATATATTAATATAAATACATACATATCAACATATATATATTAATATAAATACATACATATCAACATATATATATATATATATTAATTTATAATACATTTGCGAAACAAAACCAAATAATATATGTTCATAAAAATTACTATTTAATCTTTTAAAGATGAATTAGAGTCAATTTGGTTGATTTAAATTGAGGTTAACTATAACTATATTCAAATAACCAAAAAATGTTTTTTCCAGTTTAGGAAATTAATTATCTGAATAAAAATATTGATACACGATTAGTTAGAGCCAACAACTATACTATTCATTATGTATATATATAGTAAATGTATAATAAATTACACTCTTAGATGCATAACCTCCTATTATAACCATACCATATGCAAATCAGATATACAATTTTTTTTAAATATTCCTGATTGGTCTCCATAAAAAATTAGCGTTAAGAATAGCTGCGAATGGATCTAGATTAATTTTAGATACTTTTATCTTGGCGGTGCAACTCTTGGTCTAATGCAGTGGCTCCCGATCTTTTTGAATGGTGTACTACCCCAACAATTTCCGTAATTTGGCGTACCATCTATATGAAGCTGAGTATCTACTCTCTCGTTATATTTTTAGTTGTGCCCAGGAATGTAATAACACAGACTGTGTGGCTGCACGAGCTTTATTTTTCAGTGTTTCCACCTCCCCAACTACTGTTCAAAACTGTTTGCTTTTCAGTTAGACTTGGTCTTAATATATTTAACAGATTTGATCGGCCCAAATCCTTATAGTACTTTAATTTTTCTTGATTTGTTTGGCTTATCACGTCGTACCACTGGTGCTACGCACACCAAAGTTTGGGAGCCATTGTTATAAAAATGTTGCGGTACTGTGAGGTAAGAGGCAATAAGTACAAACATGGTTCCTTTCTTAACTACCGTACAATTCTGATGGGAATCATTTATTGACAGTTCTAAAATGATACTAAAACTATTTTCATACGTCAGATCACTGGTAAACATTTGAAAGAATATGAATAAATATACAATAATAATATTGTATACAAATTCAATCAATTTATACAAACTATAGTAGCCCCATGGCTTTTTGGTGCCAACTGACAGCTTTGGAAAGTTACCAGACCAAATTATGTATCCCTACGCCGAACCATATGATCTGCAAAAACATTTGTTTAGCAGCTGTCACTTCTGACAGTCCAAAATTTAGGTACACACCTAAATGTTGACTGTCAGAAGTCAGCTGTGAGCTGTCAGTCAGCACCAAAGAAGCCATGGAGCTACTGTATATATTGTCTAGCATGGATAAGCTAGCGTTTTCTGTGGTAGCACCCATTAAAAATAAGGATCATTAGCAATTATTTCTAAAGATAAGTGAGAAGTTCAGGGATTTGTAAATGATGCAAAATTGAGTATAATTTTAATACAAGAGTATCAAGAACATAGGCCTACTTTACCTGATATATTACCAACACACATAATCAGTTGATTTGATTTCAAGTAAATACTACAATCTCGTGAGAACAAATGAAGAACTACTAGAATGAAAAAGTAGCAGGTACACTCTAGAAAACTTAGATTTCTGGCCGAAGGGCTCATTATGCTGACAATATGTCACCCTATATATGCATAAGTTGGCACTATCTTCGCAAACAGAAAGTGGCAAATCGGTCAGTATGGCTGACACCATGAGTTTTTAAATTATTTACGGTAGTTTTTATGATATAGTCTATTAATTTATGTCTTATAAATAAGAAAAATTAAAGATTATTATGTCAGTTCTTCTTTGATATGAAATAAAGTTCCATATACTTATAAGTAATTATATATTTTTAGGGCACCCTTTGAGAACCACTACCCTATTATCAGGGGAAAGCAGTTTTGTAATATATTTTCCCCCCACCTCTTACTACCTGTTAAGTCTATACGTATATGTACTAATCTAATAGGTTAAGGATGAAGAAGGTTAAATTCAGAGGACGTGTACCGGAGTTCGCGTGGAGGTAATGTGTAAAATCATTTTGGAAAAACTCCCTTATTCTAACAGACCGGGATTCAAACGCAGATCTCCCTGTCATCGACAGTAGAGTCTAATACAAGAGTGACACCTTAAACCATGAGGCCACTGAAGCAAGTAGCAGTTTTTAGTTGTATATGGTGTGCTAGTTTTGGTCTTAAGAGCTGAAAGATAGCCGGCATCTAGTCGTTCAATCTTGTTGAACAAATTACTGTAATAGCTACAAAATATTTTAATTAATAGCTATTATCTTAGTTAATAAAATGTTATATAGCATTCTCTTGCTAAGATGTCATATTTATGGAGCATACAACTCTAGTTATTAAAAGTGTTTATACCTTTGATAAACGCTGTTCATCCAAACATCTGACAACCAAATCCATTTTCTCCAAATTCTTGTCCAGAGGTCCCTCAACATGGCGAGCAGATTAGACAGCGTTCCTCTTGATGACGTAATCCATGACGCGCTCCTCGCAAACTAAGGGCACACAATGTAAACGCCCCCCACCCTCCCAACTCTCCCGTTCCTTATTTCCTCTGTCGCTCTAGATGCTAGCTTGCTCTTTAAGGCGATTATCCCGTGTTTGTCGAGCTTTTAACTCTACATTTTCCGTTGCAGTCATTCATTGTCTTAAAACCTTAAGTGCTTTTGTGGTTAGGGTGCAGGCGAAACTAAAACACTCTTCCTGCAATGTTCATACCGGAGGAGAAAATACTGCAGAGGAGGCTTCTGACAGCTACATGGTGATTCATCCTGCTTTTTTGGGATTGTGGGGCGCGAACACCAACAGAATCGCCGTCAAGAACACCAAAATGTGATGTAACTTAAATGTTTAACTCGCTCAAAATGTGTCTTAGTATCTACAAAATTTATTTTAATTATGATATTAATAATTGTTTTTGTTGCGTCTGAGGACATAAGGAAGTCAACTACTAGACCTGTTTCCAAATAAACAATACCTGAACCATAACAATCCTGTGTTCTAGATAATACTAGGAGCGGGCCAGGGATGGACGATGCAAACCCACCATTTTAATTTATATAGACACCTCGCAGGGAAAGTATAGTGATCGTAAAAAAATAATCAAACTCGATATTTTGATAAATGTCGACGTTTCATGACCATCTGAAACTGAAAAAGTGGTTTTCATGATGCCATCTGTCCGTATGTCTGTACCTTGGTCTGTAACAGAATTTCTTTTACCGATTGGGCTAAGACTTGGTACCTGGATATATTAATGAAACAAATAGCCGAAACTATTTGTTAATGCATTTTAGGAGGATTACACCTCTTAGATATAATATTCTGAAAATTGAAAAATGACACCTGGACACGGGAATTGAACCCGGGACCTTCGGCTTAGTACACCAATGCTCTTACCACTGAGCTATCCAGGATTCGTCCCGTGCCCATTATGCTGCTATAAGCTGATGATTTCCGCACGTCCATCTTAGACTCTGCTATGATTGAAGAATGACCATGGGCACGGGACGAATCCTGGATAGCTCAGTGGTAAGAGCATTGGCGTACTAAGCCGAAGGTCCCGGGTTCGATTCCCGTGTCCAGGTGTCATTGGTACCTGGAGCTTACATAAGATCCCTTTGAGGGGTATTTGGGATTATATATCTAACCCTAAATTTAAAGGTGTGTTAATTTACTGGTGGGCAAAATATAGATTTTCTAAAAATTTTCTCAAAAGATTTTGATTAAGTTTTATATCTAAACATTGTTTATCACTATACACAAAATGGCAATTCTCATTTTCTCAAGAAAATGTCTTTGAGGATAACTTAAATGAAGTAAATTGTCCAGTTTTTGTCATTTCTCTTTAATTATTTGAGATACGAAATAACTTATCATTCTAAAGTTGTTGTGATATTAAATATAACATTATTTTATTTTAAATATATTTTATAAGACCTATAATTTCTTAGCTCTAATCAAATATGTTTAATTTTCAATTGAGAGCTTTGAAAATGACTAATTTTTATGCTCTTTGTTTGACAGATATATTTACCCATAATTTAATAAGTTAATATTTTGTTACTATACCTTGTGGTTTATTTTATTTACTAAAAATAACAAAACTACATTAGTAGATTCCATGTGCGAATAACGGGTACACCAGCTTGTAATATGATTTATCTCCATACTTTAAACAAGGGAAATTTAATTATTATCAGTTTATCAACATGATTGTTATTTTTTTTACATTAAATAAAAGAGCACTTGATTCAAATTTGTTTCGATTTTAATTGGCCTGTATGTTAAGGGTAAAAAAAAAGTAACATTTAGAAAAAACCCATCAATAATGACAGTAGTCAAAAATATTTTGAAGCCACAAGAACCATTAACATGATTTTTTTATCGCCACGTATTACTTACTAGCTGTTAAGTTTACACGCATTTATGGGATTCACTTTAATGAAGTAGGGATGAGGAAGGAAGCATTTTAAACGTGGTCTACCCTCATTTTTGTGGAAGGGGAGTTAGAATAAACCATTTATTAAAAACATCCTCCTATATATACGACCAGAATTCAACCCCTTATTTCTCAGAAATCAGCAGCCAGTCTAGCACAAGAGTAACGCCATAGCCCATTTAGCCCCTGAAGCAGATAACGCGAATGTAAAGAAATAAATATCCTCGTTAAGCCATGTGAGTTTTGAGGACATATGAATTATTAACTATTATTCTGAACATTACTTTTTATGAAAAATGAATTATATGAAGGTTTGTTTGTGTTATCCTTCGTTCATGTTCATCATGATCGAGATACGAGTACAAATTTGTTTTAATTAATCAGTAAAAATGTTTGTTCAACGTTATAGCTCTGTAAAAGCACACATATATAAATAAACTTATTTACAAAAATAAATGAATAGGCTTCTAAAAAACAGAATTCAAAAAAAAATACATTTCCTTTTTTGGTAATATATGAGTAGAGCTTTTTTTAATCTTAAAATCAAATTACTTTTTTTTTTTTATATATTCTAAATGCAACATTTTGTGTGTTACTATTAAGACTATGGCCTTTTTCTCCATGCTTCTCTATTATTTTATTAAGAGGTAGAAGGGAGATAATCCTCGTTACTCGCTCCAAGTACCTTGTGACTGATGAGGATGGAAGCTAGTAGGCCAGGTGAAGGCAGAAATAACGTACACAATTATTCCAAAGTAATACATGAGCGGGGAAGGGGTGAGTTCCTTTAAAAGCTAACATGAAAGGTTCGTGTTTGTACACAATGATAATGTGCTGGTCTAGAGAAAAGCATCCTTTTAGGGATAATTTAGAAACAGGTGTATCTTGGAATCATTCTTGATAGAGTGTTCCAGAAGTTGGTGAGGGAGGAGGGGTATCAGATAGATCCACACACTAAACACTGTTTTATTGTGCCTGATTTTATTCCCCTCTTTTGCGTATCAAATATTTTGGAACCTTGAAATATCGGTTTAGCAACACTTTACAGTTTTATCCTTCATAGTTAAACCCAGATAAGAACTATAAAATGACACATTTATTTATATCGTGTAACTAAGTCATGTAGCAATACTCATTGCATGGCTGTGCAGTACATATCTTCCTAGGCTCTAGTACAGTAAATTTCTTCGTTCATTGAGTATTGATGGGAATTTATTCATTTATTTATTGGTAATATTATTTATGTAATTATTTTAAAATATAAAAAAATAATATAGATATAATATAATTCATTAAATTAAAAACTCTTTGAATTAATAAGATAACTGTTTAACTAAAATGAATAATTATAAAAATGAGAAATCAATTTCTAGAAAAAAAATACATCTGAAAAAATGTTTCGCTAAATTATTTATCAAAACTTTCTACTTTGTCGTAGTTTCAAACTCGGGTTGTAAGAAACTTAGTACAAGAGATATCGGTGGATATTTTCCTAAGTTTTCTTGTTAAAAAGTATTTTGATGAGAATTATATACTTAGATGAATAAGTTAAAGCTTTGATCAATGTCTTTAATGAAAGCTACCCCTTTTTTTATCATAAGAGAATTATTTTTTATCTTCATTAAACATTCTCGTTACTTAGAACGATAGATATACTTATTTGTTAATTCCAAATTTTTTTATTCCCAATAGAAATCACATTGAATCTGTCATGTTGGTCTGAACCACTAGCAGACTATTCTTTAACTAATTTCCTTTCATATGTTGGTAATTTTCATAACATGAATTTTATTTACATTTTTACATTTGATGGATGATATATATTGTGTTTAAAATATAAAACGGAATAGAAGTTAAAGACTAAAAACTGTATGTAACATAAATATAAATTATCATTATTTTTATTTTTATTATTATTATTATTATTATTATTAGCTGCGCGTCTTACCAACCGTTCGGGTTATACGCACTTACGCTAATAGTGTATAATGGTAGGGTTATTTTAAGATGGAATGGACGACCTACAGTTTAACGTGGAATCCGAACCACGGTGGAGGCCTGGCATACCACACATTCACAAGATGTCTTGTCAGAGGTGAAGGAAGGGTTTGGTAATCGGATAAATCTGTGCTTGGAAGAAATATAAATGAAAAATGCATTATAAGAAGTATAAAATAATACCAAAAATCTACCTTTTTCCAATATTGTATAGATCATACAAAATCTTAAATGGGCTAGTGAATTTGTACCGGCATATCTAGAGAACTTACGATATTAGGATGAGTACATTATCGTATCTTTATGAAGATTATTGGTAATATTTATACTCTCTGAGGTTGAGCTTAGTGGTCTTGGGGTAAAGTACTTCCCTCAGGACCCGGTGCTCATGGGTTCAAACCCAGCTGGGATTAACAGATTTTTCTTGAGATGTAAAATTCCAGGATAAAACTCACTCTGGAGTGGTAATAAATCCGTCAGTCCCGTGTAGCTCTTGGGGTGTAAAAGAACCCTAGCAGATATATGAAATATTTTTGCAGCAAAATTTGTAGGTTCTTTCAATCTCGCTCATAGGAATTCTCGTGTGCCGATATCGTCAGTCGGTTTAGAAAGTACACTTTGAATACCTCAAATAAAATACGTTTTCTATCTGAGATAATGGACGATAATAAACACTAAACCTACAATATCCATCTGAGATTAAAGTGAGAACCCTGGCCTAACGGACTACTTAGTCACAAAAAGTAGGTCTATTAAGATATCACCTAATCGTGCATTATACCTTGATTGGCCAAAACGTTCATGAGCGACATTCCAGAGATTTCACACGAAAGATAAATCTAATAATAATTTCAAATCAAGAAATTCAAAGCATACCAAATTGGTTAACTATATAAAAAGGCAAAATTTTCAGGTCCAAATCTCTGCTTTTATGCTTCTAGACCCGTATTGGTGGTAGCATGGTCTACGCCGTCACTCTAGCTATATACTCTATCTATCACTAGTGATGGGGAGGTTCCGGTTTTAATCCCTATAGTTTGTAATGAGCAATTTGATTTCTAAATGGAGTTTTCCCTCTCTCTTCAATAAAATACTCATACATTTCCTCCCATTCTCACCTAATTTGGGTTAAAATGTATATAACTAAGAACGTTAGGCCTAGTAAAATAAGATACACAATATTGAGATTAATGATGATAGTGATGATAAAAATAATAATTATTAATAATTGCTAAACACACAACCACGTAGGCAAATCTGTCAGTATGGCTTAGTGTGTTGGGTTAGGGAGCTTCAAACATTGTGAGAGTTCTCTAATAGTTGGTTGAGTAGTAACTAGATTAGATACAATGATATTTAATTGAACAAAACCAGTTGGACTTATTTGAGAAAGATCTCCCACAACTGTATACTCTATTCACGGTAGGAATTACTCTCTGAAAGATCGTTTTTCCAGACAATATCCTTCTATATAATATAGTTCTGGTAGGGAAAAAAGGCCTTTCAGAAAACAATTCCCACGCTGAAAAGACTTTAGGTATCCTAACATTCAAAAGTCAAATTACTGACATATACTATGTTACGCTCCTAACAATGATTAACAACATACCAACTATACCATGACTTGAGGATCATTAGACCTTTGATAAATATATGGGTCCCGGTCTACCCAATTATATAAAGGCACTCTCCAACCAGAATATTCTTCCAGGCTGATCATTGAACAAGAAACGACATTATACAAGTTACTATTAGACGGAATCCTTAATCTGACTCTCCAGTTCTCCCTTTTGAGATGGCCAAACCTCAGGGTTCTTTTACTCATCAATTAGACTCTTTACAGCCTTTCAAATTATCTTATTAGTTACTATAAGCTGCTTTTCAAGTTGGCATAATACCAGTGGCGGCTCGTAGCTAGAATTAGTGGAGGTGCTGCTCCATGTATCTATTAGCCTTTGTTTTAAAATTGTGTAAAAGGAAAAAATAACGTATAAAAAGAAAATTTATTTAGGAACTTGATAAAATCTTAACAAAAAAATAAATGTTTACTTCCTATAACTTAAATTGTTACAATTCAAGTTTGACCTATTAATTTAAAAATGAATTCCATTCTTCTTGTTTTAATTTGCGCAAAAGATTCAATGATATTCTTCTTTATCTCTGGATGACAATTGAGGAAATTTTTCTCCGTTGAAAGTACTGCAAGTGCATTTAGTCTTTCTGATAAATAAAATAACCTAAAAAAAAAGAATCAAATAGAATAATTGGAAGCAAAGTAATAATCTAATTCTACACTCTTCTACACTTTATCACATTCAAGAATATGGTACACGGTTTCTAAGCACAACACACGCTGAGTAAAAAAAAGACTTCCTTCCACCATAACAGCAGAGTTGTCACTGCGAGATCAACAGTGCTCTCTCTACCTGTCAGTCCAGCCTTCCTTCCCACATCCATCCTATGTGTGCATGCTCACAACAGTCAAACACCACGTCACTGGCACTATGAAGCGCACAGTTCCATACAAAGATTTTTTTATCCTTTTCATAAACTGGGGGATGTCTACTGAAGTTCTGACATTAAGGTTAAGGAATATATATTGTGCTACAAAAGTAAAGAAAGAATTTAAGAAATAAGCACTTATTATATTAAATGTTATTGATAATATCAAGTGGAAATAGGGGGGATTGTAGTTCCACTGTGCCTATACACAAGCCACCACTGCATAATACAATATAAAACATATACTATGTTTGCCCGTGACTGATGATTAGTGATAGGTACAATCGAGTAAAATTAATCGAGTAACTCGATTGTGTTGTGTAATCGGCTAAACTCAATTCTTTCGGGATTATTCGAGTAACTTAACTCGGACCTTGGTATACTTTTATTTTCTCTAAGTGCTAAGTGAGAATCGACCTTATTGGCTGGATTGGTTACTATGCTATTTCCATTTAAAAAGCATATTCCCTTATAGTTCATTTTTCAACAACAGTTTCTGATGCCAAGCAAGAATGACAGTTTATGGTTTAAATGTTTCACATGCGTTTTCAATACAAAATACTCGCAGATGTAAGGCACACAGTTGAGAAGCATGCTAACTAAGCGTATCACATTTCCGATTATTTTTAAAGTACTCGATGAAAGCTGCTCTATATTGATTTACTCGGCAGCTCGGTAGTCTTATTTCCGCATATAACGAAACTAATTACTGTCTTAATTATTTTATTGATTATAATTTATCGTTAGTAAAATATGAGTATTTATTTATTGAAACTAATTAGAGTAGGTTAAAGAATAAAGAAACTGTTTTCACTTTTAAAAAGGTACAATTTTTATACATTAATGTCCAAAGAAGAGTTTATTTTATTAAAAAGAGCACGAAACATTTTTTTTGTTTGAGACACCTCTTAAAACGCATTCTTTCATATTGACTGTACATGCAACGTGAAATCTGAAAATAAGGGGATGGAGGTCACTGTCAGTGTCGACTGAGTTCTACAAGAACTAGAAAGAGATTATGGATATGTTATTAGTCTCGAATTCCATTACAAGACTAATGTGGTCCAACCGATTGCCACGGGACGATTCGATTAGATGATTCGCTAAAAATTACTCAATTAATGTCACCCGATTACTCGATTCTTAGAATTACTCGATTGTGCCCATCACTACTGTTGATGTAGAACAACTGCCGATAGTGGTTTTGATTACTTCAGATTTGCTCAATTTTTGTAAGAGTAAAGGGGCGTATTACAGTTTGGCTAAGTAGACCTGTTATGACCTGTGCTTAAAAGGACATTAATCTTTCATTATGGCTAGACTTGGAACTCCTTCTTGGGAATTGTAAAGATGGCGTACTTGTGAGCTTAATTGGCACCGGCTGTCGTGGCATTCCGTTTAGGATGGCTGTGAATGTTTTCTTTAGCTTAGCGAAAAACAGCAAGTGATGGTTGGTAAGACACAACAAAATGTTAACTTAGCCTCACCTAGACTAACTTATCCTAGTCTAATCATACTTGACCTAACCTAAAAAATCATAATAAAATATAAGGAAAAAGATTGGTGGGGCTGAATTCATATTCATACCGTAGGTATATTATATGCAATAGTCCTTCTGGCCAATGATAGTGGCCCTACTAAGCAATGACGATAATCCTCCTGGTTAGTGATCGTGGCCCAACTAAGATACGATGATAATCCTCCCCGTCAGTGATCGTGGCCCAACTAAGCTATGACGATAATCCTCCTGGCCAATGATAGTGGCCCAACTAAGCAATGAGGATAATCCTCCTGGTTAGTGATCATGGCCCAACTAAGATACGATGATAATCCTCCTGGTCAGTGATCGTGGCCCAACTAAGCTATGACGATAATCCTCCTGGAAAGTGATCATGGCCCAACTAAGCTATCATGGCCCAACTAAGCTATGATGATAATCCTCCTGGTCAGTGATCGTGGCCCAACTAAGATACGATGATAATCCTCTTGCTCATTGATCATGGCCCAACTAAGCTATGACGATAATACTCCTGGTCAGTGATCGTTGTCCTACTAAGCTATGACGATAATCCTCCTGGTCAGTGATCGTGGCCCAACTAAGATACGATGATAATCCTCTTGCTCATTGATCGTTGCCCTACTAAGCTATGACGATAATCCTCCTGGTCAGTGATCGTGGCCCAACTACGCTATGACGATAATCCTCCTGGTTAGTGATCGTGCCCCAACTAAGCTATGATGATATTCTTCCTGGTCAATTACCGTGGCTCAACTAAGCTATGACGATAATCCTCCTGGTCAGTGATCGTTGCCCAGCTAAGCGTTGAACTTTTGTGACAAGGGGTCCCTTCTCCCAACTGTTATGCTTCAGATAAAAAATGAAATTTATTGTTTTAATAAAATAAGTGTTAGCTCCTACTGTGTATTTGTGTAAGTTTAGAATTAATTTTAATACTTTGAAATTTGTCTGCGCTTAAATTAATTTCACGATTTAGACCAATATTCTGCATCGGTTGTCGCATGGCCTAACGCGTCACTCTCGTGCTGGACTAGATTAACGGTGCCTGTTAGATAGGGGCTCTAATCCCGGGAGTTGTAATGAAGGTTTATTTTTTTTTTTTTTAAAGGTTTTCCCACTATACCTCCACGGAATTTGGGGTGTATTTCCTCTAAAATTCCATCCTACTATTACTGCTCTATTAGCGTAATAATGTGTGTATTACAAAACCGGTACCAAAATATGGTTAATAATTTACACTAAAATATTATTGTGGTTAGTCCTGTCCAAAATTTAAAAAAACCAACTTGGTGGCGTAGCTAGCTATTATTATTATTATTATTATTATTAGCACCGCGTCTTACTACTCCGTTCGGGTTATACGCACTTACGCTAATGTGTAATGATAGGGTGATTGTGAGGTGAAATGGAGGACCTACAGTTTAACGTGAAATTCGAACCACGGTGGAGACCTGGCATTCCCCACATTCACAAGATGCGTCTTGTCAGAAGTGAAGGAAGGGTTTGGTAATCAGATAAATTTATGCCGGGACCGGGGATCGTAGTTAGCTAACGCTCTGGTATCATGTTGAGCTAAACTGCGGAGGATGGGGAGATTAAGGTTCAAATCTTGGTCAGGCGAACTGGGGGGTGGTATTTCCTAAATGTTTGTCCACTTTCCCTTCACGCAAATGTGGGTTCACTTCCTTCAAATTTAACTTTCCTTATTATTAGTCAATTAGCGTAATTATTACCTAAGCATATAGCCCAAACGGGTAGTAAGACGCGGTGCTAAAAAAAAAACAATTGAAACGTGACACTCATTATATATCTGATAATTCCAAACACTCGTTTAACTGGAGAATCCAGCTTTATCGACAAACAAATAAGTGATTCCCCTATAATAACGACTAAGGAACGTGGCGACACAACCGGGTCTTACGTCGGAGAAAAGGGGCGCAGCAATTTCCAAACACTTTGGAGTCTTCCAAAGATACTCCGGACCTGATCTTACACCCATCGATTTTCTTCATCGTCTTATGTATCTTCCCTCCCTCTCTCATCCACACTATACCTTTCCTTCGTCCTCTTGTCGATATTTCCATCTCTCTTCTTTGTCCTTCCTTTTCTCTCTCGGTTTCTTCTTGAGACATGAGGACTGCATCAGCCGAAGCAAGCAATGCTGAAGGACGACGCCGATAAAGAATACTTAGACGCGAGCTATCTGATTCCACTTGATGTGAAAATCGAATTTAATAGCTTTATAAGGTTCGGTTGAACCCCAGGCGCATCTCTTCCCCCCCTCCCCCCTACTCACACCCGGTACCCCTTTCCTTAAAGTGGGAGATTAGAGTGGTTGGACACCTTCAGAGGAAGAGTCAGCTAAGTCATAAGATTACCTCAGAGAAGATGTGTGTTGAATAATTGGGTTAACTTTTCATTTTCAATTCATTTATTTTTAGCTTTCTTGATAGCTACATAAAAAAAAGAAGTTGATATATTTTCTGTGAATTTGATGGATTTTTTTGTGCACCTCGTCTTACTGGCCATCAATAATATCTAAATTAAAAAGTAAGGTTACAATATTTGAAGAAATGTACCAAAAACTTTTGAAGGACAGGATGGTGGAAAAAATGTTTGAATGAATACTGCTCTCAATATACCTAAATGGGAGTCAAACCCCCACCAGATCCACCATCAGCAAGCCAGCTAAGACGTTGGTGGATCTTATTCCACGTACCTACCGATGCGGGTTTAAAAATAATTAATTCAGTAAGTAAATAATTATCTAGTTTCTTTTAATTAAAGATTTAATTTATAATTAATTTAACTGAAATATTTTAATAAAATCAAATATTCCTTGGCTGTAGATTTATTTTAGATTAAACATAAAAAGAACAATATAAATTATCAACATCGGTGTTCAAATGGGCATCTGCGTGACTCTCGTATTACAACTGATTTCCGGTGACGATAAATTAGGGATTGTAGTCTCAGATGGATTTACTGATGGTGCTTTCCCCAAGAAGGTTTACCAATATTTTTCCACATAAAAAGTGGATACATTTCCTCTAAATTGCAAATACCATAACGTCTATACCAATAGAGTTAATATTTGGAGAGCCTGGGTGGGAAATTGGGTAAAGTACCAAAAAACAAACAAATAACTGACTTCCATATTAAACTAAACAAAACAGGTATATTAGTTTCAGAAAGGGCTAGCCGTAGATCACAATAATTTAAAAACATAGGATAAGGCCAATATTAGACAAATATACCAGAATTTGCATGAACATATGATGAGAGAACTAAACTGTGCCACTGCCTGACTCCGTTTGGCCACTTCTTGTCATGAAAAAGAACGGAGGGATGGCTTAAGGAACCATCGAGATAAGTGAATCGAAACTGGTTCATAAGAGCTTTATTGAAAATGTACTGGATATATTATATGACAAAAGTATGAATCAATGCGAACATAGTCATATGTAGATTAGGAAATAGGATAGCAGTGAGACCGTCGTACTAGCAACACCTATTATTGTAAGTAGTACCTGGGAGGTCCACTTGCTACCGTCGATTCCCTCACACGCCGTCACATTGTGGATTACTTACATGGCTCGCATGTGTGTCAGTTCTACTACTTGTCGTGGCACTCTTAAGTCTGTTACATGAAATGTTGCCTGAGACGTAGCAACATCGAGTGTCCTCTTTCCTTATTTCTGAACATCTGAGCTACTAAATTATTATTATAATTATAATTAGCACCGCGTCTTACTACCCGTTCAGGTTATACGCACTTACGCTAATGTGTAATGGTAGGGTGATTGTGAGATTACGGTGGAGGCCTGGCATTCCCCACATTCACAAGATGTCTTGTCAGAGGTGAAGGAAGGGTTTGGTAATCAGATAAAGCTGTTCCGGGACCTAGGATTGAACCCCGGACTCCCAGAAAAGGAGTCTGACACCTCACCCCTAGACCACCAGGTCACCTGAGCTACTAAACTTCTTGATATAGACCAAAGACTGATCTTTCTAATCAACAAAAGGGGCTATCACCAATCAATGGTCTCATCCCCCACCAATCTAATGACATTTCTTATTTTAGATTGCAAAAATGATTGTCTATCTCATGCCTAAACAAGCTTCCTTGGTATTGAACTATTAATTAAACTTCTTTGACCGGACTGTTTCAGTTTCGCAACACCTGTAGCTTTTTTTTAGTTCTTGCCTCGTAGTATGATGTCATTAAACATTAAAAACAATATTTAGTTTTTTAGAGACGGGAGTTTTAATCGGCACCATGCAGAAGTGCTGTGAATACGCAACGGCTCCAGGCGTGATGTCATACGTCTGCCTCGTTGTTGCTGTAGGTTTACATAGCATAGCTCGTGCAAGTTCTATCACGTGTTTGAAATTTACACGTATAACATATCTTTAGCTTGCTGTAGTTATTCACTTGCGGTCGCTATGATTTATAAAATTACGAATGGAAGAAAGATCTCAAGGAAGAAAAATCTTTTAAGGCCTTGTTTTTGTAACAGTTTAACATTATTGTAATTTTATTTGTTTTATTTAAAATTTACAAATATACAATACCATTCAAATATTTATTGAATAATATTGCTTCAATAATAATACTACCTTTTATATTATTATTTAGAACTTTAAAGAGTGTTGCAAAAATGCAATGATGCCAGTCCTCGTGTTTTTCTTAGCGCCAGTCCCCGAAGGTCAAACATATTGTCAATGTTGTTTACAATTGTTGTTTTGGTTTGGAAATAAGTGTTGTTGTTGCTCACAGTTGACGGACAACGTTGGCAATATTTACATTAGAAAAGAAGTAGGAGGGATAAGTCCCCAACAAATACTTCTAAGACAGTTACAGCTGTAAATATACACATAACTCGGTAACAATCTTACTTAGGTAGCCGAGAAATTAAGTTGCTACAAGAGAGTCTCATAATAACCGAAAACGTGATTCAACCAGATTTAAAGAAGAAATATAAAGGGAAATTTTGTCAGTATTCTTTTACATTTAGTTAAAACTAATTGTATTTAAAATAACTTTAAAGGTGATTATGGATAGCTAAATTAATCAAAATAGCTGATATTTAAAGATATGTTATAGTTGAAAATACAATTTTACAAAGTCTCAATGAAGTTTCCGTGATATTATTTTTTTTTGTTTATATTTTGTCGATTAATACTTATTTTCGAAATCATTTTTGTCAAGCATTTTTTGAAGCTATTGTGAATTTAATTCAGTCAAGGTCATTAATTGGTATTATTTAAAAATCGTCGTGGCATCCATTCAATTACACTGAATTATCCTGTGCTTCAACAAGCGTGTTTCTAGTAAAACCCATTCCCTATGTTTAAATATATATCTTATATATGTATATACGCACATTATATGTATACACACACACACACACTATATATATATATTATACCACAGAAGTGAAATTGGCAATTTAGTGAATTGTACAAATTTCCGCTCCATCCGTCATCTGGCTTCTTATCTTGTCAATTTCACAAACAGGTATATATTATACCACAGAAGTGAAATTGGCAATTTAGTGAATTGTACAAATTTCCGCTCCATTCGTCATCTGGCTTCTTATCTTGTCAATTTCACAAACAGGACAAAAACCGTCATGTTCATTATTTTAGTGACTGATGCTGCCCATTTCCGGGACGGATAGTTTCTGAACCTACAAATTCAAGCACAGCCCAATTCATGAACTGTACTAGTTTTTTCTCGGTGAGTGAAATGTACAAGTTAAGATCCAGTTTGGTCCAAACCTTTAATCGTTTTATAATGGAAGGTTAGGTTCAGTTAGGTTGATCTATAGTGACACCATGGCTACAAAGGATAGCATTTGGTCGTTCTAAGGCTGGCCAAAAACCAAATGCAACATATGACTTATGACAATAGATTTCAAGGCAAAATGTCACATCACACTATGTTTGGAGATATCTGAGAAATTATGACTCACAACAAGTTTTAATTATTATATTTATTGCCGTTTGTAAGTGAGACTTCAAAGAGTTGAGTGCAGTGTTTATTTATTTCTTTTTAAAAAATGTGTGCAATGGGGTGACTATAATGGCTAATGAGAAAGTGGACGTAGCCATTCTTTTATGACAATTCACACAGCTTTTTGACGTGCAACCAGAAAAAGGAATGTTGGGTTAACCCATTAAATAAAAAAAGCGACGTTAATAGCTTTGTAGTGGAACTATTTTTTTTAATAACTTAAATAATAACATGTCTGAATGTCCTCGTGTTATTCAGGGTCTAGAACATGTGAAGCTCAAAATGTATTTAGTGTTTTGTCACGAGTCATAATTGAAAGGAGCTTCGCCTTTTGTTGCAAGCATTTTAAGACGCTTCATTGGATGATATGGCAGTCGATGCTTTAGCAACATGTTGCGATAAAATGTCGTGTTGCGAAACAAAATGTCACCTGCCTAGTTAATCAATGTGGGATGAACAAATCGCTTTTAACGACATCCTGTACCATGCTATCTTCCCAAAATTCCTTGCTCTTAGAGGGAAAAAAAATCAAAGTTGGAGAGTAAAAAGGGGACCTGGTGATCTAGGGGTAAGGTGTCAGACTTCTATGCCACCGTCCGGGGTTCAATCCTCGGTCCCGGCAAAGATTTATCTGATTACCAAACCCTTCCTTCACCTCTGACAAGACATCTTGTGAATGTGGGGAATGCCAGGCCTCCACCGTGGTTCGGATTCCACGTTAAACTGTAGGTCCTTCATTCCATCTCACATTCACCCTACCATTGCACATTAGCGTAAGTGCGTACAACCCGAACGGGTAGTAAGACTAGGTGCTAATAATATTATGGAGAGTAAAAGGGGATATAAGTTCCACAAGGAAATATGTCGGGAGTGTTTATCGCCGTATCTTGTCGCCTGCTAGAACAAGGCACTCACTCTTCAACTAGGCACTTAAGGCGATAAAACAGAGTGGGCCAGAATTGGTCGGGTTATTAGGTAAATAAGTGCGAGACTCAGGTGGAAAGAAAGTGTGGGTTGATATTTTCTATCATCCTCTATAACATCGGTTACCAACGTGGGGTACGCTCCAAGACGTTTAAGGGAATACAAAGAAATTGACTAATGGTGGGAAAAGATAGATATGACAACAGTGTAAAACAACAGAAAAGTAAAAATCTTTTAAATTAATTCAACGCTAAGGCGATGGATAGGGTGGATTTTCTTCGTTATTTAAATTTGAGGAAAGCCTACGTTTTCACCTTGGATATAAAATTATAACCCGATTAGTAACCTTGCTTAGGCACTAGGCTAAGATACACACAAACACACGGCATCTAGAAAACTACTTGTTTGGGCCTAGAGGCTCATTAAATGACGAATTCCATCCTAGCCTTGAGAACAATTGTTTTGACGGTCACAATACGCTCTCTCTCCAAAGGCCGTCAAGATAAAGTAAAGCATCTGTATGGTTCATTATAATTATCTACTGTTGAATATAGTATAGAATAGTTTGTTTAAATTTTTTTTCCAGGAAAGTATTTAAACCTAAAAATTAAAAAACAAAAACACCAATAATTTCAATGAGCTCTTAAACTGTTATTAATAAATAATTTCAAATTTTAATCCATGCTGTATTTTTTGAATTTCAGATTCAATTATGATCATGCACTCTTTGTTCACTTTACTATTATTATTATTAGCACCGCGTCTTACTACCCGTTCGGGTTATAAGCACTTACGCTACTGTGTAATGGTAGGGTGATTGCGAGGTGAAATGGAGGACCTACAGTTTAACGTTGAATCCGAACCATGGTGGAGGCCTGGCATTCCTCACATTCACAAGATGTCTCGTCAGAGGTGAAGGAAGGATTTGGTAATAATTCACTTTACTATTTCATTGATTTATAATTTCATTACTGGACCATTTATTTCCGGTTAAAACAATAAATTTTAAGTAATTTCAACTATATTAACTAAAATTTTGGCTAATATCAAAGGTACAATTTATGGAAAGGGGCTGTCAAGAGGTATACAAGTGAAAAAGTTGGTAACTACTATTCTATGACCATTCCCTTTAAAACAAAAACCAAATTCAATTTTCAATAAGATGACGTAGTACGTTTTAGAAGGGGGATTTCTCTAGAAAATGTAACAATACCTTTAGTGAATAAAAGTTTTCGTTCGCATATGCATGGATCTCTCCTGAGGGGGGAGGGGGGGTCATCAAATTAAAGGGGTATGACCTCCTGAAAATACCCTTGCTAAGTCAATACCTTCCGAAAATGTACAGTGCAACAAAACGGTTTATCGGTATAAATATGTATATCAATGTTGTTTTGTATGTTTAAAGCCACTACAAACAAGGTAAGCTCCAAGTTTTGTATGTGGCTGTAAATATGTTACAACCAATAACAACATCTAACGAATACCACCCCGTAATATGGAATTACAACACTCACCACCAACAACGACCTGGCTTCTCTCAGTCTGATGGAGCACTAACACAAACTAAGACATATTCTCCCGTGGCTTGAACAATTTCGACTGAAACGAGACGCTGGTCAGCGCCTCGCTCGTCATCGAAGCCCTGCCCACAACAAACAAGGACTTAACTTGACCAAGGTCGTTTCCGGTTCCACCATCTGGGATGTTCTGTAATTTGGAGTACTTACTGAACTGCCCGCCAAGCTTCGAGAGCGCTAGTCTTCTCCCTTCTTTTTTTCAAAATTATTGTTTGGGCTTTCTTTATAAAAATCATATATCATAGATGGGTTTTTTGGTGGGGTTTGACGCGGATGAACCACGAGTCAATTATATTTGTTTTTAAGGGTAATTCGTGATTTACGTTAGTACTGTTTGTGTACGTGTGGCGCGCTCTCATCTCCACTTAGTTCAGCTAAGTGATTACATCGATATTTTTACGAGTTTCAGGGAGGTTAATAAAATAAAGTATGCACGCTTTAATAGCGTAAATTATTGTACATAACTTTAATTAAAATTGGGTTATCATGTTAGGTTGTATAGATTCTAACGGCGGTTTACGAAACATATTTATACACTTCAAAGTAAATTATCTATTGTTACTTAATTATAGAATTCCACGGCCATTGTTGGAACTTATATATCATATATTTAATCACTTTATCTTACTATCCTTGTGTCTGCTTTGGCAGGGTACATTATTTATTATATATCGATATTTAAAGTAAATTATATGGCTTCGCAATTTCATGTATATAGTTCGAATCATCTTCAATTGATGATTATTGCCAGACTACAAATTGGCTCTATGCCATTGTTGAAATATATTATGTATCATTATTACCTTGGGGTGACCTGCTGGTGTAGGGGTAAGGTGTCAGACTTCTATGCTGGCAGCCGGGGTTCAATCCTAGGTTTCGGCACAGATTTATCTGATTACCAAACCCTTCCTTCACCTCTGACAAGACATCTTGTGAATGTGGGGAATGCCAGGCTTCCACCGTGGTTCGGATTCCACGTTAAACTGTAGGTCCTCCATTTCATCTCACAGTCACCCTACCATTACACATTAGCGTAAGTGCGTATAACCCGAACGGGTAGTAAGACGCGGTGCTAATAATAATAATAATACATTATTACCTTTATACCAGACTTAATTCAAAATAAAACTATGTTTTCTCTTGTGATCCCTTGGTTGTTCTTTACACACGCTTCCCGATTATCTGTGGGTGTCACAGGCTAGCATGTGAATGAGTAGTTTATAACTTGTGTAGGCCTAACTAGTGCCGAGTGGCTCTGTTCGGTCCGAGAAAACACCGGACACAGTGAGACAAGCTGACTGCCTGCCTCACAGGGGCAGATGAGTTTTTCCTCTATGTCCACGTCAAAAGTGACGTCAGGGGAGAGGAGGGGGGCTACAACTTTAAGGAGGAGGTGGGACGTGTAGGTAATGAAATTCAAAGGGCTTAGCTCGCCCTGTTTAGTTTGTGTCACTGCAGTAAGCTGAGTGATGCGGGGTTAAAGGATTGGATGTCAGGAACTGTGTGCAGAAGAGATAAGAACAAAAACATCAACACTACAGTATATCGGTTGAAGTAAATACTGGTTTATTTTAAATGTCGTGAAATCGAAATTTAAGGTAATTAGCCCTTTTCGTTTGGCGTGGAAATGCAGAGCCATGGGAACAAACGGTTATATTCAAGAATTATTATTGTTTTGCGATTTCCTTTTAGGAGACCTTTGTTCAAGAATAAAAACGTGTTAACATATAATTTTTATATACACAATTCCTCTATAATTTAACAGTTATCAAATATCGATAAAATTCACATTTGCCAATAAAAACTGCCGGCTTCATAACAATAAATAAGAAAATCTAACAATTAACAAACATCGATACATTATCTTAGAAGGAGTGTTAAAAATATTAACATAAAAATTTCACTCGTTCTCAAGAAAACTGAACTTTCCAAACGTACGATATTTTCGCAATAACTGTTCGATAGCTAGCACCATTTACGGTTTCCGTGATCCATCTGTTCTTGTTGGTGTGGAAGGATACTTTGGTTGGTCGTGAAGCCACACCACGCCTTTCACCCTCCCACCCACCATCCCACAAGAGCCAAGGGCCTTAAGGTGGGAGTGAATTTTATGAAGTATTTGGGCATTGTTTATATCGATATATTTTTTGTTCAAATAAATCAAATAATTATTCACTAGAAACATAAGAGTATAATTTTCAACACATGGTGATATCACCGTTCCTTGAATAACTTTAAGAGGTGTTGTAACGATGTTCCAAACAAAGAATATGCAACACACTACAACCTAGTAATATGGAGGTTGTCTGACTCACCAAGGCTCACCAACTCTCACCAACTTTCGCCAAGTCCCACCGAGGCCTCTCCCCGTCAAATAGGACGCACGTACTCGCTGCGACGCATCCACTCTCCTGGCTTGGGCAACTACGACTGACCGAGGCGCGAGCCAAATCAGAACCTCAAACTCCAAAATAAAATACTGTTGCCAACTTGACTTGGCAAACATCCGCCCCTGGAATGTTCCAGCTTAGCCTGGCAAGTACTGGTACCTCCGCGTTCGGACCGGAGCTGTTCTCTACCCTTCCTTTGTTCTATGTGCCTCCCCTTCTCCCCCCCCTTTACTGAGAACTTGTTTGTATATAACAACCGCTGTAACATCATAGGTCACTCATTGTATCACTGGCTTTACAAGGTGAGGGCGCTTGATTGAAATAATATTAAAGTAAAATCTATCAAAATTCTCTTTGGATCTAAATATGGGGAGGGAATACTTTTCCAAATTACTGTTTGGCAATACTTTAATATATTATTAATGGGGACCTTTTAGTTTGATCTGGCGTGGCTGGTCCACGATCAAATGTTGGTAACTTTCTGGGGAGATTCATATTTTGCTTAGTTCTATTTATTTACGGTAGGCGCGCCCGAACCTGTATTCTGGTTCATCTATGTAACATTTAATATTGTCTAGGGTAATTTTTTGGGGATATGAGTTTGTTTAGAATTAGATGCATTTTGTATAGGATAGTTAATTTATGTATAGGCGCAACGGGAGATTGGGCAACGAGTTATACTTCTTCGAGCATTTTTATTGGTTTAGGCTATTTAGTAATTTAGGATAGGTCTCCAACGGTCATGGTTGGGACTTCAACTTATGATATTTAAACTAACTAATGATATTTTTTATATAGTTAGGCGAGGCTATGTTTTACGAGCTTTTTCTTGTTAAAGTTGATAATGTATGCGCGCGCTTGGGCGCCAAATTTAAATGTTCATTTCAAACTATCACTCTACGTTCCTCTTATAGGACAAGTAATATATTGTATGTCATGACGGCTTGGTCTGCACCTTGACAGACTAAGCGAAGGCTGGTTAAGCCATTATTGTACTCATCATTCATTTTATCATTGTAATTTATCAAAAATAAAAAAATGTTCCTCTTGTGACCTCATGGTTATTATTTTTGGGGCCCACTTCCTGACCTCTGTGTGAGCGTCACAAGAGAGAAGTGTTTTTTTTCACAAGAAATGAAAATTAATGACAACAAAATTTAATGACAACTTTTTTTTTTTCATTTAAAATGTATGTCATCTAATACCGCTAAGCTCGTAACAGATATTCAAAAACTGTTGACATTACCGTGTGAAGAAAATTAAACTATTTGTTTCTACTCAAGAAAAACTTAACTTAATTTTTTTTTCAGAAATAGTTTTTCAAATAGAAACGGAAGAAATACTGCCCTTAACTTGTGTCACTTATATTCTTACCTATTATTGCATTAATATTGTATTTGAAAGTATTTGATTTTAACAATTTTAAATCCTTTAAATTGAAAAAAATTAACAAAAAAAACTGTAAATGGGAATTGAACTTGGGACCTCTGGCTTAGTACACCAATTCTCTACCACTGAATATCCAGGAATTGTTCCGTTTTATTGGTCACTATTCACTTATATTTGAAGGCAATTTTAGTAAATAAGTGAGTTACATATACACTAGCCTATTTTTAAATCTGCTAATAGGTACCATAAAATTAATAATCTATTATAATTATTTTAGTTTGGCCCATGTTTTTTTAAGGAAAAGATTCGTATCCAGTTTAAAAATCACTTTGATTATAAAATTTGTGTAGTTTGTAGTAAATCTAAGGGTTAGTTCAAGGATGTTGTGATATTTGTGAGAATCTACACATGAATAAAGTTTTATTAGAGGTCTCAATCACTTTATCTCACTACATAGGGAAACCAATAATACATTAAATAGACTAACATTAACTATTTATATAATGGATCCACTATTGACAATTTATTAATTTGAATATAATGGTGTTTTTTAACCAGTTTGGTAGAAATAAAGAAATTACTGTCGATAGAAATTATCGTTTTCTGAAATTTAAGAGTCTGAATAGTTTTGAATCAAATAAAAAAATTGTGGAAGAATCCTGGGTATGATGTTCGAAATAAATCATTTTATGCCTTATATGTATGTAGATTTCTATTAACTTCTATTAAAAGTTACCTCAAATAGCTTTCAGAACAGATTTTTGTATCCATTTAATATATCTGGTCAATAAATTTAATACCAACACACACGATTAAAGATGTGAGTGGTGAGAGCTATTTTTTAATAGATAGTCAAGTGGATTATTTTGTTTATTATTTATTACCGCCTTTTACTAATCTTTCAGGTTACACGCCTTTGTAGTAATTAATAATAATATTTAGCACCGTGTCTTACTACCCGTTCGGGTTATACAATTTAAGTACTAATTATTCTAATGTATTTGGAATTGGGAAGGTTGAATTAGAGGAAGTGAACCCGCATTTGCGTGGAGGGAGAGTGGAAAACCATTTAAGAAAAACCCCCCCCAGTTCACCCGTACCGAGATTTGAACCTCAATCTCCCCGTCCTCAGCAGTCGAGCTCAACACGACAAGCGCGTTAGCCAACTACGCCACCGAGGCGGGTGGTGGCTATATAGTAGTAGCGCTAAACTTACATTTGTAGTAATTGCAAGGGGTTTTAGGGATTTGGAATATTTTATTTAGAGGAAGTTTGCTCACATTGGCGTGGAAGGAGAGTGGAAAACCATTTTGGAAAATCACTTTCAGTACACCCGACCGAGATTTGAACCTCAACCGACAGTTTAGTCTACTGCTAGAGTAACACCTCAGACCATCTAGCCACTGAAGCAGCTTCATACGTATCTAATCTTGCTTGTTACCAACGAGGAAGTAGAGGTTTTAATTTTAGTCGAATATACTGGAGGCATTATTCTTTAAATGACCTATTACTACTCCATGCAAATGCGGGTGTATTTTCTATAAGTATATCCTCCTCATCTCCACCTTTTTTATTAATTATTTTCCATGTCTTTAATGCTTGTTCGGATAGTATGCATGCGTTAACAACGCTAACGTAATTTAAGATAAGAAATATAGAAAATAAAAATGTACCCGCATTTACGTGAAAAGAGAGTGAGAACCAATTTAGAAAATAACCTCTTTGTACACTAGACAAGGATTCAAACTCAATTTCCCTGTCAAAGGTAGTCCTGTCTCACAAAATTCTGACTTGTATTACACTATGACTACCGTAGCGGGTGAAAAATAGAGTAATCAGAAAGATGAACGGTCAGTTGGTTGATTAATATAATATGAAGGTGATTTGACTACTAAATTCAAATCACGCATTTAACAAGGGCATAACAATTGGTTTTATAAAGTTATTCAATAGGCTCAAATCATTACAATTGACGAGTTATTAATATTAATATAAATATTAAGGTAATGTAATTAATGAATGGGGCTTAAATTTAGTGTAACTGACATTTATATGAGGTATACACAATGCAATTTTTTTATAATTTCATAAATATAAAATAATATATATTCACTTTAAACGTGGTAAAGCTACATCAAATTTAAATAAATGATATAAATACTGTACTTTTTACACCTTTACTATTTGTTTTTATCTTAACATGTAGTTACTTAGAATTTATTGGCATTTTTATTAGCCACCTTTTAATGATTAGTTTTATTAGTATGTTCAATAAATAATTGAAAATATTTATTTTAAATGTATATTTAATGAAACTTCTTGTTTTGTCTGTATCAATTTTAGACACATCGCTGACAAGCAGGACATAATATGCCAGTCTTATTCAGATGGTCAGAAAATCACAACTAATGACATACCCGGGAAAAGTGAATGCCTGCTATATTATCCTGTTGGTATTGCTGAAATGTGCGTAGCCATTGCTGCTATCAAACTTTTTCAAGATTATCTCTATAAACCCACTTAGTTATATTAAATTTCCTTCCAAGATGTTTTAGAGACAAAGATCTTATTCATCAGATGTTTAAAATGCTATTAATACAAATACCTACCTACAATATGTCGCGTCCCTCGTTACCTGTTCCATGAGTCGATATCTGAGAACTGGAATATAATGACCAGGTATTATCGAAGAAAACGGAATCTATTCTCTTTATCTGTTGATTACTAACACATCTCTCTTTTAGTAGTAATAATTATAGTAGATGGAGTGTTTACTTGGGATTCCGACATAAATAAACCATACTGCATGTGGAAAAATAATGGATCGGCGAATACATTTAGCACATAGCCCAGTGCACAGCCTATTTAAGAAACAATGACATTCAAGTCAACTATAACATTTATTAGAGGGTGAGAGATTTGTAGCTTTCCTTTATTGGTATTTTATTCTATTCACAAATTTTAGGGATTAAACCTTAACCCCCCTCCCCCCCAAAAACCACTATGAAAAAGAATACAAATCACATTTAATACTAGATTTTCATCCTTAGCAAAAGTTAACTAAATATATAACGATATTTAAATTTCACTTCGATATGCACCAAATAAAATAACACAAATATAATCTATTTAAATAAAAAATATGTTGACCCAAATGAGTTGTCTCTTGGTCTGGTGCGTAGCTATCATATTGTAGCGAATTTCCTATAACGGTGAGATAGTGGTTCAAATACCCATATGTTATTCCACCTCGTAAACGTGTTATGCACCACAATAACGTATACATATCCGGTTCCCGCGTAGACATTTAATAGGGCAGTGGTTCTCAAACCTATTAGTCACGTGGACCCTCTATCCAGTGAACAGGTGATTCGTGGACCCTTTGATGTAGGATAAATTATTGAAAATACATAGTATATTATAAGGATAAGTTAATCGCAATACAAATTTAATGTAAATTATAATCAGAATAGAAATTAAAATTAAATAAATGTAAGTATTATGATATTTGTAAAGCTTTAGACATAACAAGGATTTTTAATAAATATAAAAACAATTACAAAATACATTTTTTAAAATGATCATATGTATAACACTTGTAAGTTTAAAATCACTAATAATTAATGTGAGGAACGGAGCTGTGTGACTTAATAGTATCATTTAAGTCTGTGGCAATTTTATTGATCATCTCTGTAAGTTTATTCTGCACGAAGGTAATTTCATTTCGCATTTTTCCACAAAGAGCACAAAAGTCTTTCTTGCACAAAAAAGTCTTTGGAAAAGGCATCAAATCATTCGGTGATTTCTTTGAAAATTCTTTGTTCAGGCTGACGAGAAAATGTATATAAAAGTTAACTTACAATTTCTCCTCTCAAAGATGTGGGCTCAATAGGCGTGGCCAAACTCCCAATTTTTGACCTCGCTTTCTCGCCAGGATGTAATATGAGAAGGCATCTCAATTGCGTGTAGTATACACCATCAATTTACCCTTTTATATACAATATTATAAGATCTGCGAAATATAAGAAGGTATGTTGCGCATTCATAGGATGATCTCGCTGAGCTTTTGGACGAGCCTCTGGGACCTATGGGGATCCGAGGATTCCACTTTGAGAATCTCTGGAATACGATAATTTAATACGGTCTTGAATGCACTCCTCTCTCCATCTGTGGTAACACGCCCTTCACATCACTAAGGATACAAGGGTTTCACGCGCATCTTTTCCTTCCCTCCAATGGGAAAGTGTATGAGTATAAGACCATCCCACTTCCAAAAGCCTAGCATGCATCCAAGGAAGGTATATAAGCTACTGGCATGCACCTCTTTAAATCAGTGCAGTCTCAACCATAAGTAGTCCTATGGAATAAACAGTAGCGTGTCAACCAAATGGTTGAACAGCTACAAGAAAAATACTTAATATTTTTGGGATTTTATGCGAGACAGAAATTAGATCAGTATATTTAATTTAATCTGTTTCTAAAGTTATATCTTCTGGTCTACGAAAGTTACCTATCCTCAAACCTCCTAACACGTGGGTGATCAAATATATTGGCTTTTGATAATTACAGTGTTAAATATCAAAGAAGAAGTCTAATATTATTGTGTTTATGAACTAAAGACTTTAACACTTCGCTTTTCCTGGTGGATAATAATTCATAAACGGGAGTTCTACAGCCACGTGGTGTACACAAACGAAAAATGTTAAAAAATATGTCTATATCCTTATTTCTCAAAAAAAACAATAGTAGATATTAAATAAGTGAAATTAATACAGATATATTATGCTATAATATATTTATGAACAAGCCCACCCCAGCCAGATGTCTGCAGATATCATTCTTTTAAAATACGCGAGGTTTTCAACCATGGCCGATCCTACACGTGCGCCCTGGTTGAACTCAGCTGGAGAAGAGACCGGAGGTCAAGATTCGACGCCTACACCTGTTACGCGCACAGAGATCCTGGTGGTCACTTAAAGAACCTTGGATAGTGTTCTTTTGTTTTTCCTTTTCACCCCACGTTTATCCTCCTTTATTTCTGTCTGTTCTTACATTCTTATTTTCCATTTCTTTTTCGCCTTGTCCTAGCCAGGGTTGGTATATATTTGGGCCGTCCAGAGATAGCAATACGTAGAATAATTCCACGACGAGTCGCGACTACAAGGAATATTCGCCGCCCGGCGCCGACACTATAGTCCATGCAGACTGCGGCGTCAGATTCGTAGAAAGGTTCCACCGTGAGTCAAGACTACACGGAGTATTCGCCGTCACGAAGGACCATGGCGCCATGACGACTGCGGTGTCAGATTCGCTACCTTCAGACGTGACAACGGGATAAGGGGTCACCCTACTCAATTCACCGTGGTCATGAACGACGCGTCCAGTAGTACTGGTAACCTGTCGCTGTGGCCAAGTCCTTGCTACTAGGACTTTGTAAAGTAATGTAACATATTCATCTTTCTTGTTATATGTCTTTATTTTTATGAGAAGCCTCGTTTGTTTTCTAGAAGAAGAGTTTTGTGTAATCATATCTATCTTGAGCATAGATGTTGCTAAGATTATATATGTGTCACATGGCACTGTTCTTACATTAAAGCCTCTGGCTAAGAATGTTAGTTTTGAGACAGATGTTTGCTAAGATTATTTATGTGTCACATGGCACGGTTCTTACATTAAGAATGTTAGTGTTGAGACTTAGTCCGAGTCACGAGTTCGTTACTCCTTCGTTCCGAATTTAGTCATGACGTCCTAAACGTCATGAACATTAGTTTTTTATTATGGGGGCTACTACCAGGATGTCTGTCTACTTTAAAAACAAGCTTAGAACTTTATGTAACTGTAGTTGAAAACTGTGAATTAGCTGAGTATTGGCTTGATGGCGCTACCCAAGGAAATTGCCTTATATTCATTGTGGGGTCCACGCTAATTATTCTATTTTTTATATTAGCCTATGATTAGGTTTTGATTTAGCATAGAAATTTATAGTTATCGATGTACTATATTATGCTGGCAGTACCATAGGGGAATAATACCAGCAGTAGTACTTTTGTGACACCTGTTTCCTAGCCTCCAATCTGCTGGAGATATCAGCTGTGTATTCATCATGTTTTATGGATACCTATTAATAACAAAATCTACCAAGTGAGAATGTGTAAATGTTACATTCTTTATTTGCTCTTTGATATTTGTTCAATCTTGTGAAACCTGTATTTATGACAATTTATATTTAGTTTACTATAATAAATATATGTGTTAAGATGACTCTATATTTCTATAAATATTAACTTGCACTGCGCAAACCTTCAAAACTAGTTACAGTTATGGACTAGTCATCTCTCCCGTCTATCATTCAGCCAATTTTCTCTCTATACTCTATCTCTCTCCCACTTCCCACCGCACCATCTGAGTGCCAAGTTTACCTCTTTTCCCTTCCTTCCTTCCCATGCCATCTGAATTCAGAGATTAATACTTTCAACCTCCCCGTTTCCCCACAATCTGAGTACCGAGGTTAGCCCTTCTTCTTTCTCCTCATCCCACCATCAGAACGCCTATTTTGTCCCTTCTACAGTTCCTAGCTTCCTCACTGTCCCGAAGACTAGCTCACTGCCACAACGGTTTTCTGTTCCATATAACAACAACACACACAGAGGTTAACGGTACCTTCATCCCCGGACTGATGCCTCACTTACTTATCCTCCCTTCTCACCCCTGTATCATTCCCCAGGAAGTATCACCAATATATACATTATTGTCCGTGCTCCTTCCATCCCCTTATCTTCCCTAGGTCCCATGGGCTATCATATCTGACCTCCAACGACCCCTCCCTGGCCATACACATTCTTCCCAACCCCTAATCCGCAAGCCTGCTCCAAAATAAACTTCCCAAGGTACTGAAGAACTTGGAAGCCTCCTTCCAAGGCTAACACCAAGTGTATTAGAAGAAGGCAACGTCACAAGTTCAAGTATCAGCAAGACAAAACAATTAATATCCCCAACCATCTTCACTTGTCTGAACTCCACTCTCTTGAAATTCACCCAACACCACCATATGAGCAGGTATGTCTCACCAATGTCAGGGCGATAAAATTATATTGGCACTAATTGGAGGATAAACAATCCATTCTCTAAACGGATAACTGCTCTCTGTCTTGATTGAATACAGTAAGAGATCAACAAACAAATTTAACTTGATGGGTCATCTTACTGCATGGATCCCAATTTTGTTTATAGCACACCCAAGGAAGAAAAACTACTCTCCACGATGCCCTATCTAAAACCCCAACGAGTACCAACCCAGAAATGAGGTGAAGGATTGGACTCAAGTAGCAACACACCCACCATTGGAACCATCATAAAACGAGCCCGAAGGTATACAGTTACTCCAGGCTGAAGCCAGCCATCTACAATACGTCGTCAGGGATAAATAACGACATGACTTAGAGATCAAGAAATCTATCAAACGCTAAAAGGATTCAACATCAAAACCCCATCACTTACAACACGAATAGACCTTCATTTCCTACAAAACCACCCCTTGGTAGAGAAAGTCCTCTTGTGACACAAATGGAAAAATTGAGCCATGTAATTTCATCTTCCCAGAAAGTATTCTATGAATCAAGTGGATATATTACGAGAACCACCAAGCCGAACACCCAGAAAAGGGTGGAAACAAACGCGCTATTCAACAATGCTACAAGTGGAAATACCACCAAAATGAATTACAACACTACGTTCAAAATTGTATGATCTGCACGTGTCAGAAAATGAGAGGGTATCAAGGTATCGAACCTAATCGGTCCCATCTGCCTCAACACCTATAAAAGTTAATGGCCCTGGGCCTCATGGCAACGTACCCCAGTAGCATAAGGGAGAAGCGATGTAATCATCAATCTTTATTCTCTTAATGCGTGGAGGATTATGAAGGATTACCCACTAGATTCATTAGAAGTCAGCAAAATCATCCGGCCTTTAGGGAAGCAAATGTTCCCAAGTTAAGGGGTACATTAGATATCTCTTAACTGACAAATGTCAACAATTCCTAAGTCCCATCCCCTCTTACCAAGATAATGAGTGAGTAACTGAAGAAAATCAATATACATGAAAGTAATTTTTTCCTCCAGGTGAACGGAGTACACGTATCAAGTGCATTTCACTTCGGTACCCATGGAAATCACGAACTCATTCTAAATAAAGAATAAATATTTAATTGAACTACGCAGTAATCAGGAACTCACTTAAATTAAAGAATAAATATATAAGCATGTTACGTAAGAATCACGAGCTAACTAATTGGAAAGAATATATATTTAAGTGTATCATATAGGAACCACGAACATACTAAAAGGAAATAAATATATATGTGAGTTTAATCAAGTCAATTAAGCTCATAAGCAGTACCTAGGAAAGTATACAAAGGTAATAATATTATGTAGGATCGAGTGAAGCTTGACCCGGCCGAATGAAATAGCATCCACAATCTTGGAGGGATTGTTATGCACCGTAATAACGTGCCCGTTCCTGCGTGGGCAATGAATAGGGTAGGTTAATAAGTCCTTGCACTTACACCTCTCTCTGGATGGACCAACACACCCTTAGCGACACTAAGGGAGGAGAGGGTGGGCTCACGTCTTCACTTATCCGCCCCTCTATTATAAAAGTTCGCGCGCACTCTATCAATCCTATCATCCCTCCCCAATGGGCCAACACGCGTCCATGAAGGATATATAAACAGCCTGCCCTCATCTACAATCATCTGTGTTGTAGTGGTCCCGACCCTAAGTAGACCTAAAATAACAGTTCGCTACTCGTATTGACTGGTCATATCTCTCCTGATTGCCCTTCAATCCCTTCTCTTCACTCTCCACCTCACCCCCTCACGCAATATGAGTGCCAAACTTACCCCTACTCCCATTCACTGCGCCAATTGTGTAGTGAGCTTACCAGTTATTCTCCTTGCTCACTCACCACGTCATCTGAGATCCAAGATTAACTCTTCTACATATCCTCCTCAACATTCCATTTGGTGCCCCTTCTTTCTCTCTCCATCCCCTTCCTCAACCTTACTCTTTACTAGTCCGATAGTCAGTCAAAGATACAGTAAGGGCTTCAACAAACGCTCAGCAACAGATAAACATACCCGGATAGAGAAGAGGAAAGTAAAGAACCTAGTAGTGGAGTTCGAAGGCCAACACAAACGCCCAGAACTACCAGGCCAGGGTATTCTCTCATGGACTAACTTCTAGCCACCATTGTTCTCTGCTACAAACGCCCACAGCATTCTTGGAGATTAACGTCATCTAATTCACCGTACAACACCTTCGTCCTTTTACCCCTTACTAGCTCATGTATTTCTAGTCCTCTTACATTATCCGTGGTCCTTCCACTACCATATCTCCTCTAAGCCCCTTCGGCAATCACTTCCGAGCACTAACGACTCCTCCCCGGCCATACAACCTCTCTCCTACTTTTATACTCTCTACGCTAGTGGAACCTTGAGTCAGACAACTCCGGACCAGCCATCTGATACCCCAACATTATCTTCCCAAGGTATTGAATAATCTTGACGTCTCTTTCCACGGCATCCACCAAGAGCATTAGAAGAAAGCCACGTCACTCGTGCAAGTGTCAGGCAAACAAATCAAACATCCCCGACCATCTCCAATCACTTAAACTTCAAACTTCATGGCTTCACACTCTTGACCTTTCCCCATCATCACCAGATAAGTAAGTCAACAAGATATACTAAATACAATAAATATGACGAAAAGAAACACCTGACAGGGGATCTTTACGTTTATTCTTAATCAATTCCACCTCATTAAACCCATCTCAATATTGAGATGGTTATATCCAGCACACTTCATATACCTTATCTCTATCTTGAGCTAGTTCTATCCAGTCCACCTCTTTTCTCCCGATCCCTATCTTAAACTAGTTGTATCCAGTCCCCCTCATTATATATATACTTATTTTGAGATAGTTCTATCAAGTCCACTTCAATATACCCTATCTCTTTCTTAAGCTAGTTCCATTCAGTCCACCTTATTACACACTGTCTATAACCTCCGCTATTTATATCCAGTCCAGTTTATTACATCCTATCTCTGTGTTGAAACAGTTGTATCCATTTAACCTTATAAATCTCTATTTATTTGAGGTATATTTAAATAATATCCTATCTTCTTCTAGTTATTTCCACAGGTTTAATACATTTAAAAAAAATTATCTGAAATACTTATTATGCATTTAGTGAATCAACCGATTATATCAGCACATGACTTGTGAACTAATTCTAATACAGATCTAACACAACATCTTGATCACGTTTGTTGATTCATCACTGTTAGGGTAGACCCACATTTCACCATTGATAGATTTTTCGACCATACTGGTAATCAAAGCCGAGAACCCCTAACTCAATAGAGAGACATGACAGTCCTGAGCTAAGTTGTTGGACTATTTCCACTAGTATTTTAACATTAGGTTTACACGTAAGTATATTGTACCCTGTTCTAATTTCTTCCATTCACACTGCATGTCCTGCCAACCGTAGCCTACGAGTTTGTTTACCCTAACAATGTGTGGTGATACATATAGGGTATGTAATCCTTCATTATTTAAACTCCTCCACGTTACTTTTTTTTGCCTATTTGCAATAGATCCTTCAGTCACCTAATTTGAAATAAATAAACAATGTATACACAATGTAGCTATTAAAATATTTTTAAAAAACAAATAATATTATTTGGAACAATGATCTAAATGTCTTCCATTTATATTATTTAAAAAAATAACATTTTATTATATAAAGACTCTTAAGTTTATAAAATAAATCAATAAAATGGCCAACCTAATCTCCAAATGTGTGTGATTTTAACAAGTAACTTTCCGCTTTGTTAAATCTATTTAAAAGAAAAGATTTAAGGGGATTCTCTTCATTAAATTTAGTTTATATCTCAAGTGTACTTTCCCAAATTACATAACCACTAATTTAACATATTTTCCAGAGAAATCAGCTTCGTATTTAAGAGAGTATATTTTTTGGTTGGTTAATAATAAACCTCATTTATTATAGGATAATAGGGAGAGCCTTCACACGATGAGAGATTTCATTACAACGAGTATGTTGTGGGAGATTACCAAAAAAGGAAGGCCTGTTGGCTTATAATATATAAAATAGTGCTAAAAGGTTATTTTGTTCATGAAATATAATATTTTAGAAATGAGGTTCCAGGCTAATTTATGGTATTACATAAACCTCTAGATTTTTGGCCAAAAGCTCTTTGTTGGCTAAAAGAGACTAAAATGTTTATATGAACACTTAGAATAGAATCCTTTTAAAACTTTTGTGTGTGTGTGGGTTAGCTATATCATTTTTAAAGAGACTCATATTTCACGAGCCGTAACGAAGAATGTATCAAGTGAAGTTAACTGTGAAAGTATAGTTCTACTCTTTAATATAAATGTTGTAATATAAAAACAATATAAAATATAACGATTGTCTTTTTATTGGGAAATGAAACCGATCTAAATAAGTTGATTGATGACGTCATTCCTTCTTTTCCCATTTATTTTCAGGATTGCTTTTATGAATTTGTTTTTACCCACATATACACATAATAAAATGTGAGCCGATTGTATTGGTACGTTAAATTTATGTTAGTTATATAACAAAATTATGTTTTGTCTTATCAAGATAAATTCATAAATATTAAACATAAAATTAATACAATTTTCTTAAAGTTAGACACCTTACTTTGATCTTATTTAAAAAGGAATAAACTTTTTAATTAATGTGGACTAACTAAATGTGTTTACTAAATTTTCCAAATATTCATAATGAGAATTGAATTATTCTCGCAAGATAAACTTATAGCTATTATTTATTATCTGTTTGTTTATATATAGCTTGAGTTAATTTCTTTAAATTTTGAATTTATGTAAGTTCAAACAATATTATTTTGTTGGTCACACAGATCAAAAAAATCGACCCACTTAAAAAGTGACTTTGTAAAATTTGGCTTTACAATAGGTCTGTGGTCATAATTAATTAATTAATTAATCATTAATAAATTATTCTGAATTGACGTACTCTAAAATAGTAATCTAGTGTCAAGACAGATTCAAAATTCCAGTTAGGAAAGCACGTATGATATTATATGTATAGTTATTATTCATAACATTTTATTTTTTATTAAAGGTTCAATTCAGACTATATATAATATTAAACCACCTAAAATTTCAATAAAAATATATTAGATGACCATTTATAGTTTTTATTCCATTCCAATAATTTATTTTGAAAGCCTATAATAAATATAATACTAATAATACTTAGTAACGCGTCTTACAACCTATCCGGATTGTACACACATACTAATTAATTTAATGTGCTATTCATGAGAGTGGTTTTGTTTTAAATGACGTGTATCTGCATTTGCGTGGAGGGATAGAGTAAAACCATTTTAAAAAACGCCCTCAAAAAACTTGAGGATTCGAACCCCGAGCTTCTCGCCAGTCCAACTAGACTATTATAAGAATGATACCTTAGACCAAGTGGCGAACTGAGTGTTCTGCGTCGCTGTTAAAACTCTGCTGCGAATAACACATGTCACATAACAGTACGTTTAGTTTTTAAAATACACATATTAGTGGCTAAATAAACTATGGTGTAACTCTTGTTTTAGTCTAATCTGTTTGAGATGGGGATATCAGGGTTCAAGTCCCATTCAGTTCTATTAAGGGTGTTTTTCCTAAATAATTGTCCACCCTCCTTCCACGCAAATTCGAATAGATTACTTCTAAATAGCTTCCTTCCTCATCCTTGACTCAATACAATAGAGTAATTATCTTATTTATTATAACCTGAACAGGTAGTTAGATTAGGTGATAAAAACGTGTATTAGTAAGCATGTGTTTAAGCAATTTATCTTGTCTAATAAGCTAAACTGAGTTCTTGAAACTACTTGAGCTTCATATGAGTGTATGTGAATGAGCGTTCGAATGTTTTTATACTTATTTGAATATTCCTTTATTAAATTGTTTATCAATAAATGTAATAGTGTATGTTGTATTCAACACTGGTTAAGTGGAAGAGAAGGCTAATGCCTTAACTTCGCCAGATAAATAAAGGCTATTATTATTATTATTATCATTATGTAGGTAAAGAGAAAGGTCTAGAGAAAAATAACAAATCAAACCGAGTTATTATATTCTCTCATAGCCGAATGTATAGATATTCCCTGATTTTGGTAGTAAGATCAGTATCTGGTAGTTTCTAAAGTTACTTAAACCATTTTAACACATTGATACATCAAGTCATATTATTTGAACATTTCATATTTAATATATATTATTAATTCATTCAAAAGTCCCACATAACATTATACTAGAATGTTATCAATGTTGTGTGCCAAGAAATATCTATGTATTCTCCAAACATTTTCTTCCAACTATAACCTTGTTACAACAAACATGGGATGATTGTAACGCTCACCTATGCTGTCCCTGTTGACTCACTTGGAATGGACTTCAAAACACGAGACGCTCTCCACAGCACGCACTACATTCAACTGAACTGGTGTTCGAGACTCACCACTGGCAGTGCGAAGAGGTCTCCCCCTTCCCCCTCCGTCAGACAAGAAAGCAAGTGAACATCGCCAAGCGCCCCTAACGAGCAGATTCCGGAACCTTTGATAGAATATTTTGTGCGTGTGGCCTATGCTCCAGGACTCTCTGGTTGTTTCTAGACCTTCCCTCCCCTATCCCTCCTCTCTGAGAGCACATGATAACTTCAGGGTATAAAGGTCCTAAGGTGCTACGAGTTGGCACGCATTATACTCAGGGCTTTTAGGAGGTAAGAGTCTCACTTCATAAGTGGGCTCCTCGTGAATTATCAAAATTCTCTTTAGCTTCAATCCTTTCTTGTATTCAAAATTTACTGTTTCGGACTTCTTATAAATTATGTATTTATATTCTTCATTTATTTAAAGAGTAGTCATGACTGCGGGGTATTGTCACCCGTGCTTACGACTATGGTAACTATAGGGGGAACCCATCTGGTTCTCTTGTTAAGGTCTCAAATTTCCGCTTCTCGGAAAGTCCGCACTCCGGTGCATTTTGTCTTTGAGGTCGCAAATAATAGAGAGCTATGGTTATGTCTCTTTTGCATATACAAATAGGTGGTTAAATGTGGGGCCGCGAACTATCTAAGAGAAACACGGCTGTGTTTTGCAAGGTCTATTATTTGTATACTTAGGGTTGTTAGTATGTCGGGCCAGTTCCCGTTATGTTTAAAATGTTAATATACCTAGGATTGTTAGTGGGTCTAGATAGCTTATTGTTACGTTTAATACATTCATACAAATATATATGTTTATGTTTGTTAGGGAGATTTGGGATAGTTTATTGTTATGTTTAAGAAATGTAAGTTTATGGGTTCTTAATAGTGGGGCCGCGGGCCACCAAGCTCACAAATTTCCGAACGGGGTCAAACTTATTCCTTAAAGGGTGGAGTTACTATTGTTGGTCTCAAAAACTTAGTATTCATTTTGGTGCTATTGATATGCCTATCGGCTGCTTTAGTTAACAATGGGGCCTTGGCTCCCTTTGGGCTATGCTAGAGCTTGGGTCGAGTCTGGGCTATCATTTGAGATTTGTAGCGTTCAATGTATGTAAGGAGACCAATTTATCAGCAATTTTGGGGTCACCCGGTGGTGGTGCCATTTCTAGGGTCTTAAGATAAGACTGAATATATTTTGCTATTGTTGTATCGCCCTTCTGGCTCTGGCATAAGTTTATTTGTTACTTCGACCGCCATGCGTATGTTGCCGCTTGGTGTTTGTAAACTTTATTGTGGCGCTCCCCCATCGAGCTGTATTTTGTTTGAATGAATACAAATTATAACTCTCTTGTTTCCACCTCTGTCCATTATTTGATGGGATTGTTTTACAACAAAATATCGTTAATTTGTAGATCTGATAGATTTGCAATCTCCATGACATGACGGTCTTGTCAGACTTCAGTGCTGGGTGTCCTGGGCTAAATCCTCGGTTCCGGCACAGATTTATCTGATTGCCAAAACCTTCCTTCACATATTTCATATCTGTTCTTAATATGTCAAAGTAGAATTCTTAACTCCAAATGCAATTTTGTTATTGGTGTCAACGTCAAAACGAAGGATTATGTACCTTTGACCTCTTACATTTTGAATCTTTGATCATCCTTAATAATTGATACATGAAATTAGTTGAAAAGTGTTAACATAATAGGAATAATAAAAAAACTATAGTAACTATCACTAAATGTGTTTTTACCACAACCTGGGTGTTTAGTGAATGTTAAATGCTAGTAAAATCCACATCGTCGATACCAAAGACTACACGTCAATATCGTCTGGACTCGTTTATCGGTATTGGTGATGTGGTTTGAGTCTCGGCAAAGTATTCTGAGACTGAATAGTAAGGAATAATACAAAAAAAAGTATTCACAGACCTAATAAATATCCTCCTACCCATTCTATTTATATGGATTAATAAATTTAATTGACTGATTAAATATTTCCTTTTTATTTCATTTAAAATTTAAAACACCATTTAAATAAATTATTAGACCCATGAAACATGCTTCCCCCGCCCCCTCTTACACAAGTAAGATTTCCCTAAAAAAACTTTACAAATATTATCTTAATCTAAAAATTGAAAGATGACACCTGGACAAGGGAATCGAACCCGGGATTCGATCCCCGTGTTCAGATGTAATATTTTAATCATCATAATATAATATCTATATGGAGTAATCTTCACTAAGCAGCATAAATATTAGCTTTGGCTTTTTGATTCTTAAATATGCCACCCCATACGATTATAATAATTTTACAAATGGCAGCAATAAGCCAACCACCGAGTCGAAGGTGGCTGCGTTATCTTATAGTTCATGATCTTAATAAAATCATACATTTGTAGCCGATTATTTTCACATGTCCATCATAGACTCTGCCTTTAAATATGATCGAAGAAAGACCCTGGGCACGGGACAGTTACTGTATAGCTCAGTGGTAGAGCATTGACATACTAAGCCGAAGGTCCCGGGTTCGATTCCCGAATCCAGTTGTAATTATTCAACTATCATAATATGTTATCTATATGAAATAATCCCCTCTAAAAATCTCAAATAATAGCTTTGGCTATTTGATTCCTAAATATAATGTTGTTACTTATATTGAACATATTAAAAAGTTATTTCAAAATTCGATCATTAAATTAATAATTTTTTTCAAAAATCAACATATAATATTATACAGATACCAAACTCAAATACATCTAACAAAAATTTACAGACAGTTTAAAATTTTCAAATTTTTTATGTAGCAAATCACGCTTTATTAAATTTTATTTCTATATATAAGTTTATCAGGCTATTGATCCTCTAAAGCAGGGATGGCAAATATATGTCCCACCTGCCACTGGGTGAAATGCAGACACGATTTTAATGGCACACTGGCACAGAAAAAGTATAAATAATATGAATTTTTACCCGTGTTATAAATTTTGAAAGTCAATAATATTTCGAAAGCCATTTCATTCAATGAAATGTCACAATTAATTGGGTGAAGTATTGGTTCGTACTTAAGGCGAATGACTCTTTTCATTTGGTGTGAAAATGCAGAGCAATGGTAAAAAATATTTACCTTTAAAAATTAATATTATTTTGCAATTTTCTTTTCGGAAACGATTTGTTCAAGTACGGAAGCATGTTTATTAAGTTATACTTTAAATATACACACCTAAGATATAATGTTAACGGTGATAGAATATCTATAAAACTGACATTTTTCAATAGCAAACTGTCGGCTTTATAACAAAAAATAAGAAAATGTATCAATTAATAAACATTGATACATTATCTTAGAAGGGGCGTTGAAAATATTAATATAAGAATTTTCACTCGTTCTCGAGAAAACTGATATTTCCAAACATATTAATTTTCTGCAAGATCTGTCCGGTAGCTAGCGCCATCTATGGTTTCCGTGATCCATCTGTTCTTGTTGGCTCGGAAGGATACTTTGGTTGGTTGAGAAGCCACGCCACGGCTTTCACCCTCCAACCCACCATCCCACAGGTCTTGGATTATTATAATAATTATTATTAGCACCACGTCTTACCAACCGTTCGGGTTGTACGCACTTACGCTAATGTGTAAATGGTAGGGTGAATGTGAGATGAAATGGAGGACCTACAGTTTAACATGGAATCCAAACCACGGTGGAGGCCTTGAATTCCACACATTCACAATTTTTGATTAATACACGACTTGTCAGAGGTGAAGGAAGGGTTTGGTAATCAGACAATTATGTGCCGGGACCAAGGATTGAACCCCGAACCCCGGACCCCATCACAGAAGTCCGACACCTTATCTCTAGATCACCAGGTCACCGACAACGGGTCTTAGACTTGCTCTCGACAGGTCTAAGGGTCTTGAATGTATTTTGTGTGCTTTTGAAGTCAAGTTAAGAACTGGACATTAATAGCAAAATATAACAAGTTTCAACCTAATTAGGATAATATTATGTTAATATTTAATATAATTATATACATACTAATGCATTGTTTTTTCACTGAATCTGTTATTTTCAATGATTCTACTCTATAATATTGAAATTTATATTGTCTAAGATAATCACTTTGACAATTCAATAAATTATCCTTATTAAATTGTAGGCCTATGCATTATAAAAATATTTACAATTTGATTTGAGTTATTCATTACATTTCAATATGTTCAACCAGTTGTTATTATTAAATTAGTATTAAAAAAGTGAGTAAGAAATAAAACACTACATTATCTCAAAATTAAGCTAGTGCCTAAGTAGCATACTGTTGTACAATTTTCGCTACCCCTGCTCTAAGGCTAACCACATATTTTCAAAGAAGATTGTTACAACCATTTTATATACATTTTGTATCTTGAAGAAACAAAATTCCATACACTACTCTTAATTTATATTAATAGAATAAAAACTGTGGGTTATAAGTTTATCCTTTCATCTATAGGCTCAGGAAAATAGAGAAGGATAAAGAAAAAGATGGAAATACTGTTGGAACAGTTATTTTAGTTGAAAGGTACCTAAAATCTTCAAAGATATATCATAATCTCAAGATCAAGAATGTTCACGATTAAAATACTTTCTATACTAGAAAGTAAAACATTATTTGCACCATTTTAAATGGGTACTTAAATTTAATATCGTGCTTGATATCATACATATATTTGAAAGCAGTTGTATTTAAATATCTTTTGATAGTTTGTTTGAGTAAGAAAACACCCAAACACGACCATATCTCCCCCTCCCAAACTTCCCTACTCTTTTCTACAACGCCTTTTCCAAAGAAACCCCGTCGGAAGAATGCATGCCACCGAACTTCAAGATCTGTTGGCTTTTAAACGCGGCCTCTTATCTAATTGCCTTCTCACTGCTTCCAGCTTTTTATTATTTTTTGTAATATTTTCTCTTTGAAAAGATGCTACATGCGTAACTAAGGTGACGTAGAAGCAATGGGTTGGTATTAAACAAGATTTTTCTAAGCCAACAAGTTTAAAAAAAGCTTATGTGAAATGTGAAGGAATTACTTTTAGCATAACTTTTCAAAGGAATAATTTTTTCAAGAATATAAAACTGAAATCAATTAATATATTTTAAAATAGATTGATTTAATATTTACTTAAACGGTGGAATATCTTAAAATGAGCACTTGTTGGATAAATAGGATGTTTATTTAGCTAAATTTAATTAAAATGTCACACACTATACATTTTTTCAACTATTATGTTTATAAAACATTAATCTAAGAAATTAAAACATTTCGATTACTATATAGTTAGTTTAATCAAATATAAATTAAGATGTATGAACACCCTAAATCTTAATTAAAAATTAAATTTTCATAATCCTGAGTGATAATGCTTTAAATTTCAAAGCACTAAGCAACGGTCTCAGAAAAGCTCTGCTTTAAGTCCTTGTTAGGGCAAATTTAGTTTTCTATTTGTAATTTTACCTTTATTTCTGAAAACTCATAAGTTTATTCAAGTTTCATTTAAATATACTCTTATTTGTATTGCTAAGTTTTTTAGAGGGTTCCTTAATAGATTTCTCCATGGAATGGAATAGAACACAACTAATCAGCAATATATCTAAAACGAGAATTACGAAATTAATTTCAAATTGAAATAATGTACAGTACATTCTTGTTAGAGGATTAGTTATTATATCAAAAAGCTTAAAATGACTTTTCCAGCTGAATCTCTGGACGAATTTTCTAAGGCTTCATACACTAAATAGAATGGATTTTAATTACGGAGATATAGGGGTTCGATCCCTGATAAAGTGAGTTAAGAGTAATTTTCTAAAATAATTTTCAAACCCCCCCTCAAAGCATATGTGAGTACATTTCCTTTAAGCTCAAACTTTCTCACCCATAGCACATTAATGCTATTGTTATATATACGTGTAATACAAAACTAGAGAGACTTGATACGAGAAATATAATATAAATCATAAAATTATTTGTGTTTATATGAATTACATTTTAATACAGGTTTTGGAACAAACTTATTACTATAGCTATCTGATTAATTCAACTAAATCCAATATATTTAAACTGTCTTATAATCAAAGATATTTCTTTTTACTTTTGTCTGAAACATAAATAAATCATTGTTCAATTTGGTAATGTGAGACCACTTATATTTCTTCCTCGAATGGGTTTGCAACTAAACATATTTTAGAACGAATTGATAGTTTACTTGTTTTGTTAGTATTTGCCATGATAATTGGCCATTCATTTGGTGACTTGTATTAAATTATGTACGAAAACATTGCACGTATTGTACGAAGATTACTTTGAAAGTATGAAATAGTTCTTAATATCTTAGTGTATCGGTTTTTAAAATATTTTTCAACTCTTCTCAATAAAATTTCAGTCTTTTCGGATTTAATTGTATAGATGGGGGACCGATGAAAATTGTAGAATTGATAGAAAATATAACCACATTTGTGTGGATGAATAATTTAAATATAATATTAAACAACCTACATTCATCACACTAGAACGGAATTTAATTCCAGATCTCTCCATTACTGGTAAACCAGTTTGGATCATCCTGACAGATCTGTTCAAGGTGAAGTAGAATCATGTCAAGATATTTTAGTAGATTGTTGTTTTAATATTGATTGCATGTTTTTAAATATACCTATGTAAAATATAGATTTAATCATGACACCGGTATATAGGTCAATAGGCCAGATATGTTATACATTAATAGCACTATATCGTTTGCTATGTTTCTTCAACACTTTAAGTTGCCCCATACCAATTTGAAGGTAAAAATAGACTTTAGATATTAACTTCTCTATTAGCGGTTAACTTTATATTTCGCAGCGTGGCCAGGAGACGAAACATAGTTCACAGTAGAACTGAATGTTTTCCAACCCTCTCACCTACTTCAGATTATGAGGTCAAAGAGAAACTAGCAAACATTGGGACGTACAAGTCTATAAAATGTTGTGGTACATGTCATCCATTGGCTACGCTGTGATCGCTTTCAACTGTTCCCGCCCGCCCTGCTACTGGACCCGTTTAATTAACATTGCGTGTAGGCTTTAAATTTATGGTTCGTTTGTTTCCAGGAGCGCTAGCGTCGTCCTGTGGTCAATTCGTAATTGTGTAAAATACACTCTAATACTCTTCCACAGGGGGGAGGGGGGAAAAGGGGTGGGTAACACATTGGGTGAGGTGCTGTAACGTTGTTACCTACTTGGGGAGTTCTAAGCTATCCCGTGAAGTAGATTGAATATCAACTTCACTCTAAGAACTATCTCAGTTAGACGACAATGTACGAAATAGATAGATAAATTAACCATGCAAATATTATTGTTCATTTGCTTGTAATACCTCCCCTCTTCCGGCGAAGAGTAAAAATACTCTCCCTAATATATTTACCAGGATAGGATTGGTTTGCATTTCAAAATAAATGTTTCCTGTTATTAAATCAACATTTTGCCAAGAAGATTCCTTTTGGTAATTTTTATTAATGAATAAATTGTTGTAATAAAAATATGATTACAAAAGAAAAAATCAACTTAATATAAAAAATGGTGACACTATAAGACTAGTTTGACAATGATTTATTAATTTATAGTTTTGATGTCAATATTATATCTTTAAGACTCTCATATCAAAAGCTTTACTCATGGACGGTACATGGTAAATCCTTGCTTTGCTTGCTGCTATTCCATACGAAGGCGAGGTCACAACGTCACAGGTAGTCACCATCATTACGTCACAAGTAGGCGACATTGTTAAGAAAGATTATAAATATAAACACTAGTAATTCTGGTATACTCGTGATTATTTTCAATGCTTCAAGATTAAAAAAAAATTCTGGGGATACAAAATAAATATTTTTCAACTAGTATAATAAAAGTTTACAAATCCACTGGAAATGGGAAGTTTCAAGCACACGTAAAACAAAAATAGCTATAATAAGCATATATTTGAGTGTACCATATTTAAAAATTATAGATACTAATTAAAATATATTATGTATTATTGTTCCAATTCATGTCTTGAATAATTTATGAGTTTGGAATCGATTTATGACCAACTTTTTCAATTGAATATATTTATATTAGCATATGTATGATCCCTAGTTGATTATATACGTGATTTGAATTTAAAGTATCGTTTTATACACATTTAACAGTCATAACTATTATAGTGTATTCTATAAGAAAAAAAATGTTAAGCGTTTCACATGCATCAGTACTGAGATGCATTAAGAAATCACACATTGTTTGAGAAATTGTTTATTAATATTTAATATAAGTTTGCAACAAAATTATACAAAAATTATCAACAAATTTATGACAAATTAAAGGTTTTAAATTTTTAGTCTAAAATTTAAAGAAACTTCCATTACACTCTACGCTAAAATGTGTTCTTTTGAGATTAAAGCACAAATGTTATAACCCTAGAGCTAGCTTTCCTCTATCAAATAAAGACATGCCTTGATAGTGATACAACAGAACATCTTTAGATAGTATGGGATTTTTTAGTAGTGTTTTATGTAAGTGGTCACACGTTTTAAAAATAAATTCAAACATATCATTTAAACTAATTAACTTTTCAGAAAATTCCTCCACATTTTAGTGAAAACAATTTTAAAAATATCAAAGTATTTCCTTAATAATTCCGGAATTTCTAAACGTATGCAAATTATCCACGTATTCTATCGTATAGTAGACTTAAAATGTTTTTCTTAGAACTTGCCCAGTAATAGTTATTATTTAGATGTTGAATGTGAATCAAAATCAGATTTTCTATTTAATAACGTAAAGAACCAACCTTGAATCCTACAGAATAAATAATTGGCATAAGAAAAAATGTGTTAAAAAATTAAGATAAAAAGGAAAGAAGTATTTAAAATAAAAACAAAGTAATATTGGACGTATATATAACAAAAGTTATATGGTATCTTAACAACTTAAAATTAAATTCAAATATATAGCAACATAAATTAGAATAAATTTATTTAATATTTTCAAGGACAAATTATTTATCATAATTTGATAAAGTTTAACCATTAATTATAATAATAAAAAACTCTTGGAAGAATAAACAGTTGTGAAATACACAGGAATATTTAAATCGCCAAGTAAAATGTGTACAGTTGTATGGGTTGTTAAGTGTCAGACTTCTATGCTGGCAGCTGGGGTTCAATCCTCGATCCCGGCATAGATTTATCTGATTACCAAACTCTTCCTTCACCTCTGACAAGACGTGTATTATTAATCACAGCTTGCGAATGTGTAGAATTCCAGGCCTCCACCGTGGTTTGGATCCCACGTTAAACTGTAGGTTCTCCATTTCATCTCAAAATCACCCTACCATTACACATTGGCGTTAGTGCGTACAACCCGAACGAGTAGTAAGACGTGGTGCTAATAATAATAATAATAATAATAATAATAATAGTAATAATAATAATAATAATAATAATAATAATAATAATAATAATAATATGGGATGTTAAGACAAGTATTTCCACGTGATAAACTTGGTCTAGAAATGCCAACTGGCGGCGCTAATATAGGTCAAAGTTGGAGCTGTGTGCACCTGGGAAGTAGGCAACTCATCAATTCTCAGCAATTAGCAAGTTAATTGTGGTGTAAATTATGACTAGTAAGAGGCGTTGAATTGCCTGAACACAATCACCCGTAAGGAATTGCCATGTGTGTCAAGGACGGAAGTGTCGTGGATGTCTGTGTTAGTTTGTGTGGCATGCTGAATGTGTTGTCTACCTCCCAGGTGCATAGAGTCCCAACTTTGACGTATTGTAGCGGAGCCATTAGGCGCCCCCCTTCAAGTTTCTTACGTGTAAATACGTTTCTGAACACCCTTTACAAAATGTATAATATTATTAACGGGATATCTGAATAACCATGCATAATTTGTATCCCTTATCTGGAATATTTTTCTCGTTCTGATTCTATTTTAAATTCACCTTCTGGTTTTGACTTGTTTTTCGTACATTAAATTATTATTATTATTATTATTAGCACCGCGTCTTACTACCCGTTCGGGTTGTACGCACTTACGCTAATGTGTAATGTTAGGGTGATTGTGAGGTGAAATGGAGGACCTACAGTTTAACGTGGAATCTGAACCACGGTGGAGGCTTGGCATTCCCCACACTCACAAGATATCTTGTCGGAGGTGAAGGAAGGGTTTGGTAACCAGATAAATATTTACGGGGACCAAGGATTGAACCCTGGCCACCAGCATAGAAGTCCAACACCTTACCCCTAGACCGCCAGGTCACCTTCGTACATTAAAACTTCATACAAAATTTGTAATAGATATAATCTATTGATATACTTATATAATTGTACAATATAATAACATTTGAAAATAAAAATACATGTTTGAGTTTAAAGTTTAATTTATAGCTATAACCAAAAGTAAACTAAATAAGAACAGTTTTATAAATAAATACGTTAGTAAATATCATTAGAATATTGAGGTGAAGATGTCAACCATAATATAACAGTATCAAAATGAATCATTTGTATTGGTCAAATAAAAATAGTAAAATTCTATATTAGCTTACAAGACGTGTAATGTAGGTTGTTCAAGGTTACATAATGATTAGCTAAATACCATATTCTCGTCACAATAAATTGTTAGGATCGTAAAATATCGGGGACTCAAGTGGGCATGGCATGAAATGCTATTGGGAGAATCTAGAACCTAAATGCAAATTGAAGTTTAACTTTAGAATGGATCAGAAATAAAGAGGGTGTAATGCGGGGGAGTATATATAAATAGCTCCATATATGGATAGGATGTAATGAAGTGGACTGGATAGAACAAGATTGAGATAGTGTGTGATGAGCTATACTGGATAGAGTAAGCTTGAGATATATAGTATTTAATGAGGAGGTTTGGATAGAACTAGCTCAAGATAATCATAGATGGCATACTTTTGTAAGTGCCCCAATAATATTTAGAGTTCCTAATGCTATGAGATAAGAAAGAAAAATAACTGACAGTCTAAGGCTAATTGCTTGGAATAATCTTGTATTGTGTCTGTATGATTGCTATATATAGCGCTTCCAATGTATAGTTGGATGCGTCGCTATTGCAGAGATATGAAGAAATATAACATCTAATTTCACCATGATTGTTCCTTTCCACACCCTCCAGAACCCTCTAGAGTACCTAGAAAGCTCAAACTTTAAATATACAAAGTATATACCTCTGAAAAGTACCAAACGGTGCTAGATTAACACTTTTTTAAATGTTAAACAAAAACTTATTTAGTTTAACTCACTCTTACTTTGTACATTCTTACGTCATAGCTGAAATAAATGTACATTCTACAACCAAAGACCAAACTTCAATGTGCTAATCAGTTGAAGGAGAGGTTTAGGTAGTTAGTTTATATTATAATCAACATATTGTGCACAGGCCTTAACACTAATATATTTATAAAGAGGTTGGTTAAAAGAGATGCTAAAGTATCTAATGTTGACGATACATTTTCATTTAAGTATCTAACTAAAATGGAAGTTAAAAATTGTATTGAATTTGGATTTAATATTATTTAAATATTTAGATAATTGAATAAATCATTATATTAGTATTTGACTATCAAATTAAATTTGTCTGAGTAATACAATCCTTTTTAATTTTCCCTTGAACCTTCGGATAGAGAATTAATGTGATCTTCAACAAAGTTGAACTCAAGATTTTGATAAATGTCTACGATTCATGACTCCCTGGAACCAGAAGATTGGTTTCTCTGTATGTCTGTTTGTATGTCTGTATCTCAACATCAAGCCAAATATTTTACTGATTAGACTAAAACTAAGTATCGATAGTTCTTATGAGACTCTTGTGAGGAGTTTTTTTAATTAAATATCCAGCCCTAAAATTAAACAGCAAAATTAAATAAAATCGATTTTTTTTAATTTGCACTAATGATTTTATTTAAATTACGTACATAAGCATTGTTTAGTATTAACAACATGGCGATTCACGTTTTCCCATGAAAATAGGTTTAGGGTGCATAACATAGGTAGAATTATTCAATTTTAAACATAAATCAGCCACTATTTGAGATACAAATTAATAGTTCATCGTAAAGTTGTTATCCTATTTAAACAAATATTTTAATCTTAAATATAGTTTATGAATCCAATAGTTTCAGAGCCTTTAAAAACTTATATTTTTTGTTCAGGTTTTACCAATGATGACTTGATTGTTTAGTTTTTTGGTGATTATAGATGTCCCTTTTTTCTCAAAGTTTTTGTAAACATGTATATTATTTCTTTTATTCTCTTTAATGAAATGTAATTATCTATTTCCCATAATGTTTTTGCAATAAAGTTTATTATCTCATTTTACAAATTTCACGAGTTTTATTTAAAACTTTCTATTTTTAGATAACGGAGTTAGTAAATCAATTCATTGCACCGTACAGTTTTTTTGAACGTAATGGCTTAAATTTAAATGTTATCTAAAATATTTCTATAATAGTATTAATTTAAAAAAATTAAATACTATTTATAATAAATATGTCAAAAAAGATCAAATATATATATTTTATTACCAGTGGATAAATAATTATTTGGCAGTTATATAGTTTTATCCATTTATTAAAGTCTAGCAAAAAACTTTAAACATCATTTCAGAAAATGTTGTCCTCGACCCTTAGGATTTCTATAATCAGTGAAATGGGGTATATCTGATGCAACTTCTCTAGAAGTATTAGGTGCACCGGAGAGAGCTGCGCCCAACTAGACCGCAACTGTTACCCCGCAGTGCAAGAGAGAGCGCTAGTATATAAGCCGTCTAATGGAGTTCTGGCATTGAAATACTGCCGCACTCAACTTAATCTTTCATCCAAACAATCACCAGTACCTAGAGTTACTCTCTCAGGATGTTTGTCCTGGATCCCGGCGGGAAAGAGACAAAGCATTCTCCACAAACTGCTTTTCAGAGACTTTCTTTCAACAACCACTTATCTTCTTATATTAGAACAAATGTTTGATTTACGCTTAATTATACTCACTTAATTTTTACCTCTCAATTTCGGTGGTCTCCTTAGCTAATTCATTGTACGTGTCTTATAAGCTAAGGGTCCCGGACTTGATTCCCGGTATGGGCAAAGTTTGGGTTTACCCTTTCACGGTGATAAATTAATGTCCGAGGACTGGATGTTGGGCCTGTCCCAGTCTTGAGTTAGACTATAAGGCATAAGAAGCTATGATAGGCCGAGCAAGCCAGTAGTAGAAAATAAATGGCTTGAATAAAAAAAACTGACCCAGGCCATGTGATGAAAACAGTCATGGGTGTAAAAAAAACTCATTGATGTTCTTGTAGTCTAAAGACTAGGATGGAGGTTCATTTCTGGAATTGGGTGAGCTATTTTTCCCAGAATTTCTCAAATTTCCTCCCCTAATGTGGCAAAAAGTGATATAAAAGTGTTGTAAATCTCGTGTGCTCCAATCTCGTTGAAATTTGATATGTGGAAATATTTCTGGGTCATATAATACGAATATGAAATTAATGTGTGTACGGCACTCACACGACGGATCACGAGGTGTGCATGAGGTGGGGGGGCTCAATATTTTCAAAATTAATAGAAACAATTAACCTTATTCTCAGTGAGGTATAGAACTTAAATATTGTCAGTGGGTAAAGCGACCATTTCAAATAGCCATACAAGTCCCAAAATTAATATTTTAAAATTGAGTTTTGGGGAAAAAAAGGGGGGGGGGGAAGCTTATAACAAAAAATAATGTTATTTGGGTGTGGTAGAAAATTTAAGCTGGGTAATCAAGTAGAAGAACCATTCTAATTATTATTATTATTATTATTAGCACCGCGTCTTACTACCCGTTCGGGTTATACGCACTTACGCTAATGAGTAATGGTAGGGTGATTGTGTGATGAAATGGAGGACCTACAGTTTAACGTGGAATCCGAACCACGGTGGAGGCCTGGCATTCCCCGCATTCACAAGATGTCTTGTCAGAGGTGAAGGAACCATTCTAGTTAAACATAAGTATTGAGATTTTTTTTTGTGGGGATTAGAGAACCGAGAATGGTTGAGGGGAGATTTATATTTCCAAAACAAATATAAATAACTATTCTGTGTGGTAGAAACCTTAGTGGGAAATTCTAGGGATCACTCCAAATAATCATAAAAGTCCAAAGATTTAAAATTAGGACTGATATGAGAGAGTGGGGAGAGGGGTATAGAAAGTAGGAGGAAAAACACTTTTAAATTAGGTAAAAAATTTAAATACACTGGGATTGCAGAGAGAGCATTACAACACCTAAATAAATTTAAAATATTTATTATTATTGAGTGATGATTGGTGAAATGATATCTCGTAATTTCATAAACTAAAATAACAAACTGGTTCTCAGTGTGGTAGAAGATGTCAACTCCGTTAGGTTACTCAAATGGCCATGGAGGTCTGACCACTATTAAATTTCAAAATGAAGGAATACGAAAGAGGGAGAGGAAAAAGTGCTCAATACATTTCTCAAACTTTCAGAAGTTAAAAAAATACTTTCCGGTAGAGAAGAAGATTAAAATATTTGTATGAGTGTAGTGGGAGTAATACACCAAATAAACAGAAGACTAGGCAGTTTTAAAATGCAAACCCTGGGCCCAGGAAATTTATTTGTGTTTGACATTTATCAAACTAGTATTAATAGCCATTTATCGGTGTGGTAAGAAATATAAATTTAGCTATAAATTAATATGACCTCTCCAGAATATCATAAAAGGTATAAACTTTGGAATTTCCGAATATGAGTTCAAGAAATGGGAGGGTGGCTCAAATTTACTAAAACGATTAGTAATAATTTTTCTTGATACCATAAAAAAATTTGATACATGCAGGGAAAAAACCTAAAAATAAACGAACACAAAAATCAAAGATTATCTTAATGAGCGTATTTTAGCGTTACGATTAGATGGATAAAAATTTAATAATAAGCTTTCTATTAACGACATAGCAATTAAAATAAACAAGCTCTGAAAACGTAGCACGGTGACTTATTTTGGGCAACCATGATACTAATTAACTCAATATATTTCTGTTACACTGTTAATTATTTTATTTATTCTCTTTGGTTAAATCTGTAGCACTTTATTCCAATATTATTTTTTAATAATGTCAATTACTAACTCTGTTTCACCTATACTATCTTCCTTAGACAGGTAATTCATGTAATGCTATTCTCTGAATTCAGTTTGTGGATTAGCTAATATTTTGTTTAAAAGATTTAATATATTTTAATTTATTGAATTCCATCATTGGTTTGAGATTACCAGAACTATCTCAGGTTTTTGCAAGAATTAACGATAAAAAAAAATGTTGGCAGCTATATGCAGAAAGTCCTAATTGGATATAGTTTTGATGCAGCTTTCCCCATGAGAATTGAGTAAAACCACTAGCAAGTAGATAGAAGAGAGACAAATTCTGTGTGGTGAACCATAACATCTATTTTATATTCGGAAATTTGGGCTTTGATTTGATTTTAGAAAGAAAATATAAGATTTGGGTTCGATATTATTAATCGATTAATACAGGTTTCTTCTCATTTATAATAATAATAATAATAATAATAATAATAATGATAATAATAGTGTCGAAGAACACAAATGTTAAAGGAGGGGGGAGGGTGTGTGTAATCTAGAATAAGTATAAATCTATTTAGCAGGGAAAGGGGTGATTTTTTTTTAAATTACCTTAAGTACACTTCTATTTTATTATCTGAACAATTTTTTCCCTTATCATTGGCAAACCAGACTAAATGAAACTGACATTTAGACCACGTGTTAGCCATATAGACCACATGCTAGCCATATAGACCACGTGCCTACTGGTACGTATATAAATTTATTAACACTCACTCATTATATTATACAGCCGTTCATTATTTTATTTGTTATTGATAATGTCTCTAGGAGGCTAAGCGGGTGGCCTACCTAAGCACTGAGACCCATTGCATTCCTCAATAGATCGTGTGTTATTGTCCGAGGGGAGCAAGTACTTGTTTTAGCTCTACCGTTTGACATTTCATCTGTCCAGTGTCCAGATGCTTTCTCCACGGTTACTGAAAAAATCATTGACCAATTTTAATGAAATTTGGCAGGAACATTTTTCAAACCTAGGCCAACTGTAGTATAAATATGGTTTGGTGATATGGGTATCATAAAATGCTAAATTAATATGCCTAAGCTGACAAACCAAAGTAGTTTTGATTTAAAGCTATGAGTAAGCAGTTGAACCTTTGTTACTACGTTAACAAACTTAAGTGAGGTTATTGTTTACAAAAACTCTAATATAAGAAGGGTATGGGTTATTTTAAAACATATTTAACGTTAAAATGGATATTCACATATCACTATAAGATTAAAATACATGCATTTTGGCATATAAAATATCTAATATGATATATTAAAATGCTAAATAAGTTCATTTTCAACGAAATTTCACTGGTAAATATCACATAAATCAAATAAAACTGTTGTATACATTTTTCTAGCCTTCTTTAAACAAATTAATATTTGTTAACAGGTTCATCAAATAAAATAAACGGATGATTATTTTAGTGGTTTTGAATCTTCGGAACTGTTATTAGTGTAATAAATATCTCAGTGTAACATAAATTTCGTTCATAGAGGTGGCGCACTTAAGAAACGAAAATTAGTCTAAGAAAGGTAGTCTGAGATTCTTGGCAAATGGAAAGAGGTGTAAGGGGGGGCCCTATCCCTGATCCAACCCCTTCTAACCCCTCTCACCAAGATGAAATTAAGAACGGAAGAGAAAGGAAGAAGACAACATACAGACTTGTCTGAAAGTTGTCTTTGTCTGGAATAGGACGTACGGAAATAATCGTCTCCGACCAAAAGTAACATCGTCATCATGTTTTCTGGTTGAGAGAAGCCAGACAGCCTGGTTTCCATAATATAAGGCGAATTTGATTTATCTACCCCAATTGGTATTTATTTTTGTAAATCCTGGGCCTCAGCTAATAAATAAGGTGATACTGTAGTTTAATTTTATCCTCCAAACCATTGGCTAGCGATAATATGGAGGTTAAGCTAACAAGAATTATCAACAAAATATTATTCCATTAGAATGTATTAATTTAGTGTTTTAACAGTACAAATGTCCGACACCTTTGCTCGGTCAGTAGCATGTCTGTCTACTAAGCTAAAGGTACCGTGTTTAAGACTTTTGGCTGCCTTATGAAGCCTATGGACACCTTTGGCTGTCTTATGAATCCTATGGACACCTATGGTTGTCTTATGAATCCTATGAACACCTATGGTTGTATTATGAAGCGTATGGGCCCCTTAGACTTGGCATAAACCCCTGAAGCTGAAAATGTATTTTTTTTAAATGCTGTCTGTATCTTTCTGGGATTAGAGCCGAAATTATATACTGATCGGGACGAAACTTGATATCTAGTGTTTACATAAATTTTCTCAAGTTCTTTTAAAACTATATATCCAGCACTAAATTTAATGGTAGTCCTCTGAATAGTTAAAAAAGAAAAATAATCAACATTCTCAAAATCTTCTCTTACGGTTATGATTTAATTTCGTATCCTAGAATTGTTAAACATTATAATCAATAAATTAGCAACTCTTATTTTGCCATAAAATGACTTTTAGGCTACTTTATTTAAGCGTAAATTTCCTATTTTTATCAAATATCTGTAACTACTTGAGATAAATAACTTTTCATTACAAAATTTAAAGTAAAAGCCTTTATTTGAAATATAATTTGGTTAAAACCATTCGTTTCTACGAAAGTAGTAAATATTTTTGGAGTTTTGAGTAAATATATTTACATTTAGAAAAAGGGATAGGAATGTCTAATTGGTGTCCGTCCCATACTATTTTTTTTAATGCACCTACAGTAGCCCCATGTCTTCTTTGGTGCTGACTGACAGCTCACAGCTGACAGCTAAAAGCTTTGAAAAGTTACCAGACCAAATTATGTATCCCTACACTGAACCATATGATCTGCAAAAACATGTGTTTAGCAGCTGTCACTTCTGACGGTCAAAATGTAGGTATATACCTAAATGTTGACTGTCGGAAGTCAGCTGTGAGCTTTCAGTCAGCACCAAAGAAGCCATGGGGCTACTGTAGCTACCTCTCCAGGATATTGGTAATTAAGTATTGACAAAGCTACTGTATTATTTGTTGATTGAAAAAAAAAATTTAATGAGAATATTGCTATGGATGTTTTTTGCCTGTAGCTAAAAAAAACTCTTAGTATCAGTGCTAGCCTCAAATAAATCAAAATAACAACAATATTAATAATTTGTAAATGCTAAAATGTGTCCTGGCCCTAAATCAGTTATTTTACGTCACTGCGAAATGGTATTGAATTTTATTAACTAATATTTACACTTGACTCTGCAGATAATAATCTTGGCACATAAACAGATTATTATGCTTGAATATCTTGATTTTTACTTGTAGGAAGTTTAAAGTTAAAATTTCAACCATTTTTACTCAACACTTTCTATTACCAAACAGTTTCTGACTCATCATTCAAGTAAATTCAGGTACATTTCCTAAAAATGTTATCATATTTAACCTAATAACGAATTAAAATTGGGATATGCTGAGCGAATGGTAATATTTGGTAGAGAAAAATAGGTTTGTTTCAAAAGTTATTTATTTAAGTATGGATGACACTTTAAAAACCAAATTTCAATTTTTTTTAATTTTAACCTAAGAGGTAAATGTTGACTACTTTCAGAGCCTATGGCTGTACGATGCAGACATACCCCCGGGTTCAATTTAATCTAAAAGCTTTTTAATGACATTGTAAATAGATGATACTACGCTATAAATTACGTTTTAATATGGTGTGAACATGCTTTTACACCTTCGTCGTTAAATTAACACTGACTTTGTCTAGACCCACGATAGTAGACCGAGTAACCATTGATCGGAGAGGATAATGCCTCGGGGAGAAGAATAAACCCCTTTCTAGTTAGGAAAATATCCGCCAACAAAGTGCTGACGTCATAATAGTAGCACGTTTGTGTATGAAATACATTGTCCTTTATAAGATGTACTAGCCAATAATGTCACTGACTCTAACAACGTAGTCCACAGTTCAATTTTGGTTGCTTGATTAAAGAGGGATTTTTTAGAATTAGGGATTTCTAGTCCTATTTGAAAAGTTCACCGTTATATTTTATATACCTAGCGTTGCAATGTCTTGTTTTAACTTGAGGGTTTGGTATTTGGTCTGTTTGTATGTCCGGGTTATTATTCCACGATGATTTTCAATTATGTGGATAAGTTTTAAATCCAAACTAAATTAAGCATTGACATACTTTGAACTTACACCAAACAATGTATTAAGTATGTTTTTAAATTCTGACATATATTGTGAGACTGACGTATTAAACCACGTGAACAACGATCGTTACCTATGCATATATGTGATATTTAATAAAGGATTAATTGGTTTACGTCTAACTTGTTAACCAAGAGTAAGAATCAACTTAAATATAACCAGAAATATTTAGACTCTAGTAACGACATAATAAAAAATGAGAAAGTTATAGATTTATGTTCACAAAATTAATTATGTATTAAAAATAATAATAATAAAAATTAAATTGAACTTATTATAATCATGGTATTTGTATCTGAATAGATCCAAAACACATTAAAGACTTATTGGAATGTGCTAAGAATATACGTGATGTTAATTGGTTAGATTGGCAAATATCTACGTGATGTTAATTAGTTAGATTGTCAAATATCTAAAGGATTTTAATTTCATTAAGGTAACTAAAAATAATCACTTGTTTGACATTTTCTTCAATTATTTGTGGTCTAATGAGGGAAGGGAACTATTTATAACTCGAGAGAGGTAGGCTTGTTTACAATTAGTCTCGTGGTAGAGGAATCGGAGATCCTATCTGCTGGCCTAAGGGTTCCGGGTTCAATTCCAGGATGGTCTGGGGGATTTTTCTCAAGAGATGAATAATTCTCACTGTCACCGAAGTGTGGTGAAATTAGGCTTAAGTTAGGTTACGATCTTAATTGGCTCCACCCTGTCATATTCACTAACATCAACCCCTCACCTCATCAGGACATGGAAAGATCCTCCACAAAAAGGATGTACATTCAAGTGAACAGGGGAAACAGTACGTTAGTACCAGCTAATATTTCAAAAACTGAACTACAGAGCATGCAGCTCAGACACGCCATTGCTATTATTTTATTATTATTATTATTATTACTATTATTATTATTAGCACCACGTCTTACTACCCGTTCGGGTTATACGCACTTACGCTAATGTGTAATGGTAGGGTGATTGTGAGATGAAATGGAGGACCTACAGTTTAACGTGGAATCCGAACCACGGTGGAGGCCTGGCATTCCCCACATTCACAAGATGTCTTGTCAGAGGTGAAGGAAGGGTTTGGTAATCAGATAAATCTAGGCCGGGACCAAGGATTGAACCCCGGCCGCCAGCATAGCAGTCTGACACCTTACCCCTAGAGCGCCAGGTCACCGATGCTATTATTATTTGTTTCCAATATTTTCAATAACGTAATTTCTTGTAAATTTACCCTTAATCATTTAGTTATACATACATGTCCCTTCTCGGGCCTCTCAAAATCCTAAATTATTTTTTCTCAATAACTCGTACAAGATGAGCCCTATAGGCCGTTGTACACACAGCGCTAACTCCAGATTTGTTGAATTTGATTTTTAATCACAAAAGAAAAGAAAAGCTCAGAGATTTATTTAAGAAACTCCCTTAAAACTAATTTACTCTGTAGAGGCTTTACCTCAAATCTTTTAATTAATTTTTTTCTGTTTTATTATTTGCTTATTGTTACCGCATTTTAATTACTTTCATGTTGGTTATTTATTATTTTTGTCATTTATGTCCTATTTTTTTTGTAATTATTCATCAAAAAATATAATTAATTAGTTATTTAGCAACGATTTGTTATTTAATTGTGTTATTATATGTGCTTGTAATGTACGTGTGTGTACTTTTCAGTGCTGGCCTTTCATAGGTTTCACCAATGTTGGCCAGCACTATAATAAAGGAAAGTGAATTGAAATTGTAATTATTATTACTACTATTATTATAATTATTATTATCATCAATATAACAGCTAATACTAGAAAAATTAATGAAAATTGTTAAGTAAATTTCAATGAATACAAAAAAAAAATAGTTTTTAGTCAGTGATAAAATTATCATCGTATTTCATATGAAATCTATATATGGCAACTAAATAAGTTTCTAGATATATTTTTATATAGTCATTTGTCAAGTTCTGTGGGTTACAGCTGTCACTTTTGATAGATATCAACAAAAGCTAAAAATATAAAATAAATAGTAAAATGAGGCCAAATTTATATGAAAGAATCTTTGAATTTTCTGAAAGCCCTTCCAATAAAAATTTGACTATATAATTTTCGATTAAAAAAGAAAACCTTCACTGAGACATATTTTACAGGCGTTGCCATGTGGCAACACATCAGCAACATATCCAGAAAATGGGCAACACCGCATTCCCCGTCTATCCCTACTTCTTCCTAGCAGCACTATCATCTTCATCCCCTAGAGTACTTCCCTCCCTACCCCCCTTACTAAACCATCATCATTCCCAGCTTCCCCTAGACAGCCTCCCCTTTCCTTGCTGCAACATTATTCTACAAGCCGTTCTGAAAATACTGATTTATGAACACTAAAGTATTGTTAATGTTGCCTTTGCTTACGACAGTTTCATAATTCTCGGCATATGTTGTTTTAAGATAATGGGGCTCCGTGTTTGGAATAGTCTGTAGAGTGCTTCAGGAAGAGGCTTTTAAAACTATCTGCCTTCAATGTTATTAATATCTTTTGAAACAGTGACACACCATTAATTCTAACTTATACTTTATTAAAACATAGTTTTTATTATTACTAGGCCTAAAGGCTATATTCTAATATAAATTCATAAAATTAAACTTAGTTTAAGCTACCTTGTTTTTTTATTGCCTATAAATTGTGTTAAATGCTCAAGACTACATTATAATCTCAAGCAAACAAATTTGTTTAGCTTTTATATTATTATTTCATTATATAAATAGATTAGTAAACCATAATTTTTATTTTTAGTATATCGTAGTTACATATTTACAAATTTAAATATGGCAGATTAAGAAAAAACAGTGTTAAAATAATTAATAAATATATGACAATAATTTTATATTACTAAACTTATTAGTTATTAAATAACAAAACATAAATTATTGTATTGGATTTTATTATCATATCAATACAGTTTGAAATTATTACATAGATTTAATTATAGTATTTCAGTATAAGATTATAAATTTTTTGAACAATTGAATATTAAATAATATAGCATAGACAATAATTTATATTATTTAGGTAAGGGGATCTGGTGGTCAAGGGGCTAGATGTCAGACTTCTGTGTTATGAGTCCGGGGCTCAAATCCTGGTTCTGGCACAGGTTTATCTGAGTAACAAACTCTTCCTTCACCTCTGACAATACGTGTTTTAATCATAACTTGTGAATTCGTGGAATACCAGGCCCCCACCATGGTTCGGATCCCATTTTAAGCAATAGGTCCCCTCTGCTTTCCATCACCACTATTTTTACGTATCATCTGGGGGTGTTGAAATTCCCCTTAATGGTGTCCCCAGATCAGAAATTAATTCCTCCATACCCCAGAAGAGGAAAGGTCAGATAAGATTGAATGGCCGGATTTAGAGCACTAGCCCCACCCCATATTGTTTGAGGATGAATTTAGAATTTACAATATTTAGATTATATAACATACTGGGAAAGATTAATACGCTAGACTCAATAATTTGTATCAATAAATATAATGTAGTGTGTCAATCATGTAAAGTTGACACCCACACAATTAGGCTCCATAAAAATACGAAATTATACTAATTATTTTGGCAAAATCCAAAGAAGAAAACTGAATTAGAGATATTTAATAATAAGAAAATTGAATTTGAGATACTTAATAATAATATTCTTCAAAAACTACTGTTAGCTACTGGATGGACTCGGATATGATCCACGTGCTCCCAATAGAAAATACTACAATGGATTTTAATAATATAAATCTGCATAAAATACTAAACTTATAATAGTGGAATCCTAAGAAGATAATTAGAGCTGATACATTCATGAATAATATGTTTCAAGACTTACTCACCGTGACTGGATGGGATCGGATAACGCCAACATGCCTTCTAGGAAAATATACAAGTATGCTGACGAGGCTGTTTCCAAACACATCCGCTCCCAACATTACCTGACTTGAAAAAGAACTCAATTAAGTTAGGCTCGCTCCCACGACCCTCGAGCGCCACAGTTGTGGCGGCGTCTTTTAGAACCTTCCCTTTACCTCACCCCTCAAGCTTCAGTCCTTCCTATCACCACCTGTGTTTTTACGCTTTTTCTATTTATTTTTTGTTCCGTTCTAGTCAGAGAAAGGGTAAAATTTGAGTGAGTCTCAGATTCACTTCAGGGCATCTTATCACATCGTATCATCGAAGAAGGAACCTCTGATACCTTACTCTGCGAAGGAACTGGTGGCCATGGTGTATTGGGCGTGGTTCTCACCGCCGCACCGCTGAGGAAAAACCTCTCCGATTGCCTAAGTATAGAGGTGATGTAAATAAGTCCATCTGACTTATTGGTCTAGTTTAAAGACTAGATAATGTTTATTAAGTCCTTCTGACTTTTTTTTTATCAGAATTGTGTCCTTCAGACTTAGTACAAGTGAGGTGACTATTATATTTATTTCGATATCTTGTTTAAGTCAAAGTGACTAGATTTTAATTTTGCGTTGTCCCAACTCTGTTGGTATAGTCACGGTAACTCTAATGTTGCTTAAATCCCTCAGACTTGTTATATTGGACCATCCATATGGTATAGCTTCGATATAGAAGTCTTGAGCTCCAGATGTAATAAGAACTTAGTCCAAATGGTTGCTATTCTCAACCAGCACTATATTTCCTTTTTGAGTCCTTAAGACTAATTACTTGTTTTTATGGCAAAATTCAGGTTGTTTATCTTTTTTCTAGGACCTAGTTGGGTCATTGTATCCAATGTGTTGCATTATTCTTGTTGCCACGCTTCGCGTCTGGTATAAGCTTGGGTGGGTAAAGCACGAAACTCCGTTTGTTTCCATATGGGGGCCGCGCGGATAATACCTTCATTCTCTATGCCCTTTTTTGGCACCTATTGACTGAGTATTAGTATTGTATTAATTAAATTAGTGTTGTACCCCAGGGAGTGGGTCAGTAAATACATGTACTATTGAATTCTCGGGTAGTACCAATAGGGGAAGGACCGGCCATAGTACTATTTTGTGTAGACACCCGTATGTTAGCCATCTACCAATGTAATCAACTAACTTTTCTATTGCTACTCATTATACTATATCTCTTAAAGATTTTTCTTAAGTCCCAATCAAGCAAGCTAGCTTAAATTATAAATGTGTTAATAATACTTTATGTATATGATTTCCAGTTAACTTTTGTTTATAATTACCTCACAGTTTTTCTTTTAGAAACACCTAACAGTATCTTGGCGCCAGTGCAGCTGTTTTGTTATCAAACATTGCTCTTCAAGCCTACTGCATTTGATCTTGCCACCTAGAATAATTGTTCGCCCGTGTCCCAACAAGACAGTATTATTTTGGAACTTCTAGCTTATATCTATTGTAATCAAACATATATTTTATTTGTCTGTTATAATTAATATATTTTTTATTCTAATTATTTTTATCTCTCTGGTTAAAATAATTCCCTTATAAACCTGTAATTTGGTGCAAATATACCGTTAGTATAGTAATAATAATAATAATAATACATCAATATAAAATATCTAAATAGGTAAAGTCACTTCTATAAGATGAATTGTGTATCTTATTAAAAAGGCCCAGGAATTTTTAAATACAGCATTTTGGTAATAATTATATCAGGTAGACGCGGAAATATATAGATATAGTAGTGTTTGATCCTTTTACTGAAAGTTTAAATTTTAAATTCAACAAAAAATCTGTCTCTGATAAATATTTTAGATTTTTCAAAACAAGACGTAACTTGACTCGCGTTCATGGCTCTGCCATTTTATTTGAATACATATTAGTCAAGTGTCTGATTTGTCTAATAGGCCATAAGAATATAACTCTAGCAACGTGATAGTGGTGTGCAAAAACACGTCTGTGGACACCCACTTTTATAAACTATTAGTTTTAGGAATTTGAGGCATCACTTCAATATTTAATATATCAGAATGATAAGTTTCAATTTTGTAATTTATTTATAAGTTAGAGAAAAAACAATTGACAGGAAACAAAGTTACACGTGGCTTTAATGCTACAGATAGAGATTTCAGGTGAGTTACCTGGTTTATAAGAACATTTATATTACCTACAATAGACCGGTCTGGAAGAGTGTTAGTGACGTGTATCTAAGATGAACGATCAGGGATCTTACCCAGGCTAGAACATTCTGGATGGACATATTTTATGCCATTCTTGGTGATATTCTAATTTCTGAGACGCTCCCAACTCGCCTTACATAAATAAATTCACATTTCTTTGCACCGTGTATTACTATACTCACGGTCTATCAACACTATTCTAAAGAGACAAGAATGAGTAAGCACGAATTAAGAGGAAATATAGTCTCATTTACATGAATAAAGGGTGGGAAACAACTTGGAGAAATCATTCATGGATTTTCAAGGCTGGGATTCAAACTTGAACCACGTTGTCAATGAAGATCATAGCAAGGTGAGCCTGTCATTTATCCTTAGTCCCTATCAATGAAGGTTTTTGTGTTATTTCTTTAAAACACTAGAATACTATTCCTTGGTGAAATTGACTACCGAGGTCTACAAGATTGTCATGTTCCCTCCCTTACACGGGGGCTAGACTGCTCCAGTACTCTAAGTTGGCCTTGAAACCTCACAATTGCTTAGAGTGTTTCTCTTGTCACGTGGTTTATTTGCGCTCTAGGAGAATATAATAATATTTAGTACTGCGTCTTACTACGCGTTCGGGTTATACGCTTTAAGTATTAATTATGCTAATGGATTAGGAATTGGGAAGGTTGAGTTAGATTAAATGAACCCGCATTTGCGTGGAGGAAGAGTGGAAAACCATTTAGGAAAAACCACCCCCAGTTCACCCGACCGAGATTCGAACCTCGATCTCCCCGTCCTCAGCAGTAGAGCTCAACACGACAAGCGCGTTAGCCAACTACGCCACCGAGGCGGGTCTCCAGGAGAAGCTCAGTGGTGAAAAGTAGGAGTGTTTAGAAATAAAGAAACATTTTATTAATGTAGTGACAATGGTATCTTACAAACTAAAACCAAACAAAGTTGTATTCTTGCTTCCTACTCCACGTGAAAACAGCAGAAAAATAAAACCTTAATTAATTGAAACCTACAATGAAAACAATGGTGTAAGACTACGACATTTTGAAGTCACTGTTCTAGTGAGATCTTTCGAGAACACAGGGCAAAATCTTGTGTATCATGTGCTGAAGTTATGTAAAAAAAAAAGACAGTCGACAAAAGCATTTAAACTAGTTGAGAATAGTTTTCATTTTGTCAATACTGTATTAAAATTATGTTTTAAATATGATAAAATGTAAAGTATTAAAATTTACGAGTGTTTAGCATTCTAGGGTTAAAAAATGCATTGAAGTATAGCTTTTGTTTTTTTAATTATTATTATTAGCACCGCCTCTTACTACCCGTTCGGGTTATACGCACTTACGCTAATGTGTAATGGTAGGGTGATTGTGAGACGAAATGAAGGACCTACAGTTTAACGTGGAATCCGAACCACGGTGGAGGCCTGGCATTCCCCACATTCACAAGATGTCTTGTCAGAGGTGAAGGAAGGGTTTGGTAATCAGATAAATCTTTGCCAGGACCGAGGATTGAACCCCGGCCGCTAGCATAGAAGTCCGACACCTTACCCCTAGACCACCAGGTCACCCCCTTTTTTCTTTTCTTTTTTGTAATTATCTTATCAAGTTTGAGATTAAACTTATTTTAGGGGGGTGAACGTCCACCCTCTGCTGATTCAGGATTGTTCCTGGGAAACTGAGGGGGTGAGGGAGTTAGAGGGTTGTGGAAGGGGGGGGGGATGTTGCGGGAGTTTGCGATAGCGCATGTATGTAGTACGACGTAGAACCGGCTGTTTGCTTAGGGAATAAAGGTAATTGAATTATTTTTTTCCAACCCTCAAATTACGCGGTATTTGTAAAATAGCCCTTGGACTCTCTGTAATTAATTCTTTACACAATTCCAGACTGTTGAAAATAATAGGAATCCATTAAAAATAATTTCAATAAATGCTCATCAAAAATATCAAAATATTAAAACAGAATCATTATGGATCTCTTAAAAACGCACACACCCAAAAACAGAAACAAAATGCACAAAACATTATTTACTTTAAGTTAGTTATAATAATTATTGAACCATTTAAATATTTATTATCTTACTAATCGAAACCCAACAATAATAAGGTATTTTCTTTTTAATACATCTATTCCAACACATTTGTAACCGATAATTTTTTGGTATTGATAAATTGAGTGAAACGAATTAAATTATTATGAGATTCAAAACCTTTAGTCAAAACGTTCCATTTAAATTGCGATGTTTAAAATCGGTTGCCTAAATGTTGTAAACTTATCGCCAACTTTCATTGAGGTCTAAGCTAGAATCAAATTAGGTTTATACAAGAAAAAGAATATCGTATCAGCACAAAGTTCAGAAACAACTTCACTCTAAATATGATGGAGGATTTACCGGTGAATATCTTAAATGGTTTAGTCCCAGATAAAATGATCTCCTTATAATAAGAATTAACATTTCTGAGCTATATCAGACAGAGACAAACTCATCCCAAACGTTGTAGTCACTTTGTGAGTGGGAAGGGAAATACAGTAGCTGTTATTACTTTATTATTATTATAATTATTATTACTATTCCGTGCGTGAGGATCCGCCGGTTCAGCGCTCACGTGCCAGAAAGTTGCTGACTGGTAATAAAACAGCCACCTACCAACAAACAGTGAACAAAGTTGTTTTTTTTTTAATCTCTATTCGTTACTCGTTTTTCTCCGAAAGTATCTTCCCTGGCAATTCAAACTTATTTGTCTAAATACCTCCATCTTGAATATCTTGTCTGTTCGAAATTGAAAACTAAATTTAACTCATATTCCTCCCTCCATATGTCTGTCAAAGAAAAGATCTTCCCATGACAAACAATGGTGATATTTGGCCGTCTGGCTGTCTCATTGCACCTTACTATGGGAAGTTGCTGCCAGAGCAGATAACCTGTGAGGATTCCCCCTGTGTGTCTGCCCTTGTGAACACTGCTGTTGCATCTGACCTTGGCTCTCAAGAGGGTTCAACTTGAACCCCACTCGTGACCATCAATGGAGGTCTGGAGGATACCTCCCAACCCATATCCCAGTGAATAATAGTGATATTCTATTATATTATCAAAATTTTCGGCGTCTATGAACCAAAGCGAGGGAATTATTTACAAATGTTTGTGTAAATGAATTCTCTATTATTTGTTTGGTTGAAACTTTGTTCTCTAGTGAGTTTGTTAATGATAATTAATTTCCCCCTAACTATAATGTTTATAGATCCGATAGATTATATGATGAAGCTACTATCTCAAGGGGTGGTGGTGTTCTCATTTCTGTCATTGATTCTATTTCTGGTGTGGCCAGGAGAACTGACCTAGAGAATAATATGGAATGTGTCTGGATTGAAATCCCAACATTTTATAGAAAAAAACTGTTAATTGGGAACATATATCTTGATCCCCATAACAGTCGAAGCATTTAAGAACTACTTTAAATTTCTTGAAGGTGCTTTAGCTAACTATCCCTATCGAATAATACTATTAGGTGATTTTAACAGTCCCAAAATTGATTGGAAATATCATCATGCTCTAAACATTTCGCATTTCTACATTAAATTAAAAGATACTCAACTTCTTGCTTCGACCAACAAAATAGGATTAGAACAACTTAATGAATCTGATAATGACACTAACCTCCTTTACCTTGTTTTTGCTAATTTCAACCACCTTGTAGTAACTTTTAGCTCTCAATCACTAGTAAATATTGATTCAGCACATCCACCCTTATTGATTTCACTAGATGTACCTATTGCTACTAAAATTAATGACAGCACCACCACATATATTAACTATGCACGTGATTATTACCTTAATCTTTTCAATGACCTGGCCACTGCTGATTGATCTTGGGTTTATTCTACTTCAGATGTTAATTTGGCTGTAGATAATCTTACCAATTTAGTCCAAAGGAAAATCAGAACGTATATTCCTCAAATTACCATTCTTAATTCATCCAAATATCCAGACTGTATTTTCTTCTACTCTTTAATACTATATTAGGAAAAAAAGCTTAGACAGTCAATCATCAATTAACTTGTAACCCACCTCGGTGGCGTATTTGGCTAACGCGCTGGTCGTGTTGAGCTCTACTGCTGAGGACAGGGAGATCAAGGTTCGAATCTCGGTCGGGTGAACTGGGGGTGGTTTTTCCGCAAATGGTTTTCCACTCTACCCTTCACGAAAATGCGGGTTCACTTCCTATAACTCAACCTTCCTAATTCCTAATCCATTAGAGTAATTAGTACTTAAAGCATATAGCCCGTACGGGTAGTAAGACGCTGTGCTAAATAATAATAATTAAATTGTAATCAGATGTAATGTGAGCTTGTTACAAGTTACTTTATTGGTGTTAAGAGGACTAGATATATATTTTATAACCCTTTGCTTTAAAATCAGAACTGTAAAATTTCTCGCAAAGCGTCTATTAAAATATCCACCAGAGGTATATCAGTGTATTAGGCTGATCTCACCAGAGACATAGCGGTGTCAGTAATATCAATTAGTATTTTAATAACAACTATCAATTAAATTACATATATACAATACATGTACATATATTTAAGAATACAATAAAAAAAAGTATTACTTTCTTTTAACATCCTATTTACCTAGATGAACTTAGTGAACAATTTAGAATTTAAAATATGTTAACCCTAGATTTTAACACAACTTTAAAAAAAATCTATTACATTTAAATGCGAGGGTTTTAATCCTACAGGTACTTTCAATTCACCATGAAAGGTAGAAGTCTTACCGTGACAGATAACACCATTGCCATATTCTCGTATTCCAAGCTACAACATAATTTAATAATGCAATTAGGGAATGCCAGGCCTCCACCGTGGTTCGGATTCCACGTAAAACTGTATGTCCTCCATTTCATCTCACAATCACCCTACCATTACACATTAGCGTAAGTGCGTATAACCCGAACGGGTAGTAAGATGCGGTGCTAATAATAATAATAATAATAATAATAATAATAATAATAATAATAATAATAATAATGCCAATAAAGATTGCTACCCTTCAAAGTAAATGAAGAGATATATTTATACAATTATCATCTGCTTATATTGAATGGGAATTTATAATATCTTGGTTTAATGATAGGAGATTTCTATATGTCTGCGTCGTATCTAGGAGCGCTGATAGATGGCCTCCTTAACAATATATCCTTTTACTCTTTCATCTTTCCAAATGTGGTAGAGGGTTTCTCCAAAATAAACCTTAGTCCACTAAAATTACATCGTTAGTCATACCTTCGCCAATAGTGATACATCACACCGACTGAAGTGTTTGATGCAATTATCTCGGTTCATGGGTATCTATTTTTCATGTTCCAATAAACAACTAAATAATGAGTTTTATAATATTTTTTTGTGGGATGAAATGACTTTGATGTGTTCCACCAATGAATGAACATGGAGCACATATAAAACTTGTTTTAAAAATATATGTTAGAAAAAACCATTATAAATAAATCGATTTCCGTGATCTAATTCCAATGCTACAAAATGAAGATAAAATAGGTGAGTCTGATATTTTGTAATCGCAGTAATACATGAATAATATTTATTAATCTGGTGAATTTATAATTTTTTTCAAGACAAAACACCTAATGGTTAAATTTGTATGTACATTGTTCATTCTTAATCAAAAATTAGTATATATAACTGTTAATTTTTAAACTCATTTGTCAATGATAACCCTAAATGAAGATTAAAATGTGGGACTTTATTGATGAACTAATGTAGGCGTTTATGTTTGGGTGTGTGAAGCTTAAAAATATTAAAGTCGAAGTAAAAGGAAAAATTTCATATTTTCATAAGACATGCTTTGGTAGCTGCACTGTATATAAGATGCTATTCTCGTATTACACTAGACTGCTGATGACTGGGAGATCGAGGTTTGAATCTCGGTTGGGTGTAGTTATGGTGTTTTTTACAAAAAGGTTTGTCCCACTTCAGCGGTGGACAGGAGATATAAACACCATTAAATAGACTTCATACAAACATGTGTTTCATCTGACATTTTTTCCAAGCTATGTTTGTATTTAAGTAACGCGGAGTTGCTGTAAATTATAGGAAGTTCTACAAAATGACCAACCTTTGGCCTGAATACCGGCATTGAAAAGTGATGTGTTTTAGAAAGAGTGTGGCATTCTACGACACGGCGACTTCATGATTACATTGAACGTAAAAAAAATAATCAGGAGGACATATAATAAAACATATTTTCACTATATTAGTTCAAAATATTTTCAACTCTGATATCTTATTAATACATAAATAATGAGATGATTAGAGATTTAGGTTGAGACCTCTCATGTTTATGGTTTTCTTTCATGTGAGAAAACAAGTATTAACTTACACATGTGCTGCTAAACATATGCACATATTGGGTGTCCAAATTAAGCATTATTTAGGATATGCATCCATATCTGAAGAAAAGTACTAATTTGATACACCAGCCACAAAAACATATTTTTACCAATTATTAAAAATTCCCACATATTGTGATTCCTCGACTTTTATAATAAATAATATTTGGTCGAATTGCGTGATGGTTCATCATAAAGTCCATGGACCGTTTACATTCTTATATAGGGCCACATGTGGCCTGCGAACCACAGATTTGTAATAACTGTTTATGTCACTCTTGTAATATAGCAGACTGACTGAATGATTGGTTTTAAAATTAGTGCAGTGTGTACTAGGTATGGTTTATCCATGTTAGTTTTTCCATTCTCCCTTCTTGCAAAGTCAGGTACACTTTCTCTCAGTTCAACATTTATCCTCCATATCTCATCAGTGTGGTTAGTATATCATATACAAGCAGGCAAAAAGACGTTATGACCTACAAAACATGTATTTTTTTCTAGATATGTAAACGCACATATTTAGTTAATGACGGGAGAATGTGTTGTTTGTTTAACAAGTATACAATCATCCATTCATCAAACAAACTATGCAAGTAAAACCTATAACACAAATATTGTGTTTGGTTGTTTGTGCTATGTCATCACACTATACAGCTAAACGGTGCTCACTAGCACACACATCAACTAATTGCTCAAACAGGGGGTCAGTAAAATGTACCAACAAATTAGTCCTCATTCACTTGAACACAAAGTCGATCTTGGACAATGGTGAGAACTTGGGGCCATTTTGATTACTAATAATTATAATTTATAACAAATTTGTAGAGGATTTTTATCTCGGATACTAATTTGAAAATATTCTAGATTGCACAGAATACGCTAATTTTAAACTCGCTCAATTGGACATTAAATTTTATTCCTTTCAATTCTATTTTAAATATATGTTAATTTTTTACTGTTGAATCTTGCTAGCCATTCAGGTTATCTCTATAGTAATTACAATAATGGCTCAGGGATTAGTATGTTTTAATTGAGATAAAGTGCACCCACATTTGTATGGAAGGAAAGTGTAAAGCCATTTAGGTACAAAAATAGCCTCATTGCACCCGACTGGGATCGAACCCTGTTCCACCCGTCTTTGGTAGTTTAGTCTAACCCAAGAGTAGCGCGTTAGACCACGCGGCCACTGAAGCGGGTATGAAATTATCTCTTTAAGAACAATTTTTATTTAATTCTAAAAGTTATTTAATACCAAAGAATATAATGAAATATATAAAAAAAATTGACTTGTGACTATTAATAAACAATAATTTAAAGTTTTTGAAAGTATCTTATAAAGTCCTAAACAGTAATTTGTTTGTAAACATTAAAGAAAACAGATTTCAACATATATTAATTACAAACAACAAGCAATGAATTAAAATTAAAACTAGACAGCCCACTTTGATGTTTTAAGGCGTAACTTTTACAATAGATTGGACTGCAAATAATAGGGGAGATCAGGGTTTTAATCCCAGCCGAGTGTAATAAGTGTATTTTTTTACTTATTTGTTTTCTATTCTTCTTCTCCTAAAACACTGGAAGTTTTCTCTGATATCCACCTTACATATCACAAGTCAATTAATGTAAATATGTAATAATAATATTTAGCACAGCGTCTTACTACCCGTTCGGGTTATACGCTTTAAGTACTAATTACTCTAATGGATTAGGAATTGGAAAGGTTCTATTAGAGGAAGTGAACCTGCATTTGCGTGGAGGGAGAGTGGAAAACCATTTAGGTAAAATCACACCCAGTTCACCCGACAGATACGAACCTCGATCTCCCCGTCCTCAGCAGTCGAGCTCAACACAAGCGCGTTAGCCAACTACGCCACCGAGGTGGGTGTAAATATGTAGATAGTAAAGACATGGTTCAGAAAAACCACAAATAATATTTTTAATTTTTTTGGCAACTCGTCTTAGCACCTGTTCATATTATACGCTTGAGTGGGTTGCCAACTGTCATTCACAAACAAGCCATGTAAAAACCTGGACTTGGTTTGAATCTGAATACCTCAGTGTTGATCCAAAAGTCCCGGAATCAATTCCCATTGGTATACATTATTTTTTAACATGTACATATTGCATGTATAAATTATATATATAGATGTTTAGTTTTAAAATGTGTGACAGTGTTTCTGTGTTTTAAGTTCATATTATTATGCCTACAGACAATTAGTTATAATCAATTCATCATGTAAGCGCTGACGTGGCAAATTTACTGCCCATGGGAATTTTAATGGGTCAACAAGTGGTCTAAATTATCTTTAGAACCTTGGTGCGTACAATTATTGTACATAACATTTTTACCTTGCTTATTATGACATTTGATTGCCTTTAATATTAATTTAGGTCAACTTGTATTCTTTTGTAGACATACCCACAGTATAAGTGGCTAGTGCCACGTTTTGTAAAAATTATATTGGAACTTTTAAGATTATCTCTAAGGATGGAATGTTTTGACAAAGCAAATTAATGAACAGAATGTATAAACGTTATAAAAATACATGGGCTGAAATAGGTTTTTTTTGTAAGTTACTTATTATTTGGGGTGACCTGGCGGTCTATGGGTAAGGTGTCAGACTTCTATGCTGGCGGCCGGGGTTCAATCCTCGGTTCCGGCAAAGATTTATCTGATTACCAAACCCTTCCTTCACCTCTGACAAGACATCTTGTGAATGTGAGGAATGCCAGGCCTCCACCGTGGTTCGGATTCCACGTTAAACTGTAGGTCCTTCATTTCATCTCACAATCACCCTATCATTACACATTAGCGTCAGTGCGTATAACCCGAACGGGTAGTAAGACACGGTGCTAATAATAATAATGTTAATGTTAGGCTTTAAATCTTGTGTTGACGTCTCTTTGATAATTGATTACAAATGATCATCCCTAAACCGTGAACTCTCAAGTGTTTATGTTCTCGTTCACAACAGAAAACCACCGTCCACACATTTCTGTGTTGTCAAACATTCCGCAGATGTGTTGTGCAAATTTAGCCATGTTTGGGGATCAATATTTGATAAGTCTAAAGTAAAAATTCGCTGTATCAAACTCACTGGTTGGAGTTGGATTAAACCCAAATAATAAGTTATTATTATTATTATTATTAGCACCACGTCTTACTACCCGTTTGGGTTATACGCACTTACGCTAATGTGTAGTGGTAGGGTGATTGTGAGATGAAATGGAGGACCTACAGTTTAACGTGGAATCCGAACCACGGTGGAGGCCTGACATTCCCCACATTCACAGGTTGTGATTAATACACGTCTTGTCAGAGGTGAAGGAAGGGTTTGGTAATCATATAAATCTGTGCCGGGACCGAGGATTGAACCCCGGCCGCCAGCATAGAGGTCTGACACCTTACCCCTAGACTTCCAGGTCACCCTAACATTAATACTCCGGCTTAAAAAAAAAGCTCACAATCTCTATATAATGATGGAAAGCCAGCCTTAAAATTTGTATATACCTAATTTTATTTTTGTAGCAATAATAACTAAACCATCTGACACCTTGGCTCAGTTGGTAGCGTGTCTTCTTACTGAGCTAAGGGTCCTGGGTTCTGTTCCCGGCATGGTCTAAATATTTATCATTGATAAAATAAGGGGTGTATACATTCACATTGATACATTAACGGCCGGGGACTGGATGTTGTGCCTATCCTAATCTTAAGTTATATTATATGGCATGTGAAACTACGCTAAGCCCAGCAAGCCGATAGTTGAAAATACGTGGCTTGAATAAATCAATAACCCAGCCCACAGGCTGGAAACGGTCATGGATGTTAAGTAAGGAAAATGATAAGAACATTTTTTACTGAAGAACAATTTTTAGTAATTTGAAATGCGGCCTCCTCTATATCTCCTATTTTCATCGTTGCCCTTATCATCAAACGAGATTGATACGACTGCTAGAGTGTATGGATATGATTTATTAGATAACATCACACAACAAATAATTATACTATTCAAGGTACAGTACACTACAGATTTTTACCAAAATAAGGCATAAAAGTTAACTTAAGCTAAGGCAAAACAAACTATTACAAATGTACAAATCCAGAGCTAGTGTTATTCAAAGGTTATTTGAAAAAATTCTGCTAAATCAAAATATAAAATGGCATCACCAAGAGTCAAATAGGCCTCGCCATTATTTATCAGTCTTCTCTAACTTTTAAATCAGCAAGATTGGCTCAGAGAGGCAAGGGGACATTTGATTTAGGTTCACAAGACTGAAAATACTTGATTAACATATATTAGTATTTTCAACTGTTGTTTAAAGACATTTTATTCGCAGCCTAAGTAGTTTTCCTAAGAGATAATTATTTAACAAAACTGCTTCCGTGACCACGTGGTCTAACGCAATACTCTCATGTTGGACTAGACTACCGAAGATGGGGAGATCATGGTTCGTTCCCGGTTGGGTGCACTGAGGTTTGTTTTTCCTAAATGGTTTTCCACTCACGCTCAACGCAAATGTGGATGCATTTCCACTAAATTGAGCATTCATAATCTCTAACTCATTAATGTAGTTATTACATAGGCGTATAGCCCAAACGGGTAGTAAGATGTGGTGCTGAAAAATATTTTAATGTTAAAAATGAACTACAAAATATTAACAAATAAATTATATTGACAAACATATTTATATATAACTTTTATTAAATACTTCATCCTTAAGCTACGGTTATTAATTATATTTTTGAGTGAGTCAAATTACATTATGTACCCATTAATAAAAATATGATTAGGTACAAAGTACCCATGGAGAACCACTTACCCCTTACCCCAAAGCCCACTACCATTCCTAATTAATTAAATGGACAGAATGAGCTAACTCTCTAAATCCTTTATATTTCTGAGGGAGTACTTTGCCAACATTTACATGTTTGAAGAGAGAGATATCTATACAAAACAGCAAAATAAAAATGAAATTAAAATATATACAAAGTTATTCTCTGTCCTTTTAAGAAAATGTTTTTTAGTCAAAGAGTTCAAAAGCTATAAAACTGTGAATTATATCTAGACTGTCTTCTTCCTATCTCTTCCATAAACTGATACACAATACTTAGAATAAACGGCGACCTGGTGGTCTAGAGGTGAGGTGTCGGAGTTCTGTGCAGGGGGTACGGAGTTAAATCCTCGGTCCCGGCACAGATTCATCTGATTGCCAAAACCTTCCTTCACAACTTGTGAATGTGTAGAATTCCAGGCCTCCACCGTGGTTCGGATTCCACGTTAAACTGTAGGACCTTCATTTCATCTCACAATCACTATACCATTACACATTAGCGTAAGTGCGTATAACCAGAAAGGGTAGTAAGACGCGGTGCTAATAATAATAAGTTAAACACTTTTTCTCTTTTTACCAACGCACACTCTGTTCCAGCTATGTCAACATGACTTACTAACCTTCTGAGCTCACTGGTATTTGCTTGGAGGGAGGGTGAGAAGCTATATGGGAAAAATAACCTCAGTAGACCCGGTTGGGATTTGAATTCTGACCTTGGTATCACCAGAAATCCACTCTGTTTCAGGTATGACCCCTTATACCTTGAGACCACACATACGCGTTTGGACCAATAAAATATAAACACACTCCTACTATTTTTATTCTTTCTTTTAGAATCTCATCTTTCTATCTGTTCGGGATATACGCTAATATACTAATTATGCTAATGGTTTTAGGAATTAGGAAGGTTATATAGGAATTGTAACCACATTTGGGTGAAGGCAGAGTAGAAAAAACATTTTGGAAAAACCAGGCCCAGTAAGAACCGACTGAGACTCTAACCTCGATCTACTCGTCATCGGTAGTCTAGTATACTGCAAGAGTTGAGCGTAGGACTATTGAGCGACCAAGGCAGACCCTACTCTTATTGGTAGGGAGCTATTTGTATAGTTGAATTTAACTACCACTAGTAGTCATGGAGTCTAAGGCATCAGACTCACACTACATTGCATGTATTTAATTGGAAGTTGTAGACTCGACTATCTGCCGGGTACGCCTGAAGTGGGTGACTTGGTGGTCTAGGGGGTAAGGTGTCAGACTTTTATACTGGCGTCCGGGGTTCAATCCTCGGTCCCGGCATAGATTTATCTGATTACCAAACCCTTCCTTCACCTCTGACAAGACATCTTGTGAATATGAGGAATGCCAGGTCTCCACCCGTGGTTCGGATTCCACGTTAAACTTTAGGTCCTCCATTTCATCTCACAATCACCCTACCATTACACATTAGCGTAAGTGCGTATAACCCGAACGGGTAGTAAGACGCGGTGCTAATAATAATAATAATAATAATAATAATAATAATACGCCTGAAGTGATTCTACACATGCACATGGTGACCCAGGAGTACCAATATAGCGGCCGTTAACACATGTTAACAAATATAACTGAGGCTATGTTGACGTGGGAACCGAAGTGCTGAAATGAAGTGTATACTGAATATTTGGATTAGTAGTACAATTAATCCAGAAGCCATTACAGCTACAATATTGATGGTTAAGTCGTTATCGAGTACACTTTATCCCCAGAAACTCTAATTTGTATGGTGTTAAGGGTTTCTATTTTAATGTCATATAGACTATTTATATATCTAAACATAATCCCTCTACCCTTCATTTGTTTACTGGTTCATAGAAGTCAAGATTAGCTTAAGACCCCATTTCATGGCAAGATTAGCTCAGAGTTGAAGGCTATGGAGAAAGAAATATCATCTCGGGATGNCGGGGGTGGAGCCTAAAATCTGTAAACTGCTAGGGAAGGAGTAAAAGATGTTTAGGTGGGGGTCCTTGAGTGTCAATCTTTCCCTAACTCACCCCCTTTGTCCGATTGAGATGAGGAAGGTAGCCAGCCAGGAATTTATGAGTCACTATCACCCCCAAGTAAAAGAATAAAAGACAGATATAGCTTAATCTCAAGTGCAGATAAGCTTCTTGAGATGCATCTTCTAATGTTCAAACCAATCTGGATGCTATTAGTTTTTAAATGCTAAATTTATAATTTTTTTAGGCATATAACACACTTAACAAAAATCTACTCTAATTATATATTTTTTACTTTAAGATTTTAGCTATCTAACACATTTTACAAGAATTGCTAATATATGAAAATACATTTAATTATTAATACCCACTATATTGGCCACGTGGTTAAAAGCGTCACACTCGCAATAGATTAGATTGCCAATGCGATGAAGTCAGGCCTCAATTCCGGTCATGTGTACTGAGCATGGATTATCCCATCTGATCTTCCACTTTCCCAATCGAACATTAGAGTAATCTAGTAGTTCTACATAGGGGAATAACCCATAGGGTTAGTAGATGCAGTGCTAAAAAAAATACTTTTGATAAAATAGTAGATTCGATCATTAGTTTTAGTAATATATTTACTAGTGTAGCCTTTTACCTAAAGAGTTGGCTCAGTTACAGAGAGATCGACTGGTGGGATCAACCTGACTCGGGAAACGGGACATTCTTATAGTGCAGTCCATCAGGGATATACATTGAACCTGGATGTTGAAGGTTCGATGTTTTCCTCATAGATGATTTTCAACCATCGATGTCTTGTAGTGATGTCCAAGACAGCGATATATTTATATGTTTGTTTTAAAAATAGTAATTTGTTATTATTAGTTTTTAATACAAATTTTTGAATTGATAAATGAGTTTCATATTTATTTATTACAAATAAACTTCAGTTCCAGTTTTAATTGGTTTGAAAAATACTACCGATGTATTTGGTTCATTAACATCGATGTTTTCAGACGATGTTCTTTTTTCATCTTGGTTACTTTATTAAAAGGGATATAATTTTTTTACCTCAATTTTCATCCAAAATATAGTACTAAATGAGTTCACTAGAATGTCATTCTACTTTTTTTTGTTTTTATAAGAGATTCAACCCCATTCATGTAAATAAGCATCTTAGAACACGTGTCAGTCTCCATTAGTCTGTATTTCTGGTGCTGGGGAGATTGGGGTTCGAATATCAGTAGGGTGTATGAGGGTGTTTATTCCTAAATGGTTTCCCCACTCTTCTTACATGCAAATGTGGGAAAATGCCCAGAAGAATTCTACCTTACTCTTCCCTAATCCTAAATTGTAGTAATATGCAGTGGATTTTTACTTTATTTAAAATAAAAACAGTATTGTGGTAAAATGATCGTGAGCATTTCCTGTTTTGAGATTATACTGAATCTATGTTTTATATGATTACAAATTCTAAAAAGTGGATTATACCATTCTGACTGTCTGTCTGTCTGTCTGTCTGTCTGCCTGTCCTAAGGGGTAGAGCTGAGATGATTTGATGGATTATATTCAATTTTTGTATTTGCCTTTAGCCTCCAAATTAAGGATGGATTACAGATTACTAATTTTTAAAAATTTGAAATATTTTAAAGATGGGATCTAATTATTGTGTTTAAAAAGGAAATTGGGATTGCTTGAAATGACTAATAACACTGCAATATTTTTTAAATGGCACACATGATCTGGTTTAAATCTGAGAATCAGAGTAGATTTGTGCGTGATAAGTAATTCAATCTGCTTGTGGATTTTAAAACAAATATTCCTATTTTAGTACACTTTCTAACAACCTTGCAAGTACAGGATTGTTTTCAGACCATTGGCGTGTAAAATGGATTTTCGCTATTTATCAAGGCTACCAAAGAGTTTAGCCTGACTTCTGTCACAAGTGCCGCCTGTGAATGAGCTTTTATAAACTTATTCAGGCCAAGAATAAACTACAATTATCTAGGACCACCTGGTGCAGTAGGAAAATGATACTTGCAATTAGTTACAGAGACCACTCCATATGAACAGAAAATACTGAGAATTAGTTCCAAAATTTAGGCGTATAAGATTTCACAATCGATTTAAAAAAACTGCTTGGTGTATTAGAAGATCAAAATATGGCTGGTAGTTACAGGGACTAATATGTATCTATTGAAGGCCTTTATTTCATTTAAGATATATTTTCTTTACTTGAATGCTCTTTTTACCAATTTTGTTAAGTATTTATTTTTATTGCATCACTATGCTTCTATTATGATCACTTTAATACAAAGATTTTTTTATAAAAGTAAATCTTTATTTTGACATAATGATTTAGTCAATCTGCCTATTTTTTTAAGTTTAGTCACATGATTTAAACTAATAAAGAATTAATATTTAAATAATTTAAACTTTTGGATAGTTTTACCTTTGGTTAACTTTATATTATAATTAAAAACTAAGCTTCTTACAGAATTCCCGTGCATATAACCAGCATACAAGTTAGTTCTAATAACAGATACACGGCACACTAAGATTCTTACAAAATTAGAATCTATAACATATTGTGTGCTGACTACTAAATTGGTAAGGTTTGTACACGCAAACTATAAACGACGATTTGAATTAATTGCTCCTTTTCTATACCTGGGCTCAAGTGTCATTAGGAGTTTACTAGGTATTAGATTTTAAGTATGGTTATTTTATTATTTTTATCACCACGTCTTACTAGTCTACCTGTTCAGGTTGCACGCATAGATGATAACAACTCCAACAAAGTAGGGATGAGAAAGGAAGAATATTTTAAATGCTCTACCCACATTCACGTGGAAGGAGAATGGGAGATAATTTAGGAAAATCCACCCTTAATAGGCCCGAGTGCGATTCGAACCCCTATTTCTCCGTTAGCAGCAGGCCAATCTAAAACTAGAGTGACGCTTTAGACCATTCGGCCACTGAAGTGGGTATCGATATTTTTTTATACATACTTAGCACCCATACTTTATACAAGTGAATGGATATACAGTTTCACGTAAACTTTGATTTGTAAAATATATAATAAACAATAATTATTATCTGACTTATTAAAAAGTACATGATTTGTTAATGAATTAAATAGCCTGTGGTTTGAGTTTGTTTTGTTTAATGATGAGTGGTGTGAGATAGTTTTTTGTGTCTCAGCCGGAGCTAGGTAACAGATGGGAGTGGCCTAACTAACTATTGGCTCCGCCCCTTTATAGTTCAGTGTTCCGTCCAGAGATAGCTCTAGCTACAAGTGGCGAGATTTAAGCGTTGCAGCCTCTAAGTAGATTACAATTTAGTCAATAATTGATCTTTGGATTATAAATATTTTTATAGTAAATTGAACTTAAAGAATTTAAAATTAAATACTCCTTTTATAAAAATTCAAAAGGATGCGTTATTACAATTTTAGGCTGTGTAAAAAATAATTCATTTTAGCATATTTTCACAAATTATAAAAAATAAAGTAAATAAAAAAACAAAAAAGTTAGAAGCAGGTCTTACTTTTACATCCTTCCTTTACAAAATAAAACAAGTCCCTTGTTATTGCGATGTATTTACGAAGGTGTATAGGTTACGTAAGTTGGTCATGAAAACCAGCAAATACATTGCTCTGAAATGGGCTCTTAAACATCGTTGTTGCAAATGACACAAAAAATTCCCTGCCATCTTAATCGAAAGATCGATTGGACCTATCTAAAAATAAATGTTATTGTTGACCAACTATTTAAACACTTAACCAAAAATCTAGCATGAATGAGTAAAGAAGAGTATATTGGAGAGCTGCATGTAGGTTGAGTTCATTCATACTCAAGAGTGGGTTAATACTATAAAACAATCAAGTTTTTGTTCAATGAACATTCTTTTGTCCCCTTTAGAATGGCCACTAATTTCTACTGAAAAGAGTAAAGATGCTTCTAAATTGTTAGCAGGGGGTAGGCAGCCTTTTAGGGCCCAGATCGTATTTTATATTTATCAAAAGGTCGCTGGATTTACCATCGTTTCTCTACTCTGATTTTAAATGGTTTTCTATACATATTTTATGTATTCCTTAAATTCAGTAAATCCTTTAATACTCATGTACTTGCCTTCATATAAAATATATAAAGTAAATAAAATGAACACTCCGTTTATCTTGAAATTGTTAATCATACCTTGATATTATGGCCCTATCTTATGAGCTGCACCATAGTATAGTAATGTAAGGTGATCTTGCCTATTCATGACAATGTAGTTTCCTAACGGAATCGACTAAAATTGCTGCGAGCTCGACCGGTCAATCTCGATCGACCTATTCGACCCTTGTGTTAGACAATGGCTGGAAGTATAATTTTGATTTACAGTATATAAATTTGTAAAATGATCCTAAGGCCTATACTATTGTAGATTACAAATATAGTAACAGTCGTTAGATATTCGTTAAACTAATACCTATATAAAACCAAAAAACAGAAAAATTTTACATTTATTGCCATCGTATTTCTTCATAAAATATGTATTGTAGGCACCCTCAGACTTACTCACTGAAACTGTTTATAAAAAATTCAATAAAAACATTCAAAACAATCATTTAAAATTGAATGGACAGCATTATTTTTTATTTAAAAGTAGTTGCTGAATCTCAAACTAGCCCACTGGTATTTCTCCAGATTTCCTGGCAGCCCAGTCCATCCATGTCCAAATGATATTTATAATTGCACTACACTTTTCTCTCCCTCTTTTGACTAATTGTTTATTTTTAATCAATTTTGTGAAGTGAGTTTTATATTAACTAAACGTACTTAAGCACTTCAAGCACCTATAGGATTGCACTTAGTTTCCAATGCACGAATAAGTTTTAATTGTGCTTTATCCAATTTAGAATAAACTCATGGCAAAGGATACATATTTTGAGAATGGTTTTGAAAATATTGGTTTAGTTACACGCAGAAAAAAATTATTAACACTTTAAAATTAACATTAATAACTAGAGACGTGACCAATGGTTTCAATATTTAAAATATATTATATGATTAATATAATTTTTAGGCAAATTGTATAATATTTAAAATACTTAATCAAGTTTTTAATCAATTTTATTCAATGTATATTTATATACTTGAAAAAAAAATGGAAGTTATAATTTTATATAAGATTTTAATTTCCAAGCACTTTTGGATTTTAAAAGGTTTATTTGAAGCTTTAATTAACTTATCTTTAGATTATGAAAGTTCGAGCTTTTTTTGTATGTGAACCAAGCATATTAATAAAATATATCTATTAAATTAAACAATTAAGGTGGGAGAGTAGGGGATGCTAGTTAAGGGCAGGGGTCTTGCAGTTTTTTATAGAAAATATTTTTTCGACAAAAGAACAGTAATTATGTTCCAGTAGAAAATTGGGTTTAATTTTATTCACATGGTGACCTTGACATGTCTTGAATATCTGTCATGATCATAATGGCATTAGATGAGATAATTTTTAAATGAAAAGAAATAGTTTTCCTTAAATTCCCGGAAAATTTTTACAAATATTCAAGAATTCTTTATATCACTATGTGAAAAAAAATAAACTCGAAGTATGTAATGGAGAATTATGTGATTAATTTTTTTCCTAGTTAATGTTTTGATATCCAAACTGTAAAAATACTACTCTGAGCTTGTGTTACCTAAACTCACAACTTAAGAATGTCTGGTTTAGGGGTTTGTGTGAATGCTACGTAAGTGACGGGCCCGAACTGGCAGTGTGGAATCTGCTAATCGCATCAAGACTGAGAGTGAAGGGCCAATGTTTGTTGGGAGTAGGGGGTTAGTTCAACCCTTCTTCCCTCTACTAACACCAGACCCTTTCAGGGGCTAATGAAGTGGATGGATCGAGGATTGAGTGTTCTTCACATTCCTCGCAAGAGCACAATGTTAAAGACGCTCCATGGCGTTAAATGAAGATTAACTGGAGAGAGTTCAGACAAACCCTGACCCTATTTGTTGAAATACGACACTGGGATCGAGGAAATTACACTGATCGGACAATGAAACAGAATACCAAGACATTGCGTTCAATGGAAAACTTGTATAACGCGGTCATAAATAGACCTCTACAATTGTACAGAGATGATTCTCTAGATCGGTGACATCAGAACTATTTATAGCGCAAAAATATAGTGAGCCTCCTAGCTCTATTGGTATCCGTGAGATAAAACTTCATAGATTAACCGAAGATTTTCATCTAATAATAAATAATCACAAAAAATTTAGTTTTTTACGTTCCTTTTTTGGAACACAACCCTTCAATAATAAATCGTTTATAATAATGTATTGATAGTCTACTATGTAACTGTTTATTTAATTTCAAGAACAAATGATCATATATATACACACACCCTTAACACATTTTACATATTGTTGATTTCCTTCTACAACCTCCCGATTTGCTCGGCCCAGCACTACTACCAAAAAACACCGTTAGACCGCTATTCACTCGTCCTTACAGCCCTACCCTTCCTCACCATGTTTGAATTTGCACCAATGGGAACATGGCAAATTCAAACGGTTAAGAAGGTACTCGAAGCTTTTTTGTTTCCCCTTCCTGACGGTTAGGACGCCCACTCAGTTCCTCATCTGGTTGACCCCACCTTCCCCCCAGGAAAGGGAGACACACCAACGGTCGTTTCCTATTCTTTATTTTCCTTATATATAATTTGTCGTTATCAAGTTTTTCATAAGAAATAAGTAATATTGTAAAAAAAATTCTAAATGTTAAAGATTTTTCATCAAGCATGGGCATCCTCCAGGAAGATTTACTATGAAGTGTTCATAAAATAAATAAGATACAGAATACATTCAAGTGATTAAAAATGCACTAATTATATATTATATATATAATATATATATGAATATATATAATATATAATGGTTTCATATTAACTATAAATATTCAGAAATATTCAGCTACCAATTGAAAAATAACACATGCGTTTTAGAATCAAACTCAAGAACTTTGAATGTAAGTGCTCAGGTAGATTTCTCGTTGGTAATTCTCCTGCTCAAATGTTATGTCTCAAAATAAATTTAAAGTGTACATCATTTAAAAAACTACGTCTCAGTATATTAGGTAAAAAAACAACCCGGTTCAGAAGCAGAAAGGTCTAAGATGTCACTCTCATGTTAGACTGGCCTGCTTATAACGGGAAGAACGTGTCTCGAATCCCAGTTGAATCTACTGAAGGCATTTTTTTTAATGGTTTCACAATTTAGATAGTAAGACTTGGTGATAAAAAAAATAAAGATAAATACCACATTTTCCCAATCTAGCGAACCAGACATGACAGGGCTGACTTCTTTGCTTCTGTGTCCACCAGTTAAGGTAATAAAAAATTAAAATAAAACATCAAACTATTTGAGAAATCCATTTTTTAGAGTTATTTTAAATATAACCTCTAAAGTTTTCTAGCTAGAGACTCATTACCAAAATAAATATTTGCAAATAGCTGAACTTATTTCCCTTTCTCTGACGTTAAATACTTTCCTCTCCTCCCTTAAACCCCTTATTTCGCACCCTAAGGGTGGTACACACAGACCTGAGCTTAGGGGCCAATTAGTTGGACGATACTTAGCGTCAACAAACCCTTAATTATGGCCTCCCAAATCAGGCTCTGTCTACCGATGAAATAGAGACTGTAGCACTTGGACGTGTGTTCTAAGATCTCTGGGTTAATGTGGGGAGAACATTATGTAGAGTGCTGTACATTTCGCCTTGTAACACCAGAAGATTGTTTTGCGTATAGCCTACATATTGTAACTGCATTTATAGTTTTACACAACTATAGGGAACTTTGCTTACATAGATTAAACAGCTCGTAATAGATATTTCCAACTGAATTAAACAATCGGAACATTTTTTGGAATGAAGAGAACAGGTTGTAATATATATTTTACCTTATTAAAAAAAATTACCAAACCCTTTCTTCACCTCTGACAAGACATCTTGTGAATGTGGGGAATGCCAGGCCTCCACCGTGGTTTGGATCCCACGTTAAACTGTAGGTCCTCCATTTAATATCACAATCACCCTACCATTACACATTAGCGTAAGTGCGTATAACCCGAACGGGTAGTAAGATGCGTTGCTAATAATAATAATATTAAAAAAATCCATGGCATCTGGCCGCAGGCTGGTAATGATGAACCACCCCTATCATATGTGAAGATAGTGCCAAATTATGTGGGCAGAGGGTGTCATGAGGTCATCACAACGAATCCTTCGTCCGTTAATTTCAGTTTTATAGAAGTGAGCTGTTACTTTTTCATTCAAACACCTTCTCATTGGTCCTCACGTGGTGGAGTTGACACCATTATAGACCTACTGCTTCTGAGAAAATATGGAAGCGCCGGGGATTAAACCCAGGACTTAAGTCAGTAGTTATGACCACTAGAACAAAGAAGTGGTCAACTTTACCTTACTTTAATACCAAATGGATCTGCGAATGACGAGAACAACTTAACAAATTGGATCCTTTTTGCAGGAAGAGAACCACGTTAAATATATTTCGGTCCACACTAAATATCATCATCTATCTTCAGTTATCCGTCTTTGAACCTTAAATCGGAACTATATTAGTCAAAAGGAATAGGTAAAAAAACATTAAAATATATTGAGAGGAGTTGTTACTTAAAATTGTTACGTTGCTAATATTAAATTACTATTGAAATAGTAATCTAGTAAATTCACTTAAATATATTTTAAGATCTCCAAAATTAACTAATATAATTAATCATAAACCAACTTTATTTAAAAAGTATTAAAATGTTAATTACATTCGTCTGAGTATATATATATATAAGTCTTTCCCTAATGATTCTCTAATTCAATAGCGAAAACTTTGAATCAATGTTAAACAGCCATACTGTACATTTTAACAAATTCATTTATCAAAACTATACTAATACCATTTTGATTGAAAGTGAATTTTTTTAAATATATAATTAATGTAACAAATGAATTAATTCATACTTAAGTCATCAGCTTGTAATTAAAGAGAATAGCTACATGTTTAATATGTTTAAATCTAAAAGCAATAAACAAGGTCACTGACCAAAAGCAGTGAAGGGCTTGATTTAAATTAAAGAATTAAGAGATAAATCAGACAGAATACTTAAGTAAAAATTGTTTTTAAGTATTTATATATCTTCCCATCCTTCCCTATATATACAAAAACAAATATATCTTAGATGTTTAATAGTTTATATCAGTAACTGAAAAAACTATAATATTTGCTAGTGGACTAGTGAGAATCGCAAACAATTATGAATTTAATTAAATCTTTAAAAACACGCAAATGCATTTATTTCTCCCGTAAGTTACACCTTTCTCACACCGTACCTCGTTAGTGAAATTAAATGTTAACCAATAAACCCTTGCAAAACTTTCACACATTTAACCTCCCCC
>CABFOW010000502.1:6970-43907 GCA_902141385.1 Timema californicum | reverse complement strand
CCACCCCCACCCCTTACCCTTAAGCTTGGCCCTAAGTGAAAAAAAAGAAGCTAAAATCAACCTCAAAGTTTGATGACAAGTGACAGTCTGACGACCCCAAGCACGACCTGATACCGGCCGTTCCACTTAATCACATGATATTAGAGGGGAGGAGGGAATGAGGGATGAAACTGTGTGTGTGGGCAGAGAGGGGTGAGAGGGACTAGATTGCGTGATGAGACTGACGACCTGTCGTACCTCTTTCCCCTCTACTGGTCATGGACAAGATGTACCGGGATCTTCTAATCGCGACATCGCGACGTTAGAGGGGTTGTAAACCGTTAGGGGTAGAAGCAGAAAGAGGGAAGAGAAGGGAACTCCAAGACGTTGCCACGTAATTATAGACCTAAAAAAATGAAGGACGAATCAAGTGGAGAAAAGAAAAATGAGTAATAAATTATGGTAATACGAGACGGAGAAACAAGGATCTTACAAGAGACAAGCGAGACACTGAAAACTACCCTCGCAACAACCCTTGACCCATAACCTTTTTTTTATTTCATGTAGTCCTGCATTAAGCGTTTTGTTCAGAAAGTTAAAGTTTTAAAATATGTTGCCATTTTTCTTAAGAATTGTTTTATATGAGTAATATTTTCATTTTATGACATGTAAATCAATATTTTATCATTTAAATATGATAATTATAAATGATTATAGGTACGCAAAGTTTAAAATATTTAAGTCAAATTTAAAATCTTCTTCGTTTCTACTCCAAAACCCTCAATAGTATTAAAAAAACATATACACTTTGAAGAAAGAATATAATTTCAATAAATCATTATGAACAGACATGAAATAGTTCAATAATTATGACGTATTTCCAAATATATTTTTGAACCAATACTAAAATATGCGACCACAAATAAGTGATTGTATGACATTTATAAAGTAAGCAGTGATAAATTCAGACCTCTGTGACACATGAATTTATCTAAAATGTCAGCATAGAATAAAATAGCGTACTTTTTTATTTTCTCCAAGCCTCTTTATTTATCTAGATGCACTTAAAGAGGTTACATTTGATAACACTGAGAGGTGACCTGGTTGTCTAGGGGTAAGGTGTCAGACTTCTGTTCTGGTGGCCGGGGTTCAATCCTCACTCCCGGCACAGATTTATCTGATTACCAAACCATTCCTTCACCTCTGACAAGACATCTTGTGAATGTGAGGCATGCCAGGTCTCCCCCGTGGTTCGGATTCAACGTTAAACTGTAGGTCCTCCATTTCATCTCACAATCACCCTACCATTACACATTAGCGTAAGTGCGTATATTCCGAACGGGTAGTAAGACGCAGCGCTAATAATAATAATAATATTGATAACACTGAGACGTTTTCAAACGTTTATAGATCCCGCCTAATTTAGAAATGGTTTGATATACTTTAGTATAGTCTTAGTAAAAACGATTAAGAACATATCTCCAACTTCAACTTCCCCTTGGTTTCGCATTTAAAAATTGATCTTCTCACAACCCTATGGAATATAATAATACTATTATTATTTAAAATATAAATCCCCAGCTAAATTAATAAACCAAGGTCAATATTGAAAGGTGTCTTTTATTTCAATAGATTTTTTCATTATAAATATCAGGAGAGCAGGAATCGATGTAAGAATATTTTAAGGTTTTCACAGTAATACCGGAATTTATTTAGCATCGCGTCTTACCATCCGGTCAGGTTATACGCTTAAGTATTTTAATGGACTATGAATTTGGAAGTTTGAATTTAGAGGAAGTGAACCCACATTTGCGTGGAGGTAGAGTGGAAACCTATTAAGGGAAAACTACCCCAATTAACCTGACCGAGATTCAAACATCAATCTTCCCACCCTCAGTAGTCTAACTCAACACGAAACTAAGGTTTTAGCTGACTACGCCACCGAGGCGGGTAGTGTCACAAGTAGATTGAGGTAAAGGTCACGCAGATTCTTATTGAGAGAATAAATATAAATAGTCGCAATTGTTAAAACAGATTTGAATGTATTTATACACCAAGTAATTTTAACAGCAACTGTTACTTAACAAATGAATGTTAACAAGGGAAAAGAGGGTAAATTTAACAAGCAAATAACTTTGTAATAAATTTAAATATGGAAGAGACCTCTGTTATCTATAATATAAAGTATACACGAAAGGTCTCATGATTGTCTAAAAGATGGAAGCACTATCTCAATTTGAGATAAAGTTGCACTTTTCCTAACTTTCTCCAGTATCTTTCAAAACCGTATCAAACCATCCATGATGTGAGTCCACAAGTGAACTATACTAACCGAGCGACCACCGCCGTTAGCGAAGATAGTGCCAACATCTGCGGATATAGGGTGTCATGTGACCAATATACTAGTAACGAGACCTTCAGCCATTAATATCAGTTTTATAAGCTGGAGCTGATGATTCTTTATTCAAATATCTTCTCCCTTATCCCTACGAGGCTGAGTTTAACCCTATTTCAGACTTACTGCTTCACAAATAAATTGTTGAAAGTGCCGGAGATCAAACCCAGGATTTCTGGATATGTAGACAGGAACTTTGCCCGCTAAACCATAGTACATTTGAAATAATGTTAAAAGTATATTAAAATACTCTCGATGTTTAACGCAAAATAAACTTAATATGGTTTTTATATTTCTTCTTATCAGATAACTACATTCTTGTATAGTTTACGTTGGATGAAAAGAATGAATTCTTGGGTCACTTGAAGCTTAGTGTACCTGAAAGTACTAGGTCATTAATACATTTTTTGCACCAAGTCTTACTAACCGTCCAGGTCATACGATCATCAATAATTAAAATATAAAATTTGTAGATAGTTTGATTTGAACCATTCTTAGAAAAAATTGTTTTTCTTATTTTTCAAAATGAAGAAACAGGATAGGAGCAGAATTCAGGCGAGTGAAATGAGATATCTGAGAAGAAAATTTGGTGCGATAAAATTCAACAAGATGAGAAATGAAAGCTTAGGAGGAATAGTAAAGGAAGAGCCATTACAGGACAGGATAGAGAAGGAACAAGTAAGGTGGTATGGCCATGAGAGAAGAACGGAGAGGGAAAGGATGACCAGGAGGATGTTGGGAATGGAGGTGGGAGGTATGAGGAGAGAAGAAGACTAAAGGTAGTAAGGAGGAGTGTGGAGGAGAGAGGAGAGGTTTGGGACAAGGAGGACAGAGGGAGGAGGAGGGAGGAAAGGAAGGTATAGCCAGTGGCTGGAAGCAGTCCATGATGATGATGATGATGATGATAATAATTTATAAATAAGATCATGGACTACAAGGATATTTATTGAGCTGTAAATATAATCATAGATATTTCATTAAAGAACAACTAATCAAAGTAGAGAAAATCTAGACAATAGGATCGAAAAATTAATTTAGTCCTAAATTTTTAAAATAGTTTAACAATTTGAGATCGTTTAGAACGCTGGAAAAACATTTTTTTAGGTCAATATAAATCAACTGTTGCTCCATTAGTAACAGAGAGTTTAGTTTCTTCAAATTGTGATATCAACTACAGTCCTTGAATATATGCCAATGTTTTCCTGGAATTTAATGACAAATCATTATCTTAATTTAAAAAGTTTATCGCTTAGTGCCACTTTGCTCTTGATAGATATTCAACAACCGTTGAAGTGACAATATGTAAAAAATTATGTTCTGTTTCTGCTGGGTAACTATTGGATTTATCTTGACCAAAATATTAAAAAATTGCAATAATAACTGCTAAAAAAAATCACCTTTTCTTTCATGTGTGTCTTACATACCCCACTTATTCCTTCAGCTCAACTGATCATAGAGTACAACGATCAATGAAACATTGGTGACCTGGCGGTCTAGGGGTAAGGTGTCAGACTTCTATTCTAGCGGCCGGGGCTCAATCCTCGGTCCCGGCACAGATTTATCTGATTACCAAACCCTTCCTTCACCTCTGACAAGACATCTTGTGAATGTGGGGAATGCCAGGCCTCCACCGTGGTTCGGATTCCACGTTAAACTGTAGGTCCTCCATCTCATCTCACAATCACCCTACCATTACACATTAGCGTAAGTGCGTATAACCCGAACGGGTAGTAAGGCTCAGTGCTAATAATAATAATAATAATAATCATTGAAACAAGTTATATATAATATTAGAAGAGGAGGAAATAGCTTTGGTTGGTCAGGTAGGTTTAGCACTTGCTTATTCGACTCAATTAGGTTGTTTTTACAGTGACAAGGGGGTCGGGGTTTGAGTCCCGGTAAGGTGCAACGAGGATATTTATTACTAAACAATCTCCTTCTCTTACTTTAAAGCAAGTCACTGGTAAGATTCCTCTCAATTATTACCTCCTAATCTTTCTTTATAAGTTGCAATTAAAATAAACGTATTGACCTGAAGGCTAGAAAGAGGCAGGGAGTGAAACCAATATTATTATCACCCTCGAGATTTTTCAACTCCAGATATTTCAAATTCTTTTAATTTAAATGTATCACCATTAGTATGAAGAGTGGACGGAAAGATAAACGCGATATAAATGATTAGCTAAAATAATAAAACCACAACTCTTAATAACGGTGCTTACTTGCTGAATTTGAAGCAAATTTTTGGAATGGGTTGCATCATACCTTGACGCACGTGAAGCACTATCACAGTCTTAGACAAAAATGCAGGAAATAAAAAGGGGAAGAGGGGAGATGAGCATATCTCCCTTAAAGTCCCTTTATTGATAGAACTTAGCCTTTTTCAATTAAAATTATCGACACGTAATCTATTATTTGCACCTCAAAAGCATTAATTTTAATTTTATTATTTTTTCTTTAACCCTATTCTAGATAGACAAACACTTTCACGGATAATATTTATCATTAGATGAGGATTGCTCCTGGACATTTTCGTAAATAAACGAACTAATTTAAATTTTAGGCGATTTTGTAATGACAGGTACAAAAACTACTATTTGAAGATAAAAATAATTTGATAATATAAAATTATTTTTTTAACTATTTAAAAAATGTATGATTCTTGTTTTAATGGTATATATATATNTATATATATATATACCATTAAAACAAGAATCATACATATATATATACCATTAAAACAAGAATCATACATTTTTTAAATAGTTAAAAAAATAATTTTATATTATCAAATTATTTTTATCTTGAAATAGTAGTTTTTGTACCTATATATATATATATATATATATATAAAACTCAGCTAGTAAAACGTAAACGCATTGACATGGGGAACTCCTTATTGATTTGCCCCTACGTCATAGGTACGAAATGTCATTAAAGGGGTTGAATTTGTAAGCAGCTGATAGTAGGAAATTAACTGAATTAATTAATGGTTGCGTATAGCCTTGACAGATAGACGAGTAAAAAAAAAATTGATGATCTATAATTAATCAAAATAATGTCACTTAAGTTTTGATTGTGATCCATCTCCTCTCTCAAATCTGTCGATAGTATTATATAACGATAAATAGAAGAATTGAGTTCATTTTAAAACGGAGCAGAATTCCTTAAGGTTGATGAAGAGAAATGTAATATTGTCTCTCAAAACATTTCCATGATCCCGAGAGAAAAACCACTTGAGATACTTTTGGAAAGGTTGACTGTTCATTTGATATCGGCATGTTGGAAGAGTGCTTACAAACAAGTGGTTCTATTTACATTTCCAAGATGAGGGAATCCAAAGGAAGATGGTGAACACAACGAAAGTTTATTTCATCTAGAACGTAATTTAGAGATCGTTCTCTCTATTCACTAGTGTTCTAAGTGAGGAATAAACTTACAAATATTATGAAGTTTTTGTTATCTTCATTCCTCCTATTCAAATAAATATAATTATCATTTCTAATTAAACTATATTAATATTAAGAAATTAAAAGTGTCCATATACATAATTTCCTTATATGTGTGTTTGTGTTAATCCACATCCTCCAAATGAGACCTTTAAAGCCCAAACTTTGCATACTTATAGAATATCTAATAAATTCTGTATATAATCAAATTTTAATTAATTCAGTTGACTATTACTTTAACCTCTTATATATGTATAATGTAAATATATATGTATAATGTAAATATATATGTATAATGTAAATATATATGTATAATGTAAATATATATGTATAATGTAAATATATATGTATAATGTATATATATAATGTAAATATATATGTATAATGTATATATAACATATATATATATATATCAGCTACAATAAATTTTTCTAAATCTAACTCCTAGTAATTTCGCTTCAAATAATTTATAAAATAAAATCATCATCATTGGTAAATAATAAAATACTGAGTGAATAATATAAATTGTATTTACAATAAAAAATTATTTGACCATTTATCATGAGCCTAATATCTAAAATGGGTTATTTCTCAATTTTAATATATTAATTTTATATCATGAAAATGTTAGTCGAAAATTTTAACGCAAGCGTCTATGTGAAAATAAATATCTATATTAAAATTTCAAGTTTAAAGTACTGTACATTCTCGAAATTTGTTTAATATGAAATACATCTATTTGTGATTTTCTAATTGTTAATATATGTTTACTACACACTGATTGATTCACAATTAATGAATTATCTCTTCCTACCAAATTTTTAAATGTGTTTCAAAAATATTGGTAACTTTCCATGTACGCTTTGTTTATCATGAAAGCTTACTTTGTGTGGTTGTAATATGAATTAGCTTATGATATAAGGTTTTATATACCTTTTAGTGCATTCCACCATGGTTATACTGCTACCATTCAGTGTAAATGGAATGTTAACTAACTGTAGCACACATTTGTAATTGGGAAATATTGTAGGTAGTGAGATTGTCACTCACCTTTACTTGCTTGAGCTTTATCTAAATAAATCTAAATGCAAATTAATAAAAGGCAAGAGAGAGAATCAAAGAAATTGTGTTAAAGAGAGTTTGAAAATTATGAAATTAGATAGGAAGGAAGAGAAAAGTACGTTTAAAAACTACGAAATTATTATCAGTATTCTCATTTATAAAGTCTTAAATTTGAAAATATATCCTCTCAGTTCGTTAAATAACAATATCTAAGTCTTAAATTATAAATAAGTTAGTGTTCACCCAGATATGTTTTCTAAATAGCGGCACCATCACAGTGCGGCGAATCAAGTGTGAGCAATGAACTTTGTGCTCAGGAGAAAGCTATTCTTAGTACGTCTTGAACTATGAGTGACCCGCCTCGGTGGCGTAGTTGGCTAACGAGCTTGTCGTGTTGAGAGCAACTGCTGAGGACGGGGAGATTGAGGTTCGAATCTTCGGTCGGGTGAACTGGGGGTGGTTTTTCCTAAATGGTTTTCCACTCTCCCTCCACACAAATGCGGGTTCACTTCATCTAATCAAACCTTCCTAATTCCTAATCCATTAGAGTAAGTAGTACTTAAAGCGTATAAACCGAACGGGTAGTAAGACGTGGTGATAAAAAAAAACTATGAGTGAAGAATGACTCAGAGCAAAGAACCAATCCTGGATAGCTCAGTGGTAGAGAATTGACGCCCTAAGGAAGGTATGCTGAGTTAGATTACAATTTGTATGTATAGTTTATCAAATAATTTAAAAAGAACCAATTTTAGTATGATATAATACTCTTATTTACAACATCTCACTAACCATTCGGGCTATACGCATATGTGTTAATTTACACCAGTTTGTTAGAGATGATAAAGATTGAAATTAGAGGATATGTACACGTATTGGGCTAAAAGTAGAGTTGGAAAACATTTAGTAATAAACTACATAAGTAGACATAACTGAAACTCGAAGCCAGATATCATCATAATTGCCAGTCTAGTACATTGCGAGACCGATGCCTTAGACATTGTTAGTACCTAATGAGGTGTTTAAGAAGCTTAACATAGTATTGAATGTAGGGAATGCAAGGCCTCCACCGTGGTTTGGATTCCACGTTAAATCTGTAGGTCCTCCATTTCATATCACAATAACCCTACCATTACACATTAGCGTAAGTGCGTATAACCCGAACGGGTAGTAAGAGGCGGTGCTAATAATAATAATAAAAACATAGTGATCCACGCAATTAAGCTGCATAATGACGTAGCATCCAAAACTAAAACTATAATTTATATATAAAAAAAAAGCAAATACAGTACCCTAGCAGATACGTCTACAGTTCCCTAATTACCGAAGTGTTATGTTTTCTATCGGATTATATTCCAGCCGGTAAATTAAAGGGAAGAGGAAATAAAAAAATAAAATAAAATAAAAAACTGTTGGCCTGGTATACAATTGAAGGTACGTGGATACGTTCAAAGTGTTCATCAGACTAGAATAAATCCGGGTGAATCGTGTGGGGAGAGTTGAACAATGGTCCGAAATACACCTCTGCTATTTTGCGTCCGGACCCCGAACTGAACACTGCAATTTATGCGCCCTCTGCACCACTCAACAGCTTGCCTGCGAGGGTAGGGGGTGGGTGATAAGGGGGTGGGGGGTGCAGATAACGATAGCAGTTGGGAAACGGTTTGCGGGTAAAGAAGGGGGTAGCGAATATATATTCACAATTCATGGCGCACTCTAGCCATATTCCACCAACGCAAATCTAATTAAACTTCTTATATTTTAATATTATAAAAATAAAGTAAGCTGTAAATTATTACGAACGAACATTTTACATCCGCCACTAAATAAAAACTATCCGCTTAAACCCTCGTTTCAGGAATAGTAACGATTGTAAATTTAAACAAAAAAATATATCTTCAAGATATATGGATAGCTAGATACACGCAACACAGCTTTTTTTTTTAAATCGAAAGGCTTATTTTTTTACAATGTTATGATAATCATCAGAGTAATTCAAAGTTAATTAAAATAGTAAAACAAAGATAAGAAAAGTAGAATTGAGAGGAATAAGCGGAGAGTTTTATTTAGCACTGGGTCTTACTAACCATTCAGGATGAACTCTTATATACTAAGTAAGCTAATGGTTTTAGATACGAAGAAGGCTAGTTTTGAGAAAGTGTACTGGCATTTTCGTGAAGGGAAAGTGGAAAACAATTTTGGAAAATCAACTTCAATACGTCAGAACGAGGTTCGAACCTCAATCTCCCCATAATCAGGAGTCTAGTCGATTGTGAGAGTAACGCCTAAGCCCATGCGGCCACCGAAGGAGGCGAGGGAGATTTGGGAACCTAAGTACACACGCCATGAATTTAAAGGCCAAACAGCAAAAATGAGCCTGACACTTATTCCACGTGGTCACTGATGGAAATATGTATAATTTAAAGTTGAATTATTTTCTTAATTTTAGAGTTGATTAGAGTCTTGGATTAATTTTTTTTTTATATAGTCGTGTCTCACTACCGGTTCAGCTAATATGCAATTATGCTATATACTATAATGGGTTAGAGATGAAGAAGGTATCCTTTTAAAGGATAATCTACCCGTAATGGCATGGAGAGAGAGTGGGAGATCGTTTAGGGAAAAAATCTACAGTAAACCAGAACCGGATTAGAGCCCCAATCTCCTCTATCAGCAGGCCAAAGCTATAACTTATTCATTTATAATATATATTCAATACATACCTACTCTATGAAATAAGAAACTCAAAAGAGTTCACTCCCACATTTTAAAAAGTACGCCACCTATCCCTATCTCGATATAGATCTATCTAGTCCAACTCATTACACCCTATCATTATCTTGAGATAGTTATATCCAGTCCACCTTGTTACACCCTGTCTACATCTTGAGATAGTTCTATCCAGTCACACTCATTAAACCCTATCACTTATGAGATAGCTATATCTATTCACCCGCCTCAGTGGTGTAGTTGGCTTACGCGCTAGTCGTGTTAAGCCCTACTGCTGAGGATGGGGAGATCGAGGTTCGAATCTCGGTCGAATGAACTGGGGTGGTTTTTACTGAATGGTTTTCCACTCTCCTTCCACGCAAATGCGGGTTCACTTCCTCTATTTCAACCTTCCCAATTCCTAATCCAATAGTGTAATTAGAACTTAAAGCGTATAACCCAAACGGGTAGTAAGATGCGGTGCTAAATAATAATAATATATCTATTCCACCATATTACACTCTATCTCTATCATTAGATTGTTTTATCTAGTCCACCTCATTATACCCTATCTATATCTTTGAGATAGTTCTATCAAGTCCACCTCATTACACCCTATCATTATTTTGAGATAGTTCTATCCAGTCCACCTCATTACACCCTCTCATTATTTTGAGATAGTTCTATCAAGTCCACTTCATTACACCCTATCATTATTTTGAGATAGTTCTATCCAGTCCACCTCATTACACCCTATCATTTTTTTTGAGATAGTTCTATCAAGTCCACCTCATTACACCCTATCATTATTTTGAGATAGTTCTATCAAGTCCACCTCATTACACCCTATCATTATTTTGAGATAGTTCTATCCAGTCCACCTCATTACACCCTATCTATATCTTGAGATATTAATATCAAGTATATCTCATTACATATCTCTCCTGAGATAGTTCTATCCAGTCCACCTCATTACACCCTATCTGTTTTTTTTAGATAAATCTATCTTGAGCTTGTTCTTATATTCACACGAAGGTCCTTCTCACAGTAACCTGCCGTATTTGGTTATCCTATAATCCCTGTCTATGAGTACAGGGTATGCAACTCTTCATTTTGCTACCTACTCCATTGTCAATTAACTTTATCTTCGTTTGTAAAAAAATATTATCATGCGTACTTTGTTCTAGAACTCGGCATTTATTGTGGTCCTTTTTACAGCTATTATTTGGTTATTATTTTAGGGTCATTATTATTATATATTTAAAATTTTATGTGTTATTTTTATTATTATTTTTAGAAACCATTTTTAGTTTCTTGAGTAATTTCATTTTGTTCTCTTCTTGGACAAGTGCGTAAGGATTATATTCCTCCTTTTGTCTGAAGCTCAAGTGATGTAGAAGCTCGGGTTTCAACCTCAGCTTAGTATAATACCAATCATTTTATTTAAAAGGTTATATAGTTGCGCTCCAAGTCTAGCAGAATACATATAGTCATCGCTGCCTCATTAGTCTAAATAAGTAGCCAGCTTAAAATGAGATTATGATGCGTCACTCGTAAATAATGAATATATTAGTATAAATGTCAATCTTAATAATAAACACTATGTAGCCTTACTTTACCTGCCCAGAGATTTATTGTGCTATTGTTAGAGATAGAACCCTAGAATCCTTAAACCCTTAAATACTTAAAACCTTAAATTCTTAAATCCTTAACTTTCTAATTCTCAACTTTCTAATTTTAGAACCCTTGAATTTTCAAACACTAAACTTCTTAAACCTTTAAATCCTCAAAGCCTTGAATGTTCTAGACCTTGAGTCATAAAAACCCTCAAATTCTTAAAACCTTAAATCCTTAAAAACTTAAGTCCTTAAACTCTTAAATCTTCAAACTCTATGATTTTCAAAATATCTCATTTTCATACCCATGACTTCTCAAATCATTAAATCCTAAAACAATTGAATCCTACAACCCATAAATCTTAGAACCATTGAATCATAAAATCATCTAGTTCTAAAACTATCAAATCATAAATCTTTGAATCTGCCAACTCACTTATTCTTCGTACCCTCAAATTTTTAAACTCTCGAATCATTAAGGATATAAGAGATTTTAGGATTCGAGACCAAAGTTAAAACATAATTCTCTAAATTTGGAATAGGTTTTATATCTCTAATAAAGCTTGTTGTTTGTTCAACTCCAGCATGAATGTTTGTAAAACTTAACACCCAGACCCCATATTATTAGTTTAACTTTTTCCGAATCTTTGAATTCCGGTCTTAGAAAATGAATTTGATTCTTGTGCTCTTTTATGGTTAGAAGTTGTTTCTTTACTTTCAATTTTTCTTTAACAGTGTTCCTAGTTCCTAATGCCATAGATTAAGTAACATTGTATATTATTATATTTATGATCGTTGGTGGAATGCTTCTGCAACAGTATATTATATTAACTCGTTTCACAAATCTTAGAGTTTTAAGTAGAGGTCTCTATTGTAAGATAGAAAAGAAAGCGAAAGTCTCTGCGGTAAATCATAAAATCTTATTTTACCAAAATTATAGAAAAATATTTTGTGAATGCGAAACTTCATTACGTTTAATTGTATCAAAATAAAAATCTTTCATCAAGTGTTTATTTATAAATGGATAAAAAAAGAAAAAAGAATGATAATATAAATCTAAACAAATTCTGGGGAAAAGTAATAGTGTATCAAGTTACCATACATGATGTAACAACTTACGAGTTATGGCTTAATCAAATGGGGGACACACACCGAACCTCTAAGACGAGCTGCAACACACGGCACTAGCACCGACCAACTCACTCCAAACAACCACCTGATAGACTGACGGAGCGTTCGACAGGCTCCACCTAGCGTCAAACCCGAGACTGGCGAGAAACAAAGGAAGATAGTTGCTTCTTCCAGCCACGTCAAGCTTCTAGGATGTTCGACACGTTGCTCGGACCATCTCGTCATCCTGTTCTCTCGCTTCCCCTTCCTTCCCTCTCCACGGGTCCCTCCCCCTCTCTGTCAACTTTAACTCTGTATATATAGTGGTAAGCTAGTGGTCTATGGTCACTTATTACACCACCAGCTTATCGAGGTGAGAACGGCGACATAGGGCAGGGGATTATTATTAATATTGTTATTTTCTGTATCTAAATTATATTTCGGCGTAGTGGGCGAAAACTGTCTAAATTATTGTTTGGCTCACCTAATCTTAGTTTGAATATGTAAGCTTACTACGTCACGCGCTTCTTGCAGTTATCTAAATGACGTCGCCTTTCTGCCGTCTTATTGTACTCCTGCCCTATTTATTGCACCTGTTGGATGCATTGGTATATTTACATTCAATTGAATACGCAGAGTAAAACTCTGCGTCTTGGGCTTTTTTCCCCATCTAGTGTTTATGTTTGAGTATGTTTAGGATTAGCTGTCGTCTGAGTAGATTACATAATATTAGGAGACAGGACACTGATAGGATTGATTGGGACTTGGTCCACTACTGTTCGTTATTATTGTATAACATTGTGATGTTTGTTGGGGATTATGAGCGCTTAACGCCTGTGTGTTACGCGGGACGTTTGAATATCATAAACTTTAAATATCACCTTATTGGATTGGATGTTATTCGAACCTAGAACCTTATACTTTGTTATAAGTCAAGTAGGTTTTTTGTCTGATATGTTTAATTATGTTCATCACGCATTGTTGCATAGTTGCATTGTTGCATTGTAGAGTTATGGTCTCCGTAATCTAAATGGAACTACTTCTCGTTAGGAGGGAAGACGCGCTTCACGCTCTATGTTTATTTATATCTCTACCTTTTCATTGTTATTGACAAATAAAGATATGTTATTAAAATTAGCCCATTTCGCCTGATTTTTCAGTCATCCTCACCCTAGTGTAGGAAAGGGGGGAGGGGGGTTGCAATAGGGTCAATTTTATTGTTCTATATCTTAATATTTTTTTTCTTAAAAATAACTTTGACTTAGTATCTTATTAATAAAATGGACGAATATTTTTTTAATAATAAGGTGACAATTTAAAAAAATTGTAAAGAATGGAAGAGGAGCTTTTGAGTATGATGGAGAATACTTCGTTAAGGGGAAGGTTCCTCAAATAATAATAGATTTGTCACACAAAACTCATTTATATAAATATAGTTTAGTGAAGAAATAAACACAGAATTGTCAGAAAATAAATATAACAGTACTCTAAACAAAATATGTCAAAATACAGATCTAAAACAGAATCTGATGTTTAAAGCACAACAAACACAATAGCTCCAAAGAGCGAACAATCGATTAGTCAACAATGATCAATACTAGTATATTATCAGGGACTAGCATAACTAAACAGGGGTACATAATCTCATGACCTATATATATATATATATACCCTCTACTCCATATTTATGATATATGATTAACTTAAGTTGTCTCTTAAAATAATAAACAGTCCAAAAATACTACGAAAATGTCTATCAATATTAAAAGAATTAAACAAATTTACAGAAAATTACCATTATAAGATTAACGTTACTAACAATAAATAATACTTAAACAACAAATGTTATTATAATAAATAATCTTATAATGTTTTCCCAGGCAAGTAATATTTTTTTTAATTTAAAAGTTATCTATACCTAATTGAATGCAATTGTGTCGTTTAAATACCCATCTCAAGGCGAGAAGTATTATTTTCCTTTAATAACATTATCTATGGCCCATATTGCATATGACATGGGTGGCGTAGGGCAAATCCTGGAGTGGAGTGAATTATAACGTAACAATTACAATATATCTTTACATCCATAACTGTTTTCAGCCTGTGGTCTGTGTAAATTTTCTATTCCTGCCATAAATTTTCCACTATCAGCTTGCTAAGCCTGTCTCAGCTTCATATTTCTTATAATATAACTTAAGACTAGGATAGGCACAACATCCAGTCCTCGGCCATTAATTAATAACTGTGACAGGGTAAACCCGTATTTTACTATGATTAATTTTTCAGCCATGCTTGGATTCGATCCTGGTACCCTTTGCTCAGTAGATGAACACGCTACCAACTGAAATAGGGTCTAATTACGACCTTTAATTTATTAAACCATTAATCGAGACTTTAGCCAAAATTGTATTTATAAAATATTTAAATAATATATATTATGTCAAGAGTAAATTATTTAGATATTATATTTTTAAAGGTTGTAAGTTATTAAAACAATAGTTCCTCGTTACCTATCACCAGCTAGTGTGGCAAATAAGCAGCTCCACTCTTATTTATACTGTCCATCTCCCCTAAGTGGGAGGTAAAGTACCAGGGAGAGGGGGTTGAATTACGTGGTCAAGCCCCAAGGGGAAATATTGTACTCTCCTCTTGCATATTATGTGGTTTGAAGTTAGGCACGACTTTTAAATCTCTCGAAGCTAGTAGTGGTTCGAAAAAGGAACTCTCTATCATCGACGCTGACGTTATCTGGCCTCGTTAGTCAGTTTAACACGGTATTTCATTCGGGCCGGTCGTGAGTTGACACCGAGTGTGGTCGGTGGTGGATAGGTTGGTTCGAATGGAACAATTTCAGAGACAAAGGCCCTTCGTCCACCGAGAAAACCAATGGGACGCGATATATCGCGGGCAACTGATCACTTACTATAAAAGTTGCTCCGTTTCTCGTCCATACAAAGAAACCTGTTTTCTACCATTCGTGAGAATGTCGTCCTCTGATGAGGACCTGGTTGTTGGCTACATGTACTTTGAAGCTCGTAAAAAGGTCACAAAACCATTTTTGGATTCATCCGGATTGGGAAAAAAACAAAAATGGTGGGTTCAAAATTGGGGTGATTGTCTACCTCAAGAACCAAGTTAACATTACCCGTTTGTTTTTTCTTTGACATTGCCCGTGGAATTTTGTCACACAGAAGTGAAAGCTCGCAGGGAAATCGCGAACAGATCCAGTGGCGGCCCGTAGCAAACATTAGTGGGGGTTTTGCTTCAGAAATTTTTTAGCCTCCTTTATTTTAAAATTGTTTAAAAGGAAAATAACATATATAAAAATAAAATTTATTAAAAATGAAATCCATTCTTCTTGTTTTAATTTTCGCAAAATGTTGGTTAATTTTCTTCTTGATCTCTGGATGACAATTGAGGAAATTTTTCTCCATTGAAAGTACTGCAAGCACATTTAGTCTTTCTGTTAAATAAAAGAACCGGAAAAAAATGAATCAAATAGAGTAGTTGAAAGCAGAATAATAATCTAATTCTACACTCTTCTACACTATCACATTCAAGAATATGTTACACAGTTTTTAAGCACAATACACGCTGAGTAAAATAAAAAAAATCCTTCCACCATCACGCAAGAGATGGCACTGCGAGGGCAACAGTGCTCTCTTTACCTGAGAGTCCTACATTACTCCTCAAACCCCTCCTATGTGCGCATGCACACAGTAGTCAAACAACACGTTGCTGGCACTGTGAAGCGCACAGCCCCATACAAAGATGCTTGTATCTTTCTCATAAACTGGGGGATGGCTACAAAAGTACTGCCATTAAGCTTAAGGAATATATATTGTACTACAAATATAAATAAATAATTAAAGAAAAAAAAGACACAATATATTAAATGTTATCGATAATATAGAGTGTAAATAGGGGGTTCTGCAGTTCCGCAGTGCCTATACACGAGCTGCCCCTTAACAGATCAACACTTAAGCTCACACAGATGGAAATAAAACCCCGCGTACATCTCTACAAGTGCACGCCACAGCGATTAACAGGCAACTTATAACCTGGCGACCAACATGTTTGGGTCTCCTTACGATGTGTCGCCCTGCGCTATAAGTCGTAGTCCCCAATGAAACATTGTTTAAATAAAAAGAGTGGCACAGGTGATTGGTTGCTTGGTCGTTAGTGATTAATCGCTTGGTCTCCTCGGAGGAAGAAGGGCCGAAGTAAGTTAATATCACTCTACGCGATATTTATTATTTAGGAAGTTTGCTATAGTAGATAATTTTTATGATTTTATGTAATTTTGTGCTATATTTATGAATTGAGCCTTGTAACATAATAATATGCTACCAATTTATTGAACGTAATGTTTTATTTTGTATATAACCCCTTCAGTGTTTTCAATTCTCAAATTTGCCCATAAGCTAAAACAAGTTGGGCATGCATGCCTTAGACCATCTTACCACCAGACCAGGTTGTATTTATTTTAATATTGTAAATATTTATTAACAAAATAATATAGCCATCAATTAATTCTCATCTACTTTTATATCCTAATAAACTTATAAATACCAATTAGTAACAAATACTCAATAATATGACTAAATTAGAAATTAATATACGCTTCATTAACTATCCATTTCTAATTGAAAACAATTAATCATTATTTTGGGATTGCCTGCAAATTATCAATGACATTTCATGAACAGTTAAATAGGAAGAACTTTGGGAAAATCTCTAATTCCCACTAATTACTACCAAACGCACGATTTCTATGGAATTGTATACAAATATGTTTGTGGCGGATCAATTTATTGGCATTAAAGAGCACGATATTAAGTAGCGAGAATTTATTAATTAATTAACTGTAGATAGGAATTCCCTTTAAAAATGAATTCAGCAGAATGTTTATCAAAAGAGGAGGGGTCCCATGTCACTATATTTCTAAACAGAAAACTTAATGAGAATACATTAAACAAGCTGAGATTTACCAAGAAGACATTAAACTAGCTATAAAAGTTTTTACTTTTAAGTTATCTAAAAACAAGAACAGAAATTTATCTTTCAAGGAAATGGAAATGTAGCCTAAGTTCACTATGAAAGGTACCAACTTGCTCTGAAAGTTTCTGCTATGGTTCAATTTATAAAATATGGTCATAGTGTAACCAGTCAAGGTGAGGTTGATATCTTGCTTGGTTTCACTGTGGTGCAACTTAAAGAGTTATGGTGTAATCTGTCAAGGTGAGATTGATACCTTTCTTGGTTACACTATGGTGCAACTTATAAGGCAGTGTCATAGTGTAATCAGTCAAGGTTAGGTTGATATCTTGCTTGGTTACACTATGGTGCAACTTATAAGGCAGTTTCATAGTGTAATAAGTCAAGGTAAGGTTGATATATTGCTTTGTTACACTATGGTGCAACTTATAAGGCAGTGTCATAGTGTAACCAGTCAAGATGAGATTGATAACTTGCTTGGTTACACTATGGTGAAACTTATAAGGCAGTGTCATAGTGTAATCAGTCAAGGTGAGGTTGATATCTTGCTTTGTTTCACTGTGATGCAACTTATAAGGCAGTGTCATAGTGCAATAAGTCAAGGTGAGGTTGATATATTGCTTTGTTACACTATGGTGCAACTTATAAGGCAGTGTTATAGTGTAATCAGTCAAGGGGAGGTTGATAATATGCTTAGTTACACTATGCTGTAACTTATACGATTATGATCATGGTGTAATAAGTCAAGGTGAGGTTGATACCTTGCTTGGTAACACTATGGTGCGAATTATAAGGTAGGGTCATGGTATAATGAATCAAGGTGAGATTGCTACCTATAAAGGTAAGCATATTGTTTATATGAATCAGTTAGTTTTATAAGAAAATTTGGGATATTTTACCTTCACTTTATGACCGACTAATTATACACGTTCACGAATTACAAAGTAACCTAATTATATGACACACAATTCGCTTTCTTCAACCATTAATTGATCATACTGAATTTGGATGCCCCATATTTCACAGTTGCGAATGTTTCAGCCATGCTGGGAATCGAAACTGGGACACTTATAACGATGGAAAGCGTATTACTAACTTAGCTAAGCTGTTATACAAATAATTTTACTATGATTAAATTGACAATCAGATGTAAGCCTTGTAACATACCAAATATTAATGCAATCATGCACACAAGGTGGAAATCGATATTGGTTCAGGGCTTTCCACTTGTTGGTGGATATATTTTGATTAATTTTAATTACTCAAAAATGTATTCATTAACACGGGAATAAAACCAAACCAAGCAAAATTATACCCGGGTTTGATTCCCGTTCATAGAATTATTTTCAACTAATTCAATAATTTGCCGAATGCTATAACTATTAACTATTGCTTTTTGTTAAATTTCTAAGAATATAAAAATGATCAGAATTAAAACTCTTACCAAATGTTCAATTTAAGCAAAGAAACCCTTTTAAAATCTTCCTATATTCAAAATTGCAGGTAATATTAAAGGTAGTAAATGTTGCTATGGCGTATAGCCCAAACGGGTAGTAAGACATAATGCTAAGAAATGTTATCACAAGCCTTGACAAGGACACAAGGATAATAAATAAATGATACGTTTTGTCTCTCCGTTATCTCAAAGTATGGAGATTTAATAATACTTGAATGATTCTAGCAGAAATAATCCGACAAAGAACATAAACCAAATAAAATACACTGTTAAATAAATATTAGGAAAAGAGGAATATCTCTGTTCACCAAAGAGTATATCAGTCACTTTAATTTTCAAAGACCTAGCTAAAAAATATGAATATTTGCTTATATCACAGAATTTATTGGTTTTGTAAAAGTATACTTCAAACAATAATTTATTATTTTAAATAATACTACTACTTTACTATAATCTTTTATTTCCTATTTCAATTAGTCTCGGAAATAAGATCCAAATTTGAAATTTTCAATCATGCTAAGTAAACCAAAATTAATTTTCAAGGAATGAGAGCTATTTTACCATTTTTTCGGAACGATAAACAGTACCTAGATACAAAAGTTAATCAAAATCGTTAGAGCAGATTTTGAGAAATTAGATACTATGTTTTTGCCCTTTAGAAAAATAACCTTAAATTTTATGTTTAGATATCCATTTTTAAAGATTCCCCAGGGGAAGGCTATAAAAACCCAATATACCAAATTTTAACCTGATGGGGGAAATGGTTTCAGCTCTAGGTCAAGATATTTTACCGCTCAGAAATAATTCTCTTTCCGAGGGGGAGAGTGAAAGTAACAAGGACTTAAATCATGAAAATAAGGTAAAGTTAATGTTACTTTATTTTAGACTACTATCCTGATAAATATTTCACTCTTCTGGCCTTTAGACTTCGACCAACATAATATTAGTGACATACTAATCACATAAGTTGATGAAATAGATATATGTGTCAACCTCATTGGTCTTGGGGTAAAAGGGGCTTATCTCAGGACCAGATGTTTATGGGATTAAATCCAAAAGGGGCCGATGAATTTTTCTTGAGCGATAAAAATACGTAGCACAACTTCCTTCGGAGGGGAATTAAAGCCATTGGTCCCATGTCAATTTTGACATGAAAAAGAACCCTGGAAAATGTGTGAAAATATTATTCCTGGCAAAATTAGTAAGCTCTTTCACTCTTGCTCATAGAAATTATCGTGTGCTGATTTAAAGTGTCTGTTCAGAAAATACACCTTAAATAACTTAGATAAATAAAATAATTAAATAACCATGTTAATTTAAATTTCGAAACAAAACTTTCTAAAGGATCGACCAGAACTTTCATTATCTCCCCGTCCAGGCAAGCCACATATTTCCACTAATGAAATGAGGATGAGGAGGGGATAGATCGAATGAAATGTATCATCATATAGGCGAGTATAGAGTGGAGACACATTTATTAAAAATACAATTAACAAAAGCTGGCAGAAATTTGACCCTGACCGGTTTCAGTTGTGTGTGTTGATTGAGAATTGGACTAAATCGTGGGCATTGGTAATATTGAAAGGAATATTTCACACAAGGAAGCATTACAATTCCGCACAGCAATAATTTAAAATATGTTTCTCAAGATTGTGTACTAATTTATTTATGATATTTGGTGGAGTGTTTCTGAAACAATTAATTTTTTTTTTCCCCCAAATCTTACAATTTTTTTGTACATTTCTTTATATTAATATAAAAGAGAAAGAAAGTTTGTGCAGTGTACTGTACCATTCATATAAATTATATACTTCTGCAATTTTAGTTAGTAGATTTTTATTAAATAACGCAATTGATGATTATATCCACACAACAAACATTTGAATAATTTATCAAAAATAAATCATCAATGATATTCATAGTTTAAAATTTAAAAAAACACGTATCGTTAAGTGCGCTATCATACTACTAGGCATTTAACGATGGTTTACCACTATAATATATAAAAAAAATAACTTGTAGGCCAAATATAAAACGTTAACACGTGTTAGTTGATTAAAAAAGCTTACCCTATCTCGCTTATGGAAAGGGGAATTTTCTCAATTTACAGAAAACCATCACATTTATTACTTCTCAGTGTAATTGCAATATTGGGAATTAAATTGCGAACACGTGTAGGAAGCTCTTGGTACAGGCGCTACGAAAACGTTGTTTAAGCCACACGGTAGGGTATGTTTTTAACCAATTAGGCGAAAGATAATAATAAATATTTCCCTCTGTGATAGAAACCTCGTTGCTCAACATGTAGTCTATACATACCCCTGATGAGTTCTAAGAAGTGGTGGGAAAATAAACAAATGTTACCGAGGGAACGACCAGCTTTCATAGCGACTAATAGTAAAATAAATAACCACGCGGAAACTTGTGTGTAATTTGATATTAAATGAGGTTCTAGAGCTCGGCGATGTTTAATCTAAAACGCAAGTGCACAAAACATACAAGTATTCTTACATTTGTAGATTTAATAGTTATCCCTTTCTTTCAAACAAAAATAGAAACCACTATATTAGTTTTGAAAATGTTATCAAAGTGTGTGGTTTTAACTGTCTCTTATTTTAAAGGTTTATTTAAAATTTAAACAATAAACTTTTTTTTTTCAAAACATACATTAAACATATTACTTACAAAAACAAAAATAATTTTATAAAAATAATTATATACACTATTTCAAATATACAGGGTGGCCCATGAAAAAGTAGCCCGCCTCCTATATCCAGCAGGTGTCTCACTCTGAATTGGAGGTCAATCCCCTACGATACATATTGTGACATGAAGAATGAGTCAATAAAGCTTTGGACAAACATTTCACTTGCTCATTCTTCATGTCACAATATGGGTGGAGGGGGATTGACCTCCAATTCAGAGCTAGGCGCCTGCTGGATATAGGAAGTGGGATACTTTTCCGAGGGACACCCTGTATTATAAAAACATATTTTTACATCCATTAGTGTTTCTAGTGTTTTTATTCAAAACATATATTTTCCACTACAGGATGTCATATGACTTAAAATATAACTTAATACTAGAACAGACACAACATCCAGTCCCCAGCCGTTGATTCATTACTGTGAAAGTCTAAACCCACATTTTCCCAATGATATTTTTTTCTGTCATGACAGGAATCAAACCCGGGATCCATTATTCAGTAGACAGACACGTTATCGACTGAGCTAGGGTGTCGGATATATTTATATATATAATATAACACGTATATATTATGTATAATTGTTTAAATATTTAAAATAAATATATACTTTTTATACTTATTCGAGTAAATATATAGATCATAGTAATCAGAAGTAGATTCTGAACTCCAACTTGATGGCATTAGTGTAATACATAAAAAGGCCAAACCCTTGAACTAACATTAAGTAAAGGACACATTTTACAAAACGTAGTTTGTTAACTAAAAATCTTAATTATCATTTTTTATTTTTCTTATATTTTTTGTAAATATATTGCAATAAGAACTTTCTCCATACCAAATATTTTTATATTTATTTTACTTTACACACTGGTGGACAATACATGGGTGTACTCTAGAATATTGTGAAGGCGTGTAAACCAAACGGGTAGTAAGACGACGTTTTAAAAATATAACATATTGTTAGCACCACGTATTACTATCCGTTAGATGTATATATATATATATATATTGTGAAACTATTTTCTAAAAAACTGACTGTGGTGGGTGACCTCATTAATGTAAAATTTGGCTCATTAACATAAGTCAATACATAGATAAGATTAAAGAGGGGGGGTGGGATCAAAAGGAGTATACAAAAACTACCCTTGCCTTAAAGACCACCCAAAATTATACATCTATATATATTATTTTGGTATATTAATTGTTAGATTTAATTTATTAGATTTATAATATAAGTATCAGTACAATGTATAGTTTATATTGGTTTAGTTTGGATAGCCCATTGTATTCCTTTTGGTTTTACTGAAGGTGAATATGAACTAGTTTCATATCTTATTGTATTTATTTAGCATCGTGTCTTACTACCCATTTGGGTTATACGATTAAGTAATAATTTTACTAATGAATTATAAGTCGGGAAGGATGGATTTAGAGGAAGTGAACCCACATTTGTAATTAGGGAGGGTGGGAAAACATTTAGGAAAAACCACCCCAGTTCACACGACTGAGATTCGTACCTTAATCTCCCCGTCCTCGGCAGTCTAACTCAACATGAAACTAGCGTGTTAGCTAACTACGCCACCGCGGCTGGTCAGATATTACTGTACGTACACTGCATTATGGGGGAAGGAGAGTTGCAATAATTTTTGTAGATGAATATACTATTATCATCTCTATAGGGCCTATGTATATTATGTTATGTATTTTTAAGTTAATATATTATGTGCTATATTCTTAGTCTAATGCTCCTTAAACATAATACTATACAACGATATTATCGTACTTAATTTGATATAAAAACGTATATTCAAATATGGTGACAGCTATAGCTAAATAATGTAGCATTCAGTGACATGAGTGTACAAATAAAAGAAATTAAACTTACCCCATCATACTGCAGCTGATGTCAACAGAGAACACTAATGCGAGTTACTATCAAATCACACCTACTCAGCCGCGAGTTGGATGTAATACTAAGCACCGATTGTGTATTCGGTTTGTGCCAAAGATCTTAGTGACAAAGATCTTTCGTTGTGAAGATGTTCTACTCACCCCTAGTTTAGGGGGAGCTTTGGGCTGAAAGGAACATTCTAGATGTATATTCTCACACGCGTGTGTGGTTCACGAATGTTCCATGTGTGCCCCCACCCCTTTTACCCGTCGTCCATTTTCTGGGTTGCGTTGAATATATAGTAGTGTCTGAGCGTTCAGACGTCACTCTTGGGCGTGATCAGATTGGGAGCAGGAGAAGCTCTAGCTTCGAGTAATATAAAATGTAATGCATTCAGTGACATGAGTGTACAAATAAAAGAAATTAAACTTACCCCATCATACTGCAGCTGATGTCAACAGAGAACACTAATGCGAGTTACTATCAAATCACACCTACTCAGCCGCGAGTTGGATGTAATACTAAGCACCGATTGTGTATTCGGTTTGTGCCAAAGATCTTAGTGACAAAGATCTTTCGTTGTGAAGATGTTCTACTCACCCCTAGTTTAGGGGGAGCTTTGGGCTGAAAGGAACATTCTAGATGTATATTCTCACACGCGTGTGTGGTTCACGAATGTTCCATGTGTGCCCCCACCCCTTTTACCCGTCGTCCATTTTCTGGGTTGCGTTGAATATATAGTAGTGTCTGAGCGTTCAGACGTCACTCTTGGGCGTGATCAGATTGGGAGCAGGAGAAGCTCTAGCTTCGAGTAATATAAAATGTAATGCCAAAATTTCTTTTAATATCATGTTAACTTCTTATTAGAAATTCTTTTTAGGTTATTTAATCTTAAATTTATATTAATTGTAAATACGCTCGACTTCCCTTCTAAGTCGATTAGTTACATGATCGAGACATGTATATCGATGATCGATCCTTTTTTTGTTTTTCAATAATAATAATAAATAAAAATCGACTATAAACTTAGGGATGTTTACGATATGTTACCATCGACAAAAGAGTCTTGTGATCAAAAATACTTTAGTCAAATTTTTACATAGGCTTTAGGTATTAATTCTTTAATGTTCAAGTATATATTGTCGTACGACTAGTGACAACCAAAATCACAAAAAATAGCAGACAAATATTTCGAGAATTCATAAATGATGGTATACTTTAGCTAGTATTTATGAAAGAATGCCACATATCATTCAATAGTTTTTAATTCTCCAAAATAAGGTCAGGAGGTGTAGATTTTCACAAAACTCACAAACCATTTCAAATAATACTGGCCCTTACAACCTACCCTGGAATTTGAGCAAATAACAAAGTTTACCTTTTTCCTGGCTTCTACAAATAACTGGGTAGTTTTTATTTTATTTACATTTTAATTCTAATTGAATATAGTATTGATTGATCATTTGGTTTTCCCAGGATTCCTCAACCCCCCTCCCCCTTCTTCTCTACCACATACCCGCTTAAGAGTTCCACAGCCACGTCTGAAACAATTGGCTGGTTTATAGCCCAAACTTTCCGCAAGAGAAAATTTGTAGAGGCGGTACAAATGCTTTAAATCAGAGGTATTTAACTTTTTCTGTTCCTGAACATTCAGATGTGATTTTTCTTCATCTTTGTAGCCCAAATTTTTTTTTAATGCTTAATGCAAGTTATCCATATTATAAAATCTATAAAAAGAAGAAAACTACCTCGTAAAAATTTATTGAATATTAATTTTAAATTAGTATATTTTATATTTTACATAACCCCTAAGATGTCTTCGTGTACCTCCGGTTGAAACCACTGATTAAATTGTATCGATGTATAAGTTGTTTCCGAAATATTTAATTCATTGTTCTATGTGAACTGGAATGGTGGTATTAAGCTGGTCAATGTTCTCTAATGTTCTTATTCGCCACTTTTCACATTTTAATATTTTATTTTATTGTTGAAAATATCAGCAAGTTAAATCAAAATTGAGAAAGTAATGACTTATTAAGAAAAAATATAGAATATAATCGTTCAGATAATTTTGCTACATAGGTTTAAAGCGTCATTAAATGAATGAAATACAACAATAAACTAATCAAAATATCGTATACTAAATAATTGATATTAATAAATAGGTGTTATTTAGAAATAAATTAATATAATAAATATATTAATGTATCATTAGCATTCCTTGTTCGAATACATTGGTCTTTCAATATACTTTATTTCTAGTGGCGGAAAGATTGAAGTTCAATTACCGGTTGGTGTTCAAAGGATGGGTGTTTTCCTAATTATTTGTAAACTTTTTCTTACACGTAAGTCAGGGTGTATTTCCTCTCAAATATGATAAATCACTTCCTTACTTCATTTAGGTAATTAAATGTGGATATCCCGGCTCGTTAGTAAGTTGAACGCCGAGAAGAAAAAGGTAAAAAAAAAAGGCACAGACGAATTCTTTCACGACCATAGCTCACTTCCGTAACCATCATCAACAATCAAACAAATGAGTTTCATCATGGAAATTACTGTCTTATTTTAATGATAGGAAAGGAAAAATTTCCCCTTCCCCATTATATTTGTATTAATTACAATAAAATAACAAAACTAGAGTGATAGGTTAGGCTAGGTTAGCTTATGTTGGGTGGATCAAGGTTGGTTAGGATTAAAGATGAAAATTTTCCTAGACATTTTGAACAGGAAAATCTTTCGCAGTTGTGGCTTGAGGTGGAGGGGTTAAATTGTACAGGTGACACCTAGGGCCTATTGTACTCGCTAAATATACAGTAGCCCCATGGCTTCTTTAGTGCTGACTGACAGCTCACAGCTGACTTCTGACAGTCAACATTTAGGTATATACCTACATTTTGACCGTCAGAAGTGACAGCTGCCAAACACATGTTTTTGAAGATCATCTGGTTCGGCGTAGGGATACGTAATTTAGTCTGGTAACTTTTCAAAGCTGTCAGTCAGCACCAAAGAAGCTATGGAGCTACTGTAGTGTGTTAAGAAACGAGTGGTCTATAAGAAGGGGGAGAGTAAAAGAGAATGGGGGAAGGGTAGTTAGGAAGCATGGTGGATAGAGGATGGAGGATACACATGTCGCGACAACCTTAATATTATTTAAATTAATTTATTGATGATAAAATATTGAGGTATGATTTATGAACACAACGGATCTTCAAAGGCTCGCATTCATTTGATTCTTTACTACTGTTTTAGTACCACGTCATACTACCTGTTATGTTTATACGCCTATTTACTAATTACGTTAGTGAGTTAGTGATAAGAAAGGTTGAATTTACAGGAATTACCCCCCCCCCCCTATTTGTGTGGGAAGTGAATGGAAATCAATTTAGGAAAAACCTCCCTCAGTGCACCGGAATCAAACCCCTGTCATCGTCTGTCTAGTCCATTGCGAGAATAGCACGTTTGACCGTGCGTCCACCGAAGCTGGTGTTTTCTACTACTTGTAATACTACTACTATCATTACCACTAATTACTATTATTACCGTCACTATTATTGTCCATTTAATCAATTGAAATCAATTAACAGAAATAAAAATTGAAAATTTTGCGGAAAAAGAATAGGGAAAATTTTCCGTCTCGCATTTCGATTTAGGATTCATTCGCATTACAACTCAAATTTAAATAGATGTGTCGTTGGTGAAAATTCATTTGATCCTTCGTGACGGAGTTGAGACATTGAATAACAAACACGGTCAGGCGACTTGTTTATGCCCTTTGGCAAGTATTTCAAGGTCAAGCTCCTAGTGCAGGAACTCTCAACCGTCCAGGTATTAAGATAAAATTGAAAAATAGGGAAAATAAATAAACAGAGCCTCTTGACATCTGATAAGCTGCTTAGTGAAGAAGAAGAAAAGGGCATAGATCAGAGAAACAAATATATATATATATATATATATATATAGAGAGAGAGAGAGAGAGAGAGATAAAGAATGAGAAATACAAAAGTTAATAGTCATACACTTACTTTATTTGACGAGACTCGACAAACTCTGGTTTCGAGGACATAAGTCGTAGTAAGAGACAGAATAAGTTCAACCCACCTCTCTGAGTTTAAGGAGACAAAAAATATGGAGGTTTACAATTTGTACGATTACAATAATTTATGTATATGATAACGTAATAAATTTGCTTTATCTTAATTCAACTTTGGGCACGATATTTATAATTTTTGTATAGTCACTGACATGGAATGCGTTACCTCCCACAGTAAGGGACTTAACTGGGTTGGCTGCTTTCAAAACCGCAACCAAACGAAATATTATTTCTAAAAGAATCTAGATTTTTATGCTTTTGTAAACATTTCAAATAATACTGTTCATAAATAAAGGCATGAGTTATTGTATGAATGAAGAAATGAATGAAATAATGGTTGGAGGTAATCTAACAGTTATATTTAAACTCTAGACAGTCATTTTATAATAACTATTGTCATTATAAGCTTGTTAAGTTTAATTGGTTGGATGTAAGATAAGGTAAACTAGCCTTAACCTTGCCATAATGTTGCAATATAATGACAAAAAGAAATAGGATATAGCATATCAATTCCAAAAGAAGATTTATTTTAATATCCTGCTCATTAAGAAAATACATCAGACATGATATAAAACTGCTAAACCTAGTGTAAATTAACTATATGTGGTCCATGGCTTGAACATTGATATAAATAATATTTTTTTAAATAACCTCGTATCAAACCTAGTGCTTTGGCTCCAAAGAAAAGATATTTACTCAAACAATAGCTAACAACGTGTTTAACTTAATTTTAGGATGAAACAAATAGCCGAAACTATTGTTAATGCATTTTTGTGGGGATATTCCCTCATAGATATCATATTCTGAAAATTAAAAAATTACACCTGGACACGGAAATCGTACCCGGGTCCTTCGGCTTAGTACGCCAATGCTCTTACCACTGAGCTATCCAGGATTCGTCCCGTGCCCAGGGTCATTCTTCACTCATATTTTAAGGCAGAGTCTATGATGGACGTGTGGAAATCGTCGGCTACAAATGTGTGATTTTATTAAGATCACGCGCTATCAGATAACGCAGCCACCTTCAACTCGGTAGTTGGCTTAATGCTGTCACTTGTACAATTATTACAGTTGTAAAGGATTGCATATTAATGAACCAAAGCACTCGTAATGCTGAATCATCTTACGGAGGCCAGCGACAAGGACGTCCTGAGAACGCCGGGATACATCTCCTGGATAGGACACAACTTGGCCTGGCCGACCTATGCTATCGCGAGATGCTACCGCAGATGCCCAGGAATCGCGCGAAAACTACCCTCTCTACCGAGGTGGTGCCAGAAACAATGTTGACCCTCAGGAGGACAACCAGTGGCGGTCTTTAGTGACGCCACTCCCTGGAGCCTCGCCTGTTACTCTGCTACCACCAACACCTCCAGGCTATGGCGACTGCAACAACTCCTAGAAATCAACGAGGCAGAAGTAACGGTGGGGCTCCTAGCCCTGAAATGGGAATATGAAGAGACCGGCAGCCGGGGACACTTTCAATTAGGGTGAGACAACACGACGGCTCTGTACGCCATCGCAACAGGGGAAAAGCATCGTCTTCTACTCAACAGGGGTAAGAAACCTACATCTGTTCGTCTCCAAATTGTTAAGGAAATCTACATGGGACGATTTCTGGATAGAATCGGCGGCTAATCCAGCCGACGACCGTCCCGCCTGTTCATCCAAGACATCCTGGTCCTAGACACAGAGGAGTTCAGGAGAGAGGTGGTCAACATCGGCCGCATAGATCTGTTGTATATATAAACTTTGTAGATTAATAAACTTGTATGAATATAATAGATTGTAACAAACCTGTATGTATACCTTTGGTCCATTGTTAATAAAGGCAATAGCCGTCGCTCCTTTCGCTTCGCCCTCGGCTGCCCCCCCGGGACCTTCCCTCCTACGCATACCGCCCGCGGGTGAAGTATATAAGGCGTGTGGGTGAGGTCTCGGGACTCAGTCGGGACGAGGCGGGAGGGGGGACAAAAATATGAAAGTAAAATAGGTTTTTATCATTCTAAAAGGGACGAGCTTGTCTGTACCAAAGGGGGGGGGGGGGGGGTCACTTCAGTCTTTTTATTTTTTCTNCCAAGGGGGGGGGGGGGGAGGTCACTTCAGTCTATTTATATTTTCATTTAAAAATTTCTTATATAAAATAAATAAATATAAAGTAAAAGGAAAAAAATATTGATGATAAAATTATGCTATATTATGCTATTTTTGGCTATACACATCAGTACTAATTATGCTAATGGGTTATGGATGGAGAATGTTGAACTTAGAGGAAGTGTACCCACATTACGTGAGGTGAGAGTGGGGAAACGTTTAGGAAGAACGGCCCATAATACACCTGATCAGTATTGAACCCTGATCTCCCTGACATCGTCATTCTACTATTTTACAAGAGGGATGATTTGGATCCTGTGGCCACCGAAGGGGGACTTTATACTAATAAATAGTTATCTTTATGTCCAATCTTTTAAAACATTTTGCAATTCGTGTCAATTTCATCTTTTTTAACCCTTTTAACTTTCATACTGTTTTATAAGATTTACTTTTAGTCTTTTATTCCTTCCTACCCTTTCTGTCCGGTTCAACTTTTTTGCCATTCTTTTTTTATCTTTATTGCCCTTTTTGCTTTTTATTTATTTTCAATTCCCTACATTTTACTGTTTTTGCACTTTATACCCTCTTCCTTTTTACTATTTTTACCCTAAAATATCTCACCGCGTCATAGCCGGGTACTTCAATGCTAGTTTAGTAATAAAATACAAACTTTTCACCACAACTTATTTTACAGTTCTGAACCGTTTCTAGCCGTTGAGATCTTAAATTTTCCTCCCAGCAGTCCATATTTGCAAATAGTGTTCATAATTTTAAGAATCATATTCGGGAAATGGTTAGCTGACCTTTAATATATCCAAAACTTTCTGGAAAATGCAAAATTCTAATAACTTAGTTCTGAACGCATCTTTCAGAATAAATATAATTAATTGCAAATCAAGATGGTGGAACGAAGAGATTAAGACCTCAACGCGGTTTAATAATATAGATTCCTAAAGCTAACACTTAGTTCGATATATAAAAAATACCTGCTCCTTAGTGTAGCAAAGTACCTCCACAAACTATGACTAAACTTTGTGTTTGAAGGTCATCCGATTGCTGGAAGATTGGTAGAAATATCGAACTAATGCAATGGTACTATACTATGCAATTTATGCATTGCTAAAATCTGAGGCTTACCCGTTTTTTAAATTAATTAAAAAACTAGTTTAATCGTAATAGGTCTAATATATGCTCTACCTAAGCACTTCCTTTAAGGAGGGTGAATTAATATTAGGGGCAAAGCCAACTTACGTCAAAAATAGACTTAACAACGCAATTGCTCTCTGTTAGTAATCAATCATGTTTTCGGGTAGACTAATATGTATCCACACGCCATCATCATAGTCAACTTTTACTCTGTCAATTTAGTGAAATGTCGCCATCTTCTTCTGTTCTTTCAACATTATTCCTCTCTTAATTGTTTCTATTATTTTCCGCTCACTTGCACTATTTCTATTATCTAGTTTACCATCTCTTTTTTGGCCTTTCTTGCAGTATTTTTATTACATACTTCATCTCCATCCTTCCCTTTGGTATTATATCCTTTTTAGCTCTCACTACATGCCCATACCATCTCGATCTTGCTTCCTCTACTATCTCATGTACTCCCTGTGCCCCAACTCTCTCCTGTATAACTTCATTCCTAATCTTATTTATCCTCGTGAAAGCTAACATGCTCCTCACAAATTTAATTGCCATGGCTTCCACTTTCCTGGTCTCTCGTACGTGCAATGCCCATATTTCTGCTTAAAATATGACCATGTGTAAAAAATAGGACCTGTATGACACTTACACTTCCATTGCAGGTCTCTTACACACTCATACTCTTTTACTCCCTAATGAATAATTCTAGTATGTGATAAGCAATCTATTAAGTGTCTTGACATTTCGAAAAATTGTATTATATTCACGCCCAATCTCTTATTCCCCGTCGAGGGTATGTATTGTTGTGTACAGTAGCCCCATGGCTTCTTTGGTGCTGAATGACAGCTTTAAAAAGCTACCAGACCAAATTACGTATCCCTACGCCGAACCAGATGATCTGCAAAAACATGTGTTCAGCAACTGTCACTTTTGACAGTCAAAATTTAGGTATATACCTAAATGTTGACTGTCAGAAGTCCGCTATGAGCTGCCAGTCAGCACCAAAGAAGGCATGGGGCTACTATAGTAACAAAAATTCACTGTGGCCGAGGAATTTAGATTTAGGGGAAACGTAAAAGTATTTTTGCTAATCTACAAAGTGAAACAATTCTTATAAAATCATGATAATATTCATCCAGGTTACGACCCCGTTTTTCATTATTATTAACAAAACCAGTCAAAAAGAGGACTATACCTTATCCTGTGTGTTCAATGATGCGGGTAGCTATCGGCCTGAATAAACATTTCCAGCCAGTTGGGAACGGAGCGGTGGAGGTAAGATGGTCGGAAGCAACACTGCCTCGCGGACAGTGAGCGCAACATGCTGGTGAAGGCAACATCCGCCGAGCGAGGAGGAAATGAGAAAAGTGCAGGAAACAACCGCTCGTTGTGGGGAGGGGGTGGGGGGTGACTCAACGGCTCCATTTTATTCTCTGTTTCCTCGGAAAACAACAGCGACAACAAAAACCTGACACAGGTAGAATATGCTGTGTGAATACATGCATGAATGTTCTGCTGTGGGAATACATGCATTACTGTTCTTCTGTGTGAATACATGCATTACTGTTCTGCTGTGGGAATACATGCATGACTGTTCTGCTGTGGGAATACACGCATTACTGTTCTGCTGTGGGAATACATGCATTACTGTTCTTCTGTGTGAATACATGCATTACTGTTCTGCTGTGGGAATACATGCATGACTGTTCTGCTGTGGGAATACACGCATTACTGTTCTGCTGTGGGAATACATGCATTACTGTTCTTCTGTGTGAATACATGCATTACTGTTCTGCTGTGGGAATACATGCATGACTGTTCTGCTGTGGGAATACACGCATTACTGTTCTGCTGTGGGAATACATGCATTACTGTTCTTCTGTGTGAATACATGCATTACTGTTCTGCTGTGGGAATACATGCATGACTGTTTTGCTGTGGGAATACACGCATTACTGTTCTGCTCTGTGAATACATGCATTACTGTTCTGCTGTGGGAATACATGCATTACTGTTCTTCTGTGTGAATACATGCATTACTGTTCTACTGTGGGAATACATGCATGACTGTTCTGCTGTGGGAATACATGCATGACTGTTCTGCTGTGTGAATACTTGCCTGGCTGTGTTGTGTTATGGCATGCCTGAATCTTATTTAGCAGAAGTAGGGCCACTTTCAAGCGAGATAAGCTGCTAAAAGAAAATATATATATTATAAAAAATTAAACAAACCTCTTTGATAAAATACTGTTTTTATTCCACAAATATAGATATTATAGAATATGTCGTGTGTCATCGGTAATCTCACATTATTTACGTTAATTGTTGAATTTATGGATGATATAAACGGTTCATCGATGAATAAGAATGCCTTAAGGGGAGGATGTATGGAATGCAAACTAGGGGCAATTCTTTTGCAGATTTTATAGCAATACTTTTTTTTACCAATATAAATAGAAGAATACTCGATTAAAAACATCGAGTTTAATTTTCTTCACATGATAATATCAACATTTCTTGAATACCTGTCAAGAGTGTCCTGGGATTAAATGGCAACTTTTTCTATGCATTTAAAATTTTTGTCATCCGATGGTGCTATACTAACGAAAGATATTCAACAATACTGTTGATATCAGCGTGTGAATAAAATTTAGCTCTATTTCTACACTCTAAAGATCGTTTAAAAATTTCGCCTTACAAAGTGCTTTGCTATAAAAATTGAAGGAAAACTGGCCATAACTTTCTTTCCCTATGTCCCCACATTAAACACCTTAAAATATCTTGAACTGGTAGATTTCCTTAAAAACCACAAACTATCAAATATTTGGTCAAGTCTACTACAAACCCTGTGAATGGTGAATGTCGTCTTAGGCTATTCTTGCCTGGCTATAACTAGTTATCTTGATTCATCCCTCAAACTCTCCACAATTTAGTTAGATACCGAACTTGAGTAGGAAAATAAAAACCATCCATCTACAGTAAAATATAAATAATTAAACATTATTTTGAAGATTCATGTTAAGAATTAATCAAATCAATTTGAGATAGTATTTTTTTAATTTCATTTTGATGATTGTTTTACTAGATCGTTTCCTACTCTCCTTTCGTGCAAATGCCACTATATTTATTCAAAGTTCTAGATTACGCATTCAACATTAGTGTATATAGACAACTAGCAATCCCGCATGGGACTGTCCGTGACCCACTGTGGTATAAGAATTATAGAAGCCCTTACCCCACAAAAATGGTTGATTTCGTATTTATTTGTTTTCGTGGAGGATGAGGCATATTTTTTTTTTACCACAGCTATCTCTTAAACGTAATTCTAAACCAAATTAACAATATTTTCTTCGAAAATGGTTGAAAATAGCCTAATTAAAAAGATAATTAAAAATGTAAAAATCCTGCTTCGTGGTGCATTCGGACCCCCTTTCGCCCCCCTCTGTTAAAAATAACAGAACTCTGCGTGCCATAGATTTGGGCTGGGCATAGCAAACAAACAAACAAATGCTTCCTTTTATTACCATAGATAATCTATAATAATGTACAAGTAGTAAGACTTTGGGCAGGTGTAGCCCCTTTCCCCCTTCCAGGAACAAAGCGGGTATACACGTGACAAGGTAAATTGATAAAGAAAAGATAAATGGAGAGTGAGCCGATAGGATTTCCAAAAAGCATATATTATGAAATAATATATAAAATCATGATATCCAAACTCACTCAGCAGTAGCGTAACTAGAAAATAAAGTTATCTCCAGGATGGTGTGATACTTAAATAAAACCTGAATAGGAGTGAACACATTGCCAAATAACGGGATTAGAATAATTTTATTTAATCAATAACCAATAGATATATATCTCACCGAACATAATTAAAACTATCAATAATTTCAAAAAATGCCTTCATGAAAAACGATAGTTTACTCGTCCAAAGGGTTCCCAATAATAAACTTTTTTATTATAATGCTTGTATAATATCAAAATAATGAGAATTTAATACTCAGATGGACTTTAACTAAATAAAACAAATAGTCTGATGGACTCCCACTATAAGACATAGTTATATTCTCGTATAATAGGGACTCAAAAGGTCTCCGAATTACATAAATAATGGGCGTGACCTCACGATTACTTTAAATAACAACAATATAAAAGGTTATGAGCAAAGTAGAATTTATGATGTAAATATATGTATATTAATTTGCTCTGTCTAACGGACATCATAGTATTATCATAATAAAAATAGCACCAAGTGAATATATTTAATTAAAATTTAATAAATGTCTCTCATATATAAATTATTATATTAACCTAATACGTAAAATAAAAATATTAAAAATTTCCTGTCTAAATGACATCGCCATTAAACAAAAATAAACATAGCACCAAATTACTTTTTAAATTTAAGTGTCATAAATACTTGTAAAACCTACATGACTTCATAATATCAATGATTTGAACAAGTTAATAAATTTAAATTTAAATATCTTAAATATTTGACAAGCCTACATGACTTCATAATATCAATGATTTGAACAAGTTAATAAACTTTAAATTTAAATATCTTAAAATATTTTCCAAAACTAGACGATTGTATTTAAAGAATTTTAAACAAAACAATAAATTATGTAGCAAATGGTTCCGGAGTTAAATCCATAATAAAAAGCCGAAAAGAAATTTTGCATTATATGTCCGAAAAATAATTTTGAAGCTTACATTTTATATTTTACCCATAGTTATGTTCCGGACGGTTATCCTGCAATGAGTTACTTGCCCACTGATCTACTGGCAGTAATTATTTGCTAACCAGACTTCTGTGCTGGCGGCCGGGGTTCAATCCTCGGTCCCGGCACAGATTTATCTGATTACCAAACCCTTCCTTCACCTCNAGGGGGTTGTAGGGGTCACATATAAGAGATGGATAGACAACAAATGAGAGGGAAGGGGTAGTAGTGTACGGGAAACATGTGATGAGCAGCGCCTGGGTGATTCCAGAACAGTTATTTTTATGTCACGCGCAACATTTTAGCGCTGTAGACGTCACAAATTTTTCTTCCCGGCATCCTCTGTGAATATCCGAAGTTGATGCACCCCTTGACCTTGGGCCTCCAGTTTAATCAACAAGTGCGTGATGGTCAGTCGTTTCTGTGAGGTAGGAAAAGCTCGGGACGTACACAGAAAAAATGGGGCATTGGTAAGTTTTCGATATCACTTCTGTAGTGGTGGTGGGATTTGAACCAAAATAGTGTCCAGCGATTTCTTGATTTATAACGTAGTAACTTTTATAAACGCTACACAGGCTTATCGTAAAAACTATATATTCAAATATTTATGAATGATGCCTATTACTTTATGTTCCGAATACATATTTATTTCTCGTATAGGTTCAAACACATAACAAATATTTGTGTGATCGTAGCTAGTTCGTGTCTAACTTGTTAATTTGGCGTTTCATTTGTCAGCCAGGGAATTTGCTCCACGATAACTGTCAAATGCATTCACCAGTTTTAACAAGATTTGAAAAGTATTTTGTTTGAACCAAAGCCAAACTATATATGTAACGTACATTTACATGGTTTTTTTGATCTGTTTATATCTTCCAAGATGGCAGCTCTTTAAAACGTTTTTCGTTTAACGGCTCATCTCAAGTGATTTGAATTTAAAACTAGAAGAAAACGATCAAGTGCCTAGGGCGTAATTTTACATATTTAGTGAGACTGACGTATTAAACCCCACAAGAAAAATGGTTATTATAAATTAATATATTATAAAATATAGATTATTAATTCATTTTCTTCCTAGCTTGATGGTCAAGAGAAAATATCAACTTCAATTCCAAATATTAATAATTATGAAAAATATTTCAATTTTCAATCCAGGTAAAAATTATATTATTGTAATAAATATAAATACACGACATTATTCGGAAACTTGAATAATAAATAAAGCTTAAAATTCACACCAATATCCAATTATCGTCATTATTTTGCTTATTTTAAGAAAATGTGTATTTTTGGAGGTTTAATGTTAAAAATATAGTTGCTGTGTACTGAGTGGCGTAACAAATGTCATCATCAAATTCATTCATATGGCGCTACCTTTATATTATATTAACATTGTCCTACGCATCGTTTTTAAAATGGAGGGATCATTGTCTTTTCTTCAAGTTAACTTATATTTTCTGTACAAATATAATTTAACTATTTAATGTGATTTTAGGGTGAGGGATTGGGGGGGGGGG
>CABFOW010000501.1:229838-256845 GCA_902141385.1 Timema californicum | reverse complement strand
TTAGCATTCACCTTGCTCTAGTGTTTTGCCTGACAAACCCACGCTTCAAATGTATAAAACAATGTTGGTGTTAGCACACTTTTAAATACTGCCATCTTTGATTCTTTAAATACTACTTCATTGTTTGCAATAGTCCACAAACATCCAACTACTCTCCGAGATGTAGTCACCTATCTGTCAATTTCACCATCTATACTTCCATTTTTACAGAATATTCTGTACAAATACACCCAATCATTCACTTGTTCTAACATATTTCCATTTAATCTGAGCTGACAATTTCTTAATCCGACCTAAACCAAAACTATCACCTTAGTTTCGGAGACATTTACACGAACATTAATTCTGTCTGTCACCACGCTTAAACAAATAAAACAATCTTATTTTATTAAAGCTCGCCAAAAATACTATAAAGGCATACTTATTAGTGTGGATGTGTACAAAGATTAATCTTATAGAAACAAAAATTTGGTCAAATTATATTTCATAGAGGGTTAACTATTTATTTGACTACTATGGGCTAGTTCCATAGTTAGGTTTAGCTCGCCTACTAGCTCACTATACTAATTACAAGACGACACCTACCTAGATCAAAATTGAATGGGACAGTTTAGCATATGAACCTGGCCCATTCGATTCTGGTCATGATAAGCGTCTTCTTGTATCTAGTACAGCGCCGCACTTGAGGCGTATTAAGTCTGACTATGAAACAGGCACTGTATCTGTGAAAGTGTAATTCTAGATATTTATATCCACGTAATATCTGACAGATTTAAAAGAATGTTCTAAAACCAAAATTGTGTGCCATGTTTGTCGACATGTTTCAGGTGTTTGAGAGGGTACACTTCCTCGCCATATTTCTGGGTGTTGGAAGGACCTCGGGTGTGCGTCATGCTGGTAAGAGTCAAAACAACAGCTAGTTAATTTATATTTACTAAAAAACATTCATATATTTTTAATACATAACCTAAGTACGTAATACTTACATGGTATTTTTAATACTTCACCTAGGTACTTAATACTCATTAAGTATCTTTAATATCTCACCTAGCTACTTAATAAGTATTTTTAATACCTCAGATAGTTACTTAATACTTACAAAGTATTTTTAATAGTTCACCTGGGTACTTAATACTTACTAAATATTTTTAATACTTCACCTTGGTACTTAATACTTACTAAATATTTTTAATACTTCACCTAGGTACTTCATACTTACTAAATATTTTTAATACTTCACCTAGGTACTTCATACTTACAAGGTATTTTTAATACTTCACCTAGGTAATTAATACTTACTAAATGTTTTTAATACTTCACCTTGGTACTTAATACTTACTAAATATTTTTAATACTTCACCTAGGTACTTCATACTTACAAGGTATTTTTAATACTTCACCTGGGTACTTAATACTTACTAAATATTTTTAATACTTCACCTAGGTACTTAATACTTACTAAATATTTTTAATACTTCATCTAGGTACTTAATACTTACTAAATATTTTTAATACTTCACTTAGCTACTTAATACTTACTAAATGTTTTTAATACTTCACTAGGTACTTACTAAATATTTTTAATACTTCACCTAGGTACTTCATACTTATAAGGTATTTTTAATACTTCACCTAGGTACTTCATACTTATAAGGTATTTTTAATACTTCACCTAGGTACTTAATACTTACTAAATGTTTTAAATACTTCACCTAGGTACTTAATACTTACTAAATATTTTTAATACTTCACCTACGTACTTAATACTTACTAAATGTTTTTAATACTTCACCTAGGTACTTAATACTTACAAGGTATTTTTAATACTTCACCTGGGTACTTAATACTTACTAAATATTGTTAATACTTCACCTAGGTACTTAATACTTACTAAATATTCTTAATACTTCACCTAGGTACTTCATACTTACAAGGTATTTTTAATACTTCACCTAGGTACTTAATACTTACTAAATGTTTTTAATACTTCACCTAGGTACTTAATACTTACTAAATATTTTTAATACTTCACCTGGGTACTTAACACTTACTAAATATTTTTAATACTTCACCTAGGTACTTAATACTTACTAAATATTTTTAATACTTCACCTAGGTACTTAATACTTACTAAATGTTTTTAATACTTCACCTAGGTACTTAATAAGTATTTTTAATACTTCAACAACATCCAAGTACGGACACTCTGGTTGGACACATGCATACTGTAGCTAGCCGTATGAACAGTGAACATTGTGCTTGAGCTTGCAGATATTGTAGTTGGACACATACACTTTAGTTAGACGAGGGAGTACTGTAATTATAAACGCTAATACTATAGTTGTACACATGGTTTCTGTAGTTAGACGCACACATGTTGTAGCGGAACTTGTGAATATTGTAGTCAGACAGACGGATATTGTAGTTGGATGTACCCTTGGTTCACCCTGAAAGGTATAAAGCTTACCTTGCACTGTTCCACTATGGTACAGCTTACAAGATAGGGCCATAGTGTAGTCCATCAAGGTAAGACTTCAAGTGTGAACCATACCATAGTTAGAAATGATGATACTGATATTGGACTGTTGTCTTGTGTTGAATGGTTAAACTCGAATAAAACTCTAGCAAATGGACAAAATCCTATACGGTTGGTTTTAAATTTGAAAATTAGTTCCGTGTCTCATCGCTAGAAATCACGACAGGGTTTGATTTTAGTTGGAAGAACAGTTTATAAAATAATTCAAACAAACTTATTTGTGTTCAACATTGATAACATATTGCTATATTATTATTTGTGTTATTATATAAATATTGATATCTATCAAATGTAACAACGGCAAATAACATGGCATAGTGTATGAATATATTACAATTGAGTTAGTAACTTTAGTAATTAACAGATACAGTTCTTCCTAACAAAATCAGCCAATATGTATTCATAATTTTTTTTCAAGGTCACTTGTTGGTCGGGAGGGGAGACCTAACCCTTATGAAATATCACAAATTAAGAGTGTGATTACCTTCCTCGGTGGCCGCGTGGTCTAACGTGCCACTCTTGCAGTAGACTAGACTGACAATGACGGGGAGATCGAGGTTCGAGTATCAGCTCGCATGCAAATGCGGGTACACTTCCTCTTAATATAACCTTCATAATACCTAAAACTATTAGAATAATTAGTACATAAGCGTATAGCTTGAACGGGTAGTAAGACTCAGCGCTAATAAAAAAAAAAAATGTGGTATTCAAACAAAACTTTCGATACTTACTCACTTCAAATTTGCAAAGAAAAGTATCGATAGCAAAAGGTATCTGCATCGAAACAATAAGTAAAGAGTTTATCAAAATAAAATATTTTACGTGTTTTTTATGTTAGGAAATATGAATTTTGTTCGCCATTCTATTCTTAGAATGTACGTTCTTATCTATATTAAAAATGAATACAGTTTTTGGATTTTAATAGATAGCAACTGGGGGAATATTATGAAGACCTTAGATACCTGGTTTTATCTCAATCATTAAAATGATTTCGGTCATGAAACGTCGAGATTTATCAAAATTTTGAGTTCGATTTTTTTGACGATCAAAATAACTCCCTCTCCAAGGGGTTAGGAAAAAGTAAAAAGCTATCTTCTACCAACACAGCCCTTTCCAGCGTAGTTGCATTTTATCACCAGGAATGCGTATTTTACAACCATACAAGCAAATAAAATCCAAAGTTTGTTGCCTACATTATCTGCTCATTCCGACAACTGTGTGTTAAAAAACACTAATGTTTTGAATATTTATACATTTATAAAATATTGTTATCAACCTCGATGATCTTGGGGGGAAGTGCCCAGGACCCGATGATAATGGGGTTCAAACTCAGCTGGGGTCAATATATTTTTCTTGAGTAATAAAAATCCATAGCACAACTTCCTTCGGAGGGAAAGTAAAGCCATCAGTCTCATGTCGATTGTGTTATGTAAAATAAACCTGAAACGTATGTGAAAATACCTTTCCCGGCAAAATTGGTAGCACCTTTAGCACTCGTTCATAGAAATTCAGTGGTGAAAGCAACAGGAAACCACCGACATTTCTGAGCTCCTCTATTACATGAGATTTATACCAGATGGTTCAGGCAACAATAACCAGCTTAAAGGCTGAGTGCATGCCCAGATCCGGATGTACAGAAATTGCATCAAACCAACATTCGTGTTATCGCCCTAAGAAGAAGAAACGATCTATAGTATTTATAAATATACTTATTCAACGTAAGTGCTTAAAATATATTCAAAACTGCCTTAAAGTTACGATAAATAGCCCAAAAATGAGGCAAACCAAGAAAATATGACCTAAAAATAAAAATATGACCAAAGAATGACCTAAAAAAGCTTTCCGCAGCCAGAGGAACATTAACAGAATGTATGTATGTACACATTAAAAAAAAAAAAAATTATGCCATGTCAAAAAAATCTGAGCCCTGCTTAAAGATACGCCATAGTGGAACCATGAAAGGTAAACTTAGGGCCTTTTGGGGTTAACGAGTGGTACATTCATTTAATACTTAGAAATAAATATAATAATCATACAAATATTTTATTTAACACTTAGTATTACTCATTGTAGTAATGAAATACATTTTTAATAGATTTATTGACTTTTTTTTTCCAGGCTACTTTCTTGGTGCTGTTCAACGTTCTAAGACTGCTGTTGACTAAATACAAGAATTACAACTCTGAGGATATTGACAGAGCAAGGTAAGCAATTCACTAATACAGCGGCAGGATTCTTTTGATTGACAAATTTACAGCAGAGTTGAAGGTTCTGTGTAACTTGAGGTAGGGATTCATCCAGTACACGTCCTTTTACATGGGATGTACGAGGCGCGGGTGGTAAAGTGCCAAATACCCCGATCACAAGTAGAAATACATATTCTATCACATAGTCTATTAAACAGGATTACCATAAAGTCCCATAACATAGGTCTATCCTGTTAAATCTGTTGACAAGGGATGTTTATTTCACCAAGGAAATCAGATCGAGGATCGTCATGGCCAAGGAAGCTTCAAAAAGTAGAGGTTACTGCCGACCGGCAAGTTGAGTTTGGAATGGAGGAAGATACTAATGGGATGCTACATTTGGAGCATCGCACTGTATGGAGCAGAAATTTGGACTCCCGGGAAGATGGAAAAGAAATACTTGTAGATCTTTGAAATGTGGTGCTGAAGAAGACTTGAAGAGATCAGATGGACAGAAAAGGTGACAAATAAATAAGTCCTAAGAAGAGTGGGTGAGGACAGAACAATCTTTGATGTGATTCTTCGGTACAAAGCAAACTGGATCGGACACATCCTTAGGAGGAACTGTCTTCTGCACGACGTCATAGGAGAAAAGTTGAGGGAGAAAGGAGCTTAGGAAGGAGGATTCAAATGTTGGATGACTTGAAGGAAAGAAAAAAATTGTGGGAGCTGAAGGAAATGCCACTATGGTGGGTTTAGTCCTATGGAATGGGGATTGATGGTCACCAAATAGTTAATAACAAGTTTTTAAAATACCAGCTATTAGAACTACTCATTAATCAGTTTTCCTCGTTGAAACAAACGTTATATTGATGATAATATGAAACACTTCTAAGATATACATTTGTAGAAATTTTGCTATAGCATTTTAAAGAAAACAGGTTATAGTGCACCAATCCAACCACTTATCTCAGTCGGTAGCGTGTTTGTTTATTGCGCTAAGGTTCTTAGTTTCGATTCGCAGCATGGGTGTTAAATGTAGCATCGGTGAAATGTGGGTTCACCTATTCACAGAGATGAATTAAAGGTCGAGGACTGGGTGTTGTGGCTGCCTTAGTCTTACGTTAGATTAGAAGGCATATGACAAGCCTAGCCAGATGGTAGTGGAAAATATATGACTTGAATAAAAAACTGAACTAGGCCACAGGTTGTAAACAGTAATGGTTGTAAGCTAAATTATAGCGTAAGTATATAATATACAGTGCATTTAGACATAACATCATAAAATAATATAGTTTTCTCTGATTGTTTCAAAGCCTTTCTCTTTATCATGATTTACTTAGTGGTTAATTTAGAAACTAATAGTAAAACATAAGAGCCTTATCGTCAATTTCGCATGTTTCAAGCCTAGGTTCAGCTTTGGCTTTGGCTTTGCCTCGTATTTTTCAAGCAAAACTTTGGCTTTGTTTCGCACCTTTCAATCCTTGCCTCGCATGTTTCAAGCCTAGGTTCGGCTTTGGCTTTGCCTCGCATTATTCAAGCAATACTTTGGCATTATCTCGCACCTTTCAATCCTTGCTTCGCATTTTTCAAGCCTAGTATCGGCTCTGCCTTGCATTTTCAAGTCTAGCTTCGGCTTTGATTGGAATTTACAAGCCTAGCTTCGGTTTTGCTTTGAATTTTTCAAGCTTCTCGTAAACCTTCGACTTGGCTTTGCATTTTTCAAGATTCTCGTAGACCTTCGGCTTGGCTTCGCATTTTTCAAGCTTCTCGTAGACCTTTGGATTGGCTTCGCATCTTTCCAGCTTAACTTTTACTTTTCATACCATATTCCAATCTTAGCTTTGACTCCAGCTTCAAATATGCTACGCATGTTTAAAGATTCACTTCAAGTTCGACTTCAATGTTGCTATGCATATTTCACGCTTCACTATAACTTTACTTCACACATTTCAATCTTTGCTAGGAATTTGCTTCCCGTGTTTCAAGCTTTGCTTCGACTTTGCATTTATCAATCTTAGCTTTGATTTCAGCTATGACCTTGCTTCATGAGCCAAGCTTAACCTTTACTTTGCTTCGCAAGCCCCAAGACTGGCTTTTAATTCGGCTTTGATTCTCATGTTTCCATCTTCATTTCGGTTTTGGCTTGGCTCCACGTGTTTCCATATTCTCCTCAACCTTACTTAACGTGCTTCAATCTTCACTTCAACTTCACCACTCATTTAAGAAATGACATTTGCATGCCTCTAGTTGAGGGCTTGTGGGGCTGTCCTAGGCCAAGTTAGCGTGTAAGTCGTGTGTTGACATGTTATCCAGGAGGTCAGTGAGGATGGCTCTGTTGCTGCTCCCACTTCTGGTGATCAACGACGTGTTCCTCCTGGCGAGGACCTCCAAACCCAAGGAACTGTGGCAGCTCAAGATGGGCACTTACACCTTCAGATTGATCAGAGGCTGCCAAGGAATCTTCATGGCTCTCATCTACTGCCTCCTGCGGAGAGAGGTGACACTAATCAAACACACCTGGGAATCACATAAGACCAGTACAGTGGTTTCCAATCTGGGAATAACATAGTATTGGTCCAGGTGTTTCATGCACCCCCAGGCGAGATTTAAAATTAGCACCCCACTTGTATTTGAACCTTCTGCGTGACTAAAATAAAAACCTAAATAATAATTATTATCACTAGGGGTTCTGTCTTACGACAGGTCAATTCCTATTTTCAAGTGAGACCATCAATGCACCCTGTCCTCTGCCTTCTCGGGGAAAATTAGAATTTAATAGGGGAAATATACCCGCATTTGCGTGAAGGGATGTAAGGAAACCGTTTAGAAAAAACCAATACACTAGGCTGGTATTTTAACCCCCATTAATTGTAAAGCAGAGTAGATGAGATTGATGTTTAGTACGCGAGCTCACCGGCGCCGCCTATCACACGAATAAATATTTATATGTCCGGTATAATTTTGAAGAAGTGTACTTGTGTTTTAGAGGAGGTGGATTGGAAAATAATTGAGCATAAAACACCCTAAGTGTTCTGGACGAGGTTCGAACCTCTACCTCCCCATCACCACTAATGACCGGGTCTATTTACTGCGTCATACAATCAGTGCCAGATATATGAATATGTACTAATTACTCTAATGTTTTAAATATTAGAGGCTTAATTTAGAGGAAGTGTACCGGAATTTACGTGGAGAGAGTAGGGGAAACAATTTTGGATAAGACTACCCTCAGTCCACAAGACCGGGATTTGAACCTGGATCTCTCCGTCGTCGGTAGTCCACATCGCGAGAGTGGCGCCCTCTATTGATCTCGTTCTTTTTGGCAGGTCCTGGAAGGCGGCAGGCAGATGATTTGCTACTACATAGCGTCCCGGCGATATGAGCGAGCCAGACACGACGACAACCAGCTGTGTGAGACCGAGGATCAAACCCAGGCTCCATCGGAGGCACCGTCCAACACCATCAACCTCAAAGAGACCGTCACCAGATGGTTCAAACACTAGCGCCGACATATCGACTGGTGGCTTCCTCCGTCCACAAATTAGTTTTCAATTTGGTTGTAGTACTATTCTTAAAATTAAACTGAAAGTGTTTCACTTGCTTCACTTCCTCGGTCTACTACCCCTGTTCACGGTATGAATTGTTTTCTGAAAGGCCTTTTTCCCTACCAGAAATCTATTATATAGTAGGATATTGGTTGGAAAAAGGACCTTTCAGAGAGTAATTCCTACCGTGAATGGAGTATATGTATAACACAGAATATGTGAGGGCTGGTTCCAAAATTAGACCCTCTGGGCCTATAATCTACCAAGAGCTACGGCCTATAATCTAACAAGAGATACGGCCTATAATCCACCAAGAGCCACGGCCATACTAGCAACAAAAACGGCCCGACCAGCACTCGATGCCCCTATAAAGCGCTGTCAACAGACTGTATCTGAAAGTCCTTACCCCGCATAATTCCGTACAAGTTAGACAACCAAGGCCGTAGTTTAAATAATATCAAAATTAAGATACAAATACAAATTAGGGGGTTGTGTTACCATAAAAAGCACTTTGGAGTGCTTCTAGAGGTGTTTAAAATTTATGCTTTCTAGCCCACGGAAATTGGGGGATGTGCACGCTAAACCCCCCCACTCTCCCCCCTCCCTCCTGAAATTATTGACTGGCTTCAGCCTTGTAGACAACTTTAACTTTCTAACGAATAGTCTGATACGGATACTTAGGACCAATGTCACTGAAATGATCCGTTGCTATGTAAACATGCACAAAATGTTATGATGGTTTTACGCTCAGTGGTCAAAACTTAAAAAGTTAGATAGTTAAACTTTTGTTACAATATTTTGATTGTGTTTGCACTTAAGCTACATTTCACCTATATTTTGAACGTATTCTCAAAAGAGGCCGCCTGTGTCTGGGTTCTTCTATTGAGTAGCTGAGTATCATCTGTTCGCTTCTTGCCGCAGATGATTTTTTTTCAGTTTTTTTTTATAAAGTCTCTTAGTTTTTCATTGATTGGCACGATCACGTGATTAAAGATACGGACTGTGAAGACGCGATTAAAAACTGCTAAGGACTATTAAGGCGCTATGGACAACATGGATACGTAGCTTACGGACTGTGTACAGTAGACGAGGCTTTATATAAGGGCAGTCAAACCAAGCAATTACAGCATAGCATCAGTGACTTTGTCGTCAACGCGACTGACTTCGCGTCTCCCACATAAATAACATTTATTGACGTTCTGGCGTCTGTGTAGCGGAGTTTTGGTCGCGACCACCAGGTAAAAAGTATGGCCGTGTCTTAAATTTTGAAAGTTCATTATCCGTGGGATTAAACGGGCTCTTGAGGAAGTTTAAGCGAGTTACGAAATGCAAAATTGTATTATTTTAATAGGTAACCATTTGCATTCTTTTGATTAAAGAAAAACTTTTGTCCCAAAATATAACTTGTTCCTTGACCATTTCATTGTTTAAAAAAAAATCTTATTGTTTTTCTTATGTCTATTAAGTTTCTACCAATAACGCGTTAAAACTTCAAGTAGTATATTTTATACAGCAGTGAAAATATTGGAGAAGATTCTAAACACTGATTATTTTAAAACAAAAGTTTAACAACAAAATATAAACTTCTAAAATAGTTCAAAACTTATTTGAACATAATTTAACTTCTAATATGTTTAAATAGAGCCATTTATTAAACTCTAAACTAAAATGTCCTTTAAATAACTATCAAATATAAAAATGGGTTTTGATTTAAAGCAAGGTAGAAAGAAAAAAAAACAAATTTATGATTAATGAAACTATATCTGTTTAATTTGAAAATAAATTGATCGTTTTAGGCTATGTATGAAGTGCTGATGTTTTATGAAAAAATGTATTCAATAATAAAATTATATAAAAAAATGAAACTTGTTTTAATAATGAGTTATGTTCAAAGTTAAAGAATGTTCCACAATACCTTTTGCAGAGTGAATTTATTCAAACAATGGACACGCAAAACTCCTTTAATAGTGTAAAATTCAGGAAATACCAAGTAAACTAATACCAAGATAAGAACCTTGATATTCACGTCATTGGCAGTTTAGTCTAAATCTTGATTCACACGTTCGCCTAAAAAAATAGCAGAATCTGCTTCAATGTCGCCGACGACTCTCTCGCTGTATGTTAGTTGACCCATGATGCATTGCACCGCTAGCTTAAAACAGCTGATTATCAACATATTTTATTTTCTAACAAATAAACATATATTTGAGATTATTCTTCTAATGGTTGTTTTCAAATTATAACGTTTTGTCGTGGCACAATCCAATACATCGCTTTACATTAACGGGTTATTTCACGTCTCCTCACAAAGGCCAGCGAAGCTGTCTGCTTGCTCTCGACTATACAGCGCATGCGTTGTCAAATACGCATGCGCACTGATGAGAGATGCTTGATTTTGAGATTTGATTGGTTCTCCAGTGATGATGATCTCCGGCAGAGCGGACAAAGCAGAGGTGAGTTGAACTTTAGCAGAACAGCTCGCGCCGATGAAACGGAAATCTTGTGATTGGCTTAGAGCTCGTCACGTGACCACGTTTCTGTTCTGCGCTAGTATTTCGGCGGACGTGTGAATCCACATTAACACGAGAGTAGCGCGTTGGACCACCCAGCCACCATACTGGGCTGGAAACAGAATGAAGAAATAGTTTTTCTATTTGATTGAAGCGAAGAAGAAGCATGCATTGCCTGGCTACCTCGGGCAAAATCAGGCACTTCCGTTTGTCTTATAATAAGCTATGTTCGAAGATTTTATTTCCTATAATAGTACTTTTTATTCTTCGGTTAGGTGACCTGGCTGTCTAGGGGTAAGGTGTCAGACTTCTGTGCTGTCGGCCAGGGTTCAATCCTCTGTATCAGCACAGATTTATCTGATTGCCAAACCCTTCCTTCACCTCTGACAAGACATCTTGTGAATGTGGGAAATGCCAGGCCTCCACCGTGGTTCGGATTCCACGTTAAACTGTTGGTCCTCCATTTCCTCTCACAATCACCCTACCATTACACATTAGCGTAAGTGCGTATAACCCGAACGGGTAGTGAGACGCGGTGCTGCTAATAATAATAATAATAATAATCTTCGGTTACATCAATTGGAAGCGTGATTGAAGTGTAAATTATTGATGTTTTGTGATACAGCTTGAGTAACAAACAAAAAACTTGTTATTCAACTTATCTTTTTTCAAACAATAGAGAAACAAGGTTTGGTTAGTGGGGTTCAAGTATATACGATTATTAAATACCTATTATTATTATTATTATTATCTATTACTATTATTATTATTAGCCCCGAGTCTTATTACCCGTTCGGGTTATACGCACTTACGTTAATGTGTAATGGTAGGGTGATTGTGAGATGAAATGAAGGACCTACAGTTTAACGTGGGATCCGAGCCACGGTGAAGGCCTGGAATTCCGCACATTCACAAGCTGTGATTAATACACGTCTTGTCAGAGGTGAAGGAAGGGTTTGGCAATCAGATAAATCTGTGCCGGGACCGAGGATTGAAGCCTGTATCCCAGCACAGAAGTCCGACACCTTACCCCTAAACCACCAGGTCACGTAAATACCTATTATTTATTATTTAAATCAGAAACATCTCGTTTTCAAGATTAGGACTTGATAATTTGGGTCCCAGGATTTTTTTTTAGCGTCTTACTAACTGGATTTAATCACGCTAATGGGGGTGGAGATGAGAAAGGTAGATATAAGAAGGAATGTAGCCACGTTTTCTTAAAGAATGTTTGAGAAATCTTGGGATTAGAACCTCGCCCTAACCACCACTGCAAAACTGACTAGCTGATCTTGACGTCTAGTCTGCGTACTCACCGATACGGGAGCTCCGGTAATAAAATAGTGTATTAATTATATCCTTATAAAGAACAATGTGTTCGGTCGAAATAACATCAAATTATTTATTTTTGGATAACTCTTGTACTTTAATATGAGTAAAAGGCTGATCGTGGTGGTTTTTGGGTAAAGTTCTCGCCTCATGACACGAAGTTAGTGGGTTATTCATAGGAATATGATAAAACAGAAAATAATGTTATGGGTTCATCCTTTAAGGAGAAACACGTTTGGTTCTTTCAAACATGATTGTAAGCCATTAGGGCTCGTAGCTAATAATTGACTTATATCTTAAAAATAATCAATATTATTTTTGTCCATTTCGATTTCTAATTACTGTTCTTCGGTACTTGAACTTGGCTTATCAATATTCTTACCAACCAAACTTTTAACAATCTTTACAACCCGCTTCGGTGTCCGAATGGTCCAGGACGTCACGTTCACAGTAAACTATACTGCGAATGACGGGGAGATTGGGGTTTGAATCTTGGTCGGGCAGAACTGAGGGTATATTTTCATAAAATATTTTAACCTCTCTCTCTCTCTTATAAATGCGGGTACACTTCGTTTGAATCCTACTCGCCTCATCCCTAACAAACTATCGTAATTAGAATATAATAAAACCAGAACAGGTAGTAAGACACGGTTTTAAATTTTTTTAACTAATATACTACCAAATTATTGGTGTAATTTTATAGGAAATTTTCAGGTACAAATGACTCGTTTTATTAATTAATAATTAATATGCCTTAGTTAATAGTTAATATTTTAAGTATCAGAAAATTTTATCGGGGGAAGGTCATGATTTAGTAAATGATGATGAATTTTATTTTAAGCCTTTCCCTTGATCCTGATACTTAGCTGCCTGTACTGTCGTCAGTATCATTGAGGTTTTTTCCCTCCTTTAGATCAATCAGTTATTAAGGTGGGAGTGTAGGGGACGTTAGTTAAGGCGGGTGTACAGGGAACGCGAGATAAGTTCAGTAATTTTACAGTAATATATCAAAACGGTTTTTTTTGTTCAAAATAAATCAAATATTTCTCTAGTAAAAATATAAATTTTAATTTTCTTCATATGTTGATATCAACAGTTGTTGAATATCTGTCAAGGGTATCCTGGAATTTAATGATAACTTTTTCTCTTTATTTAAAAAGTTTCTCATCTAATGCCGCTATGCTCATGACAGATATTCAACAACTGTTGATATCAACACGTGAAAAATATTAAACCTTATGTTTCAACTGGATCAATATTTTATTTAACTTGACCACGAAAATGTTTTCATATAAAAACTGCATAAACATTTGCTTTTTATTGCTTTCCCTACCTCCCCCTTCCGTACTTTAAAATCACGGGGCTAACTGGTTGATTGGTTCCAATTCCCACCAGTAGGAATCATCACTACACGGAAATTTTCTTTAAGAAGAGTTTTAGTTTGATTATTTTCTGTCAGACTGCGCTATATACATTTTTGCGGTAAATACCGAGGTTTGCTTATTAATTAATGGTCAGATCACCTTGAAAAATGATCAAAATATCAACTGGTTTCTGCCCTAAGAACGTCTTGGAGTGTCAGATGCTAATCCTTTAGAAATAAGCCTGGTTTGGAGTATGTTTCAAAGAGGATTGTGATTATATCAGCACACGAACATTTCTATAAGCGAGAGCGAACGGGGCTACCAATTTTGCCGGAAAAGTTTTTTCACATACTACCCAGAGTTATTTTACATGGAAAAAAACAATAAACATGGGGGCCGACAGCTTTACTTCCTCTACGAAATAAGTTATACTTCGAATTTTTATCGCTGATTAAAGATCCGCTGACCCTGGTCGGGTTTGAACACCTGTATATCGAATTCCGAGACGAGGACTTCACCTCAAGACCACCAAATGAACCAGCATAAAAATATTTGGTATTGGTAACTGAAAATCTGTACATTCATTAAATGTATATCATAATTAACATCTACATGTTTGATAATGTTATTTATTTATTGTGGGTTTGAATGCCAAAGCAAAATTACTGCAAAATTTGTCATTCAAAAGTATCAGTTTTAAACCATTGATTGAAATTACAAATATAATATCTGGCAGAGCCATCTATGTTATAATATATGAACTTTTATGACCCAAATAGTACATCACTCGATTCATAGGTGGGGTTGGAATCTGTGGAAGTTTGGTATAATCCCAAATAGTACATCACTCGTTTCATAGATGGGGTTAGAGTCTGTGGCAGTTTGGTGTCTTGAAAACCGGACAAATTAGTAAAGAAGTATTAGGAGAATAAAACACATCAGGAGGTAGTCTTTTATATCTTATAGTTCAATTTGAACTAGTTCGCGTAGATAAGATAAATTAGTTCAGCTGAAGGAACACTTCAATAATTTTAACTATTAGTTCGCGAACTATACATATCTATTTCAAATTTCGAAGTAATTCTGTTCACTGAGATAGTGGTTAGTTTCTCTTAAATAAGTTAGTTCACCAGTTAATGACCTGGATCCGTGACATTAGGTTATAAATCACGGGTGGCCATAATGTGGCTCTCACCCGCCCGTCATGCGGTTCTTTTCCCATTACAAAATAATAGGTCATTTTAAAAAGTTGAAAACTTTTTTTAAACACAATTTTGTCATTATTAATAAAACAAAAAGATTTTCATCAAGCTTAATAATTATAAAACACCCAAACCATAACTTATTATTTGTTCGAACGTATATGTTTTAATAATTCTGTCATATTTTGCTGCTTTGAACAAACTTGGCATAGCGATTAAAGACAAAGACGAGATAAATAAAATTAGTATCTGTAGTCAAACCACTTCTATTTGACATGTACTTAAATATAAACTTAAAAACACATTTTATCTGGCATAATTAAAACCATTTGAATGTTAGGCTTTGTTTTCAAATTAAAAACCAATTAATCATAAACAATATTTTACCCGTTTAATTCCCCCGACGAGGACTTTCTAGCGTCCATTTTAGCAGTAAAAGCTGCATATAATGAGGTTGATGATCTGTTGTTGATTATTATTATTATTAATTATTATTTTTAGCCCCACGTCTTACTACCCATTCGGGTTATACGCACTTACGCTAATGTGTAATGGTAGGGTGATTGTGAGATGAAATGGAGGACCTACAGTTTAACGTGAAATCCGAACCACGGTGAGGACCTGGCATTCCCCACATTCACAAGTTGTGATTAACTCACGTCTTATCACAGGTCAGATAAATCTGTGCTGGGACCGAGGATTGAACCCCAGATTCCCAGTACAGAAGTCCAACACCTTACCCCCTAGACTGCCAGGTCACCCGTGAATTTGTAACCTCTGCCTCCAACCCCNAAAAAAAACCACTAGCATAGGCCTGTATCAGTGGTAGACACACTCTCAACGACATAAGCACACAAACAAATTATTTCCTTGTAAAAGCAACATTTGCACTGATATTACTAAAAATTTTCCCCATTTAAGTGACTTTATTGCCGTCAGCCTCTAAATTCGTACGCGAGATTGCCTGGAGAAGGGGGGATAAGGAGTAGAGGGCACGTGCCCATGTTTTAGGGGCGAAAATCTGTTAATTCTGTCACAGTGGTGAATGCGGTGCAATCAAAACTCCATTAACCCCCCTCCTTCCCGTATACCCCCTGCTGGTGTGACAATGGATCCAACCCCTCGGTGCGGGTGATACGCGGCNGGGGGGGGGGGGGGGGGGGCAGCTGCACAGAAATGACCGGATATGGTTGGCCGGTGGCGGGGGAGGGTCAAAGAGGGAGTGGGTGGGTTAGTAAGATGTAACATTACAAAACCACCGACAACAGAGGGACATTGCATCTGCTTGCGGGATTCAAGCTTTAGGAGGGATGCTTTTTATTGGATTGTGGGGGGTTTGTTTGTATGGGAGTGACTGGTGACCTGGTGGTCTAGGGGTAAGGTGTCAAACTTCTGTGTTGAGGGTCCGGGGTTCAATCCTCGGTCTCAGAACAGATTTATCTGATTACTAAACCCTTCCTTCACCTCTGACAAGACGTGTATATTAATCACAACTTGTGAATGTGGGGAATGCCAGGTCCTCACCGTGGTTCGGATTTCACGTTAAACTGTAGCTCCTCCATTTCATCTCACAATCACCCTACCATTACACATTAGCGTAGTGCGTATAACCCGACGCGGTGCTAATAATAATAATATATAGGAGTGCGCGTGTGTGATTAATGATACCACGGTATTGGTCAGCACGTGGACTAAGTTGACAAAGAGGTCGTGGCTTGAGTCCCGGACGAGTGCGCTGATTCTATTTAATAGATGGTATCTCTCCGTCCTCCCCTTCTCCTTGCACTCAATCACGAGTACATTTCCTCCATCTTTCACCTTCTTAGTTAGTGTAAATACGCGCATAGTCCAAGTGGGTAGGAAGACACAGAGGGGGAAAATAAATCAAACGTCAGTGATCTTTCTTAAGGCGGAGTGGAAGGGAAGGCAAATTAAGGTTAGTTTTATTACTATCATTATTAGGTGCTCTGTCTTACGACAGGTCCATTCCTTTTGTCGGTGAACTTAGACCTGTCCTGCTTTCTCCTTCCGCTCCCAGAATTTTCTTCTTTGCCTCAAGTCGACCACTATTTGAATCCTTCTCCTTCTTAAGCTCCTCTTTCTCCCATCCTTTCCTTTTAAATCAAAACGATATTTTTTTGTCAAAATAAATCAAATAATTATTCAGTAGAATTATAAAGATTAATTGTCTACACATGATATCAATATTTCTTGAGTATTTATTAATAGTGTTCTGGGATTTGATGACAACATTTCCTCTTCATTTGAAAGGTTTCTAATCTTATACCACTATGCACATGACATATTCAAGAATTATTGATATCACCATGATAAGAAAATTAGAACCCATCTCATGGTTGATTAACCGGAATCAGATCCAAAATTACGCTCTATTCATAAATAGCATCCAAAGGCGGTATTCTGCAACCTTACCATGCCAACAATAATATAGTTTTGTTTTTTTATCTAAATAAATGTTATGTAACTCCGCACGGACTTTCTCACTTTATTGTTTAAAAATGGAGATATTTACTCAAAAATCTAATATATTATGTGAAACGAAATAATATACACTAGCAAACCCAAGCATAAATTGCACTATATTTATGTAAAACATTTTTTAAGTCTTGGTTTAAAATTTTATTTTTAAAAATTAATGTCTTCATTTGTATGTTCGAACCAATAAAAAAGATAACTATTGGGGTACACAAGGGTCAACATTTCGTATTAAAATTTCAACTTCTGGTTAACATTTTCGACATTTTATTAGGTGTTGCACATCTTCCTGTCATCGCATTGCTATTAAATTTCTCATTTATAAATTTTGACCAATAAAAAATGTAAATATTGACTATTGAGTCTAAAAGGGAGATAGACCATTACTTCCGTATCCCAGCAACTATTTGAGATAGTAAATAACTTATGATTGCAAAATTGTAGTACTATCAAAAATAAAAAACTTTTATATGAAATATATTTTTATAAATCCAACAGTTTCTGAGATATTGATAAATATATTAATACAACTTTGTGAGCTTTAGTTGTAAATAAATACTACTTAAGTTTTACCACAATAATTCTCCAATGCCAGAGAGTAATTAAATATAAGTAAGTCTCTAAAAGTTTATGTTGTTTTCCCTTGAACCTTTTAGGAGAAATGTTTGTACAACAATGGTCTATATCCATTTTAGACGCAATAGTCAATATTTACATTCTTTATTGGTCAAAATTTATAAATGAGGACTTTAATAGCAATGCGATGGCATGAAGATTTGCAACACCTAATAAAATGTCGAAAATTTTAATACGAAGTGTTGACTCTCATGGACCCAGCATTGATCTTTTTTTATCGGTCTAAACATACAAATGAGGACATTAATTCTTTAAAAACAAAATTATAAAATTTAAAACTGGGACTAAAAAAAAAGTTTTTCATAAATATAGTGCAATTTATTCTTGGGTTTGCCCGTGTATATTATTTCTTTTAACATGATATACTACGAGCTTTAAGTAAATATCTCCATTTTCAAACAATAGAGCGAGAAATTCCGTGCGGAGTTCAGTACCATTTATTTTTGAATAAGTCTCCATGCTAACGCACCACGATAGTACACCTGCTGTTTAAAACTGAGTGTACCTACAGCCTCAAACCACGCGGCCATTGATGCGGACACCATAGGGTCGAGCACTTGTAATGGCTATCACATACTTTTCTTTAGGAAGACTATTTTGTTTGGACACAATATCTCTTGTTTGTTAAAACACGTGCACTAGAGAGAAATATGGTTCGATAAAACACTAATCAATGGCGGATTTACGATTCTTTCTTCAACAACACGGACAAACAACAAACAACAAACATTTTCTCGCATGTGCCTGTAGTATAATTCACTATTGATGGCATATTCGTGATTCTACATCAGTATTAATCCAATCAAAGCATTCAAACAATACATTCTCGAAAATGGAATTGGTTTTAATATGTTTTAAACTTTATAAACTGTGAAAAAGATCTGTAAAGAGGACAAATCTGATGTTATTCCAAGTTCATACGTACTAAAACTCTTCATAGAAATTCTCTACAGAGAATTTAACGCAATACACATAAATATACATTTAAAAAGAATAAAACACTATATTACATTCCAACTAATTTATTATCTTTAATACATACCAATAAGGCACATTATAAAGTCCTACAGTAAATGTTTACTTTAAAAACATAACCGGGTTCTTCCTAATACGTTCACAAACAAATTTAATTCTAAAAATATTAAGTTAGTATAGGCCTACATTGGTGATTTTTAAATTTTCTAAATACAACATTATACTGGCTACGAAACTAGATAATCATATAAAAAACTATACACTATTTACAAAACTTTTTTTCATTTTTCACTAAGAAAAAGTCTCCAATTTTTTCCTTCTAAATATTAATTTAAAATCATATACACTACATCCTAAAACTCAATTTTAAGAGATCAATATGAAATAGGATCAAGTCCATCAAAATTCATATTTAAATCACAGCCTCAATTTTTTGTTTTAATATATTTTACATTAGTAAAAAAAATCCCTCGCATCAACTCTTTACAAATTCTCCTTTATCGGAAGTCCTTTCCAAAAGTCCATGCGTTCTTTATATAGATCTTGTTGTACGCTGAGTTGTAAGGTTTTGTCTGAATCTTGGCCGATGTTGAGGTATTGAAGATGATAGTCTTCCTGGTTCGTTGACATCGGCTCTATCGGTTTCCACGATATGTCTGCGAATCCTTCCAGTCCGGCTGTAGGGTTACTGTAACAGGACAGCACGTTTAGTTAGTAAAAAAAGGAGACCTGATTCCCATTACGCCTGTGTACAGTAGCCCCATGGCTTCTTTGGTGCTGACTGACAGCTAACAACTGATAACTAAAAGCTTTGAAAAGTTAACAGACAAAGTTATGTATCCCTACGCTCAACCATATGATCAGCAAAAACGTGGGTTTAGCAGCTGCCATTTCAGACGGTCAAAATTTAGGTATATACCTAAATGTTGAGTGTCAGAAGTCTGCTGTGAGCTGTCAGTCAGCACCAAAGAAGCCATGGGGCTACTGTAGACAGCCGGAGATGAATATATGACGTCACTGTTATCCCCTTGCCAGCCTGAATGATCTCGAAAAAAAATGGAAAAACTTATCATTTCTTTTTGGTTAAAGTTTGTAGATTCATAATTTTGTTTTTGTATCTAAACGAGTGGCAACTATATATTGAATCTTGGATTACATCATTAAGAGGTATTATTATTATTATCTCCACGTCTTACTACCCGTTCGGATTATACGCACTTGCGCTAATGTTTAATGGTAGGGTGATTGTGAGATGAAATGGAGGACCTACAGTTTAACATGGAATCCGAACCGTGGTGGAGGCCTGGCATTCCCCACATTCACAAAATGTCTTGTCAGAGGTGAAGGAAGAGTTTGGTAATCAGATAAATCTGTTCTGAGACCGAGGATTGAACCCCGGACCCTCAGCACAGAAGTCCAACACCTTACCCCTAGACCACCAGGTCACCTAAAGAGGTATTCAAAGTATAGCCTACTTGAAATGCTAAAGGTTGTTAACATGTTAGGAGACAACTTGCTTATTTAAATTGTTTTTATTTACTCACATTCATTCATTTTTTGTTGTTTAGTAATAATTATATGTGTGTATAATATTACAACTAAACAATATTATAAAAATAATAATTGTAGATAGTAACAATAGATTAGTTATTTATTTTAGGTATTTAATGTGCAATTTTTGAACAAACCGATCATATCAGCACACGACTTATAAAAAAACCTTAAATATATAATAAACACAACATGCTGCCCCCGACCGTTAATTGATCACTGTTAAAAGGGAAAAACACATTTCATTAATGATACATTTGTTGGTCATACCGGGAATCGATACCAGCATCTTTAACTCAGTAGGGAGACGCGCAACCTGATTCACTCGTTTCATTAAATTCGCAAGAACATGGGAAAATGGACTTTTTTTTAAATATTGTGGCTTAACATCAAGGATGATAATGATGACTAATAAGGGGTAATTTTACTTATAGCAGAATTTTCAAAAAATTCCCCAGTAACTTAGCCCTAGGGGAAAATGGTCTAACCCAGTGAGTTCTGTTTTTAACTGAACAATACGTTAAAATTGTCAAGGCACACCATCAATTCTACTTTTTTCTGTCCACCCAACCCCCAGATATAATTCATTGTCATATTTGTACCTCCAAAATTGTTGGTGGGTATTGCAAGATGTATACAAAGGCCTAGTCTATACTAATAATTATAAAATAAATTACATCCAAAATAATGTATTATTTAATGTTTTAAATAAGAACTATATTTTTATATTAAATTTAGAGTATTCCTTGAGGTATCTTCACGTACCCAAGGAGGCACGCCAATCCCAGGTTGAATACCACCGGTATACCATTTATCTACCTTTGAGACATCTAAATTAGTCCCACGTATGGAGTAATACAGAACTCATTATCGGCTATGACCCGCTTCGGGGGCCGCATAGTCTAATGCGTACTCTCGCAGTAGACTAGACTGCCAATGACGGGGAGATAAAGCTTCAAATCTCTGTCGGGTATACTTAGTAGATATTTTACAAAATGGTTTTACACTCTCACTCCACGAAATGCGGATACACTTCCTTTAAAAATTACTTTCTTAATCCCTAATAGGCCTACCATTAGCATAATTAGTATATAAGCGTATAACCCGAACGGGACGTGGTACTAAAAAATAAATATTTCCATGATGATATCAAACGTTGTTAAATATCCGTCAAGAGCATCGCATTTTTTTAGAAAATTTTTAAATGAAGAGAAAAAGTTGTCATTACATTTCAGGACATCCTTGACAGATATTCAACCAGTGTTGAGGTCAAGGTTGAGAGGAAAACTCAACACAATGTTTCCACTAGAGAATTATTTGATTTATTTCGACCAAAATAATATTTTGCTATAAAAACTGCAAAAACACTTAATTTTTCTCACTTCCTTTACATTCGCCCCTTAATTTACAACATCTTGCTTATATCTAAAGACAAATATCGAAAATAGCAGGCAAAGATAATGAGTAGAAAATTTTATCCTAACCTGTGTTAGGTGTTATTTTTTGTACGGAAATGTCGAATTATATATTTTTAGATTGCTTTTAAGTGTAAAAATAGAAACGACCATTGTATTATGATAGGATTTTTCCAATATCGATTATTAAAACACTAATAACAATCATGGTGTAACCCCCACTTCGGGGGTCGAATGGTCTAAAGCAGTGATTCTTAACCGGGGGCCGCGGGTGGCCCTCTGGGTGGTCGCGAAAGGATTTTGGGGGGCCTCGAAAGAAAAATTTAAAATGTTATTTGCTTATTACTGAAGTCAATTATATTGAATTTTACGTTTTGGAAGAAAGAATTAGATGTTCGTAAACACGTATGTACAGTAGACTCTCGATTTTCCGGGATAATGGAGGGGAAGCACGGAAATATAAATCACGGATAGTACAAATAGTTCTCATCTGTTTACCAACGCCATTCAAAATTGGTTGTCTTTTATTTCTACTTATTTATGTGAAAAGGGAATTTACACAGTGGTAAATATTAAAACGAAGCAGCGAAATAGACTCCTGCATGTGAATAGCATTAAGTAATACAATCGAAACAAGAATAGAAAAATTAGTGGAAAGTGTTCCAGAGCAGGGGTCCCATTAAATACATTCAGGTAAGCTACTTTGTTTTTTTATTTTCTTGTTATAATCAATAGATAAAGCCCCTATTTTAGAATAAATCTTATATGATTAATATGTTGGTAAAAACTAGGGGGCCGTGAAAATATTTTAGGATATTTAAGGGACCACGAGTGATAAAAGGTTAAGAACCACTGGTCTAAAGTAAAGCATCGTGACTTTTTTTTTTAATTGTACAGCCCCACGTGTAGTTGTTACCCGTATTTGGCGAAGTTAGTCCATAGCGTGACGAGCGTGTCCACCACTTTCAAGTCTTGATGCCCCTCTGGGAAAGCCGGGAAGAACGCTGGGGTTTTGAACAGGTAGATAAGATCGTCGGAGTGGCTCACACCTAAAAAAAGAAAAGAGAAGAACATACAGTTCACATGTGTCTATCTATCTCTCTGCAGCATCTAGTAAGGCGGAAAGGATCGCTGGTCAAGCTGCTGCAGTTTTTCTAAAAAATAAAAACTTGTTTTGACCAATAAAATAAAATAATTCTTTATGAGATTAATTTGTTTAATTTTCTGTACATAGTAATCTCAAGCATTCTGGAATATCTGTCAAGAATATCTTGGAATTTAATGACATTTTTTTTTCCTCTTCATTTAAAAAGTTTTTCATTTAATGCTGTTATTCTCACGACAAGATATTCAACAACTGTTGATATCACCTTGTGAAGAAAATTAAATTCTATGTTTCTACTGGATCAATATTTTATTTATTTTGATCAAAATGTTTGGTTGTGAAAACAGAAAGAAAAAAAAAGACCTATTCTCGCGTCCCATACATCCATACTTTAACAAAAACTTTTTCTCTTTATCCTACTAATATGTAAAATTGATTAGGGGTCCGCCTGTTACTCTTTCACCCAGAAAACCTCTTTACCGACTATGCTGAAATCTTGAATGGACATATTTCAAACACCCAGTTAAAATAAAGGCTAGTGGAAATTTACGTCCCCCATGGTTTTTCAAGATGGCGGCTATAAAACACTACATATTGGCCTTTTTCTCAATCTCTGTTTATCGGATTTTCATTAAACAGACTTTGAAAGGTTCCTAAATATATATTTTACAGGATGTCAATTTTAAAATAAAATGGTGGATTTATAACACTCCTATTTAACCCACCTAGATTTCTATTTCGTGACTAAAGGTAGCCTTATATTGGGAAATAACCAATAATAATGATATTGGTTAAATTGTTGTCACTATAATTATTAATTAACAGATGTTTAACGTTTTTTTTTCTATTTAATGTAAAAAAATTAACACCACAAGAAAAATTCCTTTAACATTGCATAGTTACTTATATTTTTAAATACTATATAAGTAAAATAAGATTCATCCAGTGCTAGGAACAGGTAATTATAGTATGATTTTGGTAGGAAGAACAGTAGAAGTTGGTTACTAAAGTTACTAAAACAGTTTTAATATATTCATACACCAAGTAAAGTTATCATTGGTGACTTAGTGGTCTAGGGGTAAGATGTCGGACTTCTGTGCTGGGGGTCTGGGTTTCAATCCTCGGTCCCGGCACAGATTTATTTGATTGCCAAACCCTTCCTCCACCTCTGACAAGACATCTTGTGAATGTGGGGAATGTCAGGCCTCCACCGTGGTTCGGATTTCACGTTAAACTGTAGGTCCTCCATTTCATGTCACAATCACCCTATCATTACACATTAGCGTAAGTGCGTACAACCCGAACGGGTAGTAAGACGTGGTGCTAATAATAATAATAATAATATAAGTAAAGTTATCTGCATCTTTCAATTTTGATCAATATCACCAATACCTATAAAATAACACAAATAATATATTAAAAGGTTATCAATGTTGGCCGCAAATACATTTGTTTAGAGTTGCTCTGTTGTTCTTCCAATCATAATCAGGGTAGAGCTAATTTAAACTAAAAATAATAAAGATGCAATCACAATATTGCAATATCAGGCCCAGTTTTGTGTCTAGCTTATTTCCTAACGAAGCAGCAAGAACTTCAATATTTCCAAGTGTGGGATTAAAAAGATTACATTACACCACATATATTATAAACAAAATGATTGTTTCTGTCAATAGTGATCAAATACTGGGATGTAAATACTCTTATGACTAAAATTATCGAAACAAAAGTATCTAGTAAGAAATATTGGTATCGAAAGGAAAATATCAATATTTGTAAGGTAGTAATAATTTTCCCACATCCCTACTAATTCCTACTTCTAAGATTATGCCGTCGTAAAGGGCACCCACACCCCCATCTCTAGTCTGACACTTTATATAAGTCAGAGCATTTTTCAAAATGGAATTCACTTGCCATGTTGGTTCTAAGTCTGGTAGCCAGTATCTGGGGAAGAAACACCTCTCTCGAGTCTGTGTCCTTTGAGCGTAGCCACGCGCGTAAACGCGTGCAGCGAACGATGTAGGGACCCCGTGCCTGTCGTCAATCCCTATCATCAAAGGTTACCTGGGAAAACCCCCTGCCTTGTTCACACTGGTTATGTCGTCAATAACCTTACTCATCCCGTTAGTCAGATGTACCAAGGTGTCAGACTCACACTTGACTGAATGGAGAAGTCCAAGTTTGAATCTCAGCCAGGCGCATGCACCGATAGGTAGTTTTATTCAGGTGACTTAGTAGCACATTGAATGCTTGTTCTATCCGACACACTAATTCAAATACATTTGATGTAAGTTTATCTCCTAATCTCTTACCCTTGGATTACGTATTAGATGACCATAGCGTTAAACGTGCGAAGAAAAAAGATTAAAAAGTAGTTCTCAAGTACTTCAGCGAAGAATTATTAAATTACTTCTTTTTTGTAAATATCAGACAATTCTCAAGTGGACATAAGCTTTTTTTCGTGATCCCATGGTTGGAGAAATTTATAATTTATATGGTTTTTTTTGTAATTTTTGATATTTAGTTAATATTTTTATGCTTTGAATAATATTTTAAAATTTTTTATGTGTTTATGTTGAATAATATATAAGTTAATAAATTTATAAATACTTGAATATAAGATTTTTCACCACACATTTATCGGATTGACAAATTAATTATATAGGCCTTAAAATAAACTGTGTAGGCCTACACTCTACTTGCATGGAAATAAAATCCACATTCTTTTTGAAACGCTGCAACTAAGCAGTAAATATTTATGTGTGAGGTGTCAGGAAATGCTTCTGAAACAGGTAGGCCTATTTGTAAATAAATGTTATATTTAGCAAGATGCAAAAGGATATTTTTCAACGTACACAGATTTATTTTAGTTTAATTGGTTAAGTTTTAAAAAATTAAATTATCTTCAATCTTTTCAAATTTTCATTTACAGTTTAGGTGATTATTTTGTTGTTGTTGTAAATCTTAAGTAATTCTTTTTACCCACGTCAGTGCTCAAATGGTCTAAGAAGTCACTCAAAAAATATATTGGACTGCAGATGACGGGGAGATCAGGGTTCGAATACCGGTTAAGTGTACTGAGAGTTTTTTTCCTAAATAGTTTTCCACGCTTTCTTTCCTCTTCCCCACAAATGTGGATAAACTTCATCTAAATTCAACCTGCCTCATCCTTAGAAAATTAGCTTTATTAATATTAATTTGTTTAATCCGAATGAGTAAGATGTGGTCCTAAAAGAAACTGATGAAATTCTACATTAGGAGCATCACCCTGCATGGAATAAAAACTTGTACTCTCAGGAAGATGGAAAAGAAATATTTGGAGAACTTTGAAATATGGTGCTGGGGAAGATTTGAGCATATCAGGTGGACAAACAGGGTGACAAATGAAGAAGTCCTAAGAAGACCGGGTCATAATAGAACAATTTTGAAAAAGATTCTTCGGTATAAAGCAAACTGGATCGGACACATCCTTAGGAGGAACTGTCTTCTGCACGACGTCATTAAAGGAAAGGTTGAGGGAAAGAGGAGCTTAGGAAGCAGCAGGATTAAAATATTAGATGAATTGAAGGAAATAATAAAATTTTGGGAGGTGGAGGCAGTGGACAGGGCGCATTGGTGGTCTAAGCTCACTGATAAAGGGAATGAACCTGTCGTAAGCCAACATATGTAACACTAATAGTAATAATCGTTATTTCGGTCATTCGGGGGTGGGGGTGGGGGGAAGATTTAGGTAATAAAAACCCAAGCCCTGGTAATCGGTATTGACTCGCTTACCAAAATCTGTGGGGTTCCCGTAAGTGAAGATCGTTGAGTAGCTGTACAGGCCGCGGTAAGCGAAATGGTAAGTGTATAGTGGCGTATGGCCAGCCTGGGCGTGCAGCAGGTTCGTCTGATGAGAGGCGAACACAAACGAACGGTCCGTGTACAGCTAGAACACAACATCAATACACTCGTGACTATCCAGTTTCTCACCATTTCACCGAGGGTGGATCCAAGGACTGTTGTCTTGGGGCGGGGATTGGTTTTTTTGTAAAGCTCTTTAAAGTAAAAATTTAATCATTTCACTTAATTATAACAGTTTTAATAATGGCGCTATTATTATTATTATTATTATTATTATTATTATTATTATTATTATTAGCACCGCGTCTTACTAC
>CABFOW010000501.1:212287-228936 GCA_902141385.1 Timema californicum | reverse complement strand
ATATATATATATATATATATATTAACTCCTGAATTCTATCCAATGAGGATCGTGATAAATCTGCTCTGAACTCACCTCGATAAATTCTTTCGACCTCTCGACGGTAATAGGCAGGCTTCTCGCAAGGTAGAATTCGCTGATGTTCTTCCAGAGGCTGCTGACTTGGTCCTTGCACGTGCTCCTCTGCAGCTGCAGCAACTCCGGACCCAGTGACGAGAGGTTCCGGTTCAGGTCGGAGAGCAGAGTAGCGTTAACCACAATCGCTGGAAGGGGACGAGCTTTAGTTAAATGACGCACACAGCTTTATTTATTTGAAATATCTAACGTGTGAACGTTCTTGAACCTACCGAATATATCACCCGCCTCGGTGGCGTAGTTGGCTAACGCGCTTGTCGTGTTGAGCTCGACTGCTGGGGACGGGGAGATCGAGGTTCGAATCTCGGTCAGGTGAACTGGGGGTGGTTTTTCCTAAATGGTTATCCACTCTCATTCCACGCAAATGCGGGTTCACTTCCTTTAATTCAACCTTCCCAATTCCTAGTCCATTAGAGTAATTAGTACTTAAAGCGTATAACCTGAACGGGTAGTAAGACGCGGTGCTAATTATTATTATTATTATTATTATTATTATACCTAATATATCAATACACGACTTATAAAGTAAATTAAATCTAGAACAGACTCTACACCCAGCCATTTTCTCAACCCGACCGTTAATTCATCCCTGCGAAAACCCACATCATTGACCAAAAGGTATAAGGCGTCGCTTTTATGATAGACCGTCCCATTGATGACGGGGAGATCAGGGTTATAGTTCTGGTCGGGTCTACTGAGGGTGGTTTCCCCTATATGGTTTACCACTTTCTCTCCACGCAAACGCGGGTAGATCACCTCTAAAATGTTCCCTTCCTCATCCATACCCCATTAGAATAATGATAATACATGTTTATAACCTGAGTAAGTAATAGGACTCAGTGATAACAAAAGTTCAAAATTATATTATTATGAACGTTGCTAAACTTTTTTTTACAAAAATATTGGTTTCTCTCCTGACTGAAGGCATTAGTTTAAATTCTTTATATCATTACGGAAAAATTGAGTTAAAATTTTTAAAAAAAAGCAAGTTTACTGATCTTTAAACAATGAAAATAATAATTATAATTATGTTGGTTGCTGTTTATTCTCCGGTGGAAGGTGAAGATGAGAATGTAAGAGTGGAGTTTTGGACCGAGTTCAATTACTTCTTGAATTCATGCGAAAGAATTATCTTGTTAGGAGATATGAATAGATGGGTGGGTTTCCAAAGAGAGAATTAAAAGATATTGTTAGGAAGGAATGGTGATGACAGGGTGAACGAGACTGGTAATGAGGTAGTGAGTCTGTGTTTAGAAAAAGATTTAGTTGGGTCGAACACATGGCTTAGGCACATTTAGTAGAAATGGCAAAGCAGCTATTTGAAAGCTATGATTTTTTTTTGTATGATGAATGAGTAACTTAGGAGTTTGGTAAATCTGTGCTTAGAACTGAATGTGAAACGGATCACTTTCTAGTGGTCTAAGTAGTTGAATTAGGTAGGAGTTTTATGAGGAAGCAGTGCAAGAATACTAAGAAAAATGAGTGAAAGTGGAAAAAATGGCATGATACAAGAATAAAAGCGCCATACAAAAGATTAATGGGTGAAAGATTAACGTTACCCAAACAAGAATGCAAGGAAATACCTGTGGCATTCAGCATGGACGTGATGAGTTGATCTGGGATGAAAACCGTACAACAGAGCGATGGAAGACGTATTTTGAGAAATTGTATAGAGAAAAGTAGAGAAAATAGGCGTAGTATAAAGTAGGAAAAATGTTATGACGAGTAAAATTATTAACGAGGCTGAGGTGTAAAAATCTACCAAAGTGTTAAAGAATGGCAAGTCTGCGGGCGTAGGTGGGATCACTAGTGAAATAATCAAGTGTGAGGGCATGGTACTATTTGAGCGTTTCTTCGAGTTGTTCACTGTGTAAGCTGGGATTTTGAATATTCCTCATGAATGGAGGATTGTTGTCATTGTTCCTTTGTACAAAGGCAAAGGCAGTAAGATTGAATGTAAGAATTGTAGGGCAATTAGAATATTGAGTATTCCAAACAACATTTTTGAGAGAGTTTTAATTGAGAGGGTACGTGAAAATACTGCGGAAAACATTTAAGGTGTACAATATGGTTTCATGCCATAGTTGCATTGACCAGATATTTGCATTGCAGCAAGTGATTGAGAAATGTATGGTAGTAAGGAATAAAGTGTATTGTGCATTTGTTGATCTGGAGAAATCGTACGATCCTGTGAATGGGAGTATGTTATGGAATTTCTGAGAGGGAATGATATAGATGCATGGTTAGTGAATGCATTTATGATGGTGTATGATTGAAGTAAAGCATGCTTTAGGGTGGATGAAGCCTTAATCAAATGGTGTGACATTGAACAGGGTGTTAGACAAGGTTGTGTTATGCCTACATGGTTGTTTAATGTATTCATGGATAGGTGTATGAGGGATGCTTGTGAGGATACAGTTAGTGTACAGATGGAGAATGTGAATTAGAGAGTCCTGCTAGATACAGATTATGCCATAACAATGGATGATAGTAAAAGTAACTTACAGAATGCATTAAATATTTTGAATGTAGTGACAAGCAGAACGTATTTTTGTATAAACGTATCAAAACTAAGGTGAAAGTTTTTGATAAGGATGGATCAGAGAATGATTTTCAGCTTAGTATAAATGGAAAACTGTTAGAATAAGTGAATAATTTTGTGTATCTGGGCAGAATGTTATGTAAAAATGGAAGAATAGATGGTAAAATCGACAGATGTTTGATTATATTTCGCAGAGTAGTTGGAGGTATGTGGAGTATTGCCAAGAATGAAGTACTATCGAAAGAGGCAAAGATGGCAATATATAAAAGCGTGATCACGCCAACATTGTGTCATGGATGTGGAGCTTCCGTTTGTCAGGACAAATACAAGAGCAAGGTGAATACGGTTTGAGATATCTAAGAAAATTATGTGGAAAATCTCGTATGGACAGAGTCAGTAATGAATGGGTGCTGAATAAGTGTGGTTTGAAAGTAATTCCAATGTGAATGTTAAAGAGGCATCTTAAGTTGGTTTGGACACGTTGAGAGGATTAGTATGTATTGAGTGACGAAGCAAATATATGAAGGTGGGGTGTGTGGATCAAAAGGAAGGGATAGGCTAAATGTTGTATAAGAATGTGTTAAAAAGAGAAATATTAAGAGTTTTAATAATAAAAGAGCATGTATGAAGCATGTTGAAGCGAAGGGATAATGCAAGGATAGAAAAGTGTGATGAAAATGAGTGAGGATGGGCTAGGCACAGAATTGTTTTTTTTTTTAGCTATGTGCACAGTTTCTTGCCTATCCCATAGGGGAACGGCATGATTAGGGATGTGTGTAGGTAATGAAAATCAATATAATAGTAAAGTAAATATTGACTAATTCAATAAAATATTGTTTATATTCAAATGATGTGCATCTCAATATATATTCCTCTTAAGAATTTCTTTTTGGCTATAGTCTTGATCATATGCCCTCTCTTCCCTGCCAAAATAAGTTTCTAGGTGTGCCACTAGTCTTCTCCAAGAAAACTCTTATTTTTAGGTTTATACACACATGCATTTTATGTATGTTCTGTCACTTACGTGCCGCTCTGATGATTCCCTCATTAGCCACCACCCCCTGAATCCAAGGAACGTGGTTGAACTGTCTCTTCTTGATAAGGGAGAATGGTAAGTCCGTAAGGAAGGCCTCCCCACCCGTCAAGCTGTTGGTCTCAATAACTGGGCCGTACACGTTCAAAGGGTCTACAGACCATGTCTGCAAGGAAAAAAAAGAAGTAAATGATGACGGATTAACTAAGCAAGCTATTAATTGGCTCATACACGTTCGTACCCCACATGACAGCAGCGCAGCACGACAGAGGAGGTAGCTCACACACTTGATTGAACAGCTGTCAGTCTAACGGCGTGCTTGATAGCGTTCTGAGTTGTGCGGTTTGAGTTATATCATCTGTGTGTTTGGTTGAAATGTGTCTGTTTCTTCTGTTTGTTAGAGTAGTCTTTCAATTTTATTCTCCATAAACAGTCGTAACTCCAGTAGGCCTCAATGAATTTAGACAAAAAATCTTACCGACAAAAATGTTGCCGATTCCCCCATAAAAATTAACACTACTTGAAGAAGAAACAGCTATGATCACTCACAACCAATTATAAAAGCACTTGACTAATGAATTAAGATATTTGTCGCGGGAAAACTTGACTTACAACAAATAACACTCATTCACTCTGGCACTTACGGCATCCACTGAGCCTACATACGAGCATGATTGCCAACCTTGCAATGCATGCTGTGCAAAAATATCATGCTCCTCCTGATTGCCTTCATGCCGTGACCCACACGGCGTGCAATGTATGTTATTCACCACATACAGACACATTCCGACCATGCACCGCACGTTCGTGCAGTGTTAACGTGCAGGGCATGTACTGTACATATATGGTCCGCTTTAAATCCATCATGATATGTGCATTCGTACAGCTACCATTGTCCTATTGGCAGCATAAAACCCTCCCGAGTCGAATATACCTGCGTTATCTGATAGCGCATGATCTTAATTGATCATTCATATTTTGTAGCTGACAATATCCACACGTCCATCACAGGCTCTGCCTTAAATATGAGGGAAGAATGATCATTATCTTGGGATTACTCCTAGATATCACAGTTGTAAGATCATGGACTTACTAAGTCAAAGGTCCCAAGTTCAATTCCCATGTCAAGGTGTTTTTTTTTAAATTATATTATTTATTTGGTCACTACATCTTACTATAAAGATCACCTATTTGGCTGCGTGGTCTAACTCTAGACAATCTAGCAATTAACTGGACTACCGATAACGGGTAGATCGGGGTTTGAATCCTGGTGGTTGCTTGTACTGGGAAGACCAAAGCTCAGACAGGGCGATGTAGTAAGGAGTGACCTTAATAGTACTAAATGCATAATTATGAGACCAGTGCTGTCGACAGAAAAACGTGGAAGAGATTAAAGGGTGTGGCTAGGAACCAACTGCGGCTCAGATGGTCAGCAAGGAAAGGTAAGGTAAGGCTTTACACTTACCTTCCTCGTTAAGTGCGAATACACTTCCTCTGAAATGTAACCTTCCTCATGCCTAACGCATTAGAGTAATTATTTCGTAACCCCCTTCGGTGGCGTAGTTGGCTAACGCGCTTGTCGTGTTGAGCTCAACCGCTGAGGACGGGGAGATCGAGGTTCGAATCTCGGTCGGGTTAACTGGGGGTGGTTTTTTCTAAATGATTTTCCACTCTCCCTCCATGCAAATGCGGGTTCACTTCCTCTAATTCAACCTCCCCAATTTCTAATCCATTAGCGTAGTTAGTACTTAAAGCTTATAACCCGAACGGGTAGTAAGACGTGGTGCTAAATATTATTATTTATTTCGTATGTGTGTAATACTAAGGGGTCCACCTCATTAAGTGATAAATTGCCGTGCAGACGTTCTGATATAAAGTAATATTTAATCCTACAATGACTTTTTTTCAAAATATTGTTCACGCCAAAATAAAGTTAAAAGATTCCTACAGGTCTTTCTTTTTACTTAACAACCCTATAGTTTGAGTTTTATTAATAGAAAAAATGTGTGAAATCATAATGATTGCTCATTTGCATCGAATTTTTGAGCATATTTGCGGATCTATGAGACTAGGCATGATGATAAAGGACTCTAGGTTTATCCTTCCTTTATCAAATACGGATTTGCGGATATATGAAACTAGGCATGATGATAAAGGACTCTAGGTTTATCCTTCCTTTATCAAATACGGTTAATTATATTTTGTAACCTTGAAATTTTAAATTTTAAGATATTTTAAAACTTGAAGGGAGATTTCCTTTACCTTGAGATAAAATGTTGGTAGTTTTATTTCCTCTTTTTCTTATTGACATAACAAAGAGGTGTTGTAGGTGAAGGGTTACAGGGAGAGTAAGCTTAGAGAAACTAGAGAACTAGCCGTTACCTCGAGATAAGAAGTGTCATAGTTTTTCTTTCCCCTCTTTTTGTAGCGTGTAAGAACTCATCCTTACAATGTGGCACAAGTTCAGTAACTTCCACCCACGGAAATCAAAACCCTTACATTTATTATTGGCATAACAAAGAGTGGATTCAGGTGTAGGTGAAGTGTGAAAGGGAGTATAAGCTTATACAGAATAGAGCAGTAGTCCAGAAAACGACACATACCATTATGTTCCAAGCCATGTGGCCTTACAGTGATTGATACGTTCTCGCTGACAAAAATAAAATTAACACTTGTTAAAGGTCTGACGTCTTAGAATGCGTGACCACCAGCGCGAGTAAAACATGCTTACGATTATTGGTTTCAAAAGGACACTCACGTGGAAAGCATCCCCGGAGTCTAGTAAGTCCCCCGCGTCCGCTGCCCGGAGGCAAGCCACCAGCTCCGTGGTGTTGCGTTCCGGGCAGCCCATCAGGCGGGCCTGTCTGCGGGCCAGATCAAGGCCGTCGACAGGCCAGGCGAACACGTTCAGTGCAGTACCGCTCTGGGAGATAGCGCGATGGAACAGACCTGAGCCACAAGGACGTACAGTCTGATTTTCATAGGAAGAACTGGAAACTCGTTTTGCCACAATGGTGGCGGGGAGATATATTTCAAATTGTATCTACATTCTTAGTACGTTTAATCAAGGTGGGAGTTTAGAGAACGCGAGAAAAGACCAGTGTTTTTTTGCAGTTTTTATATCAAAACATATTATTGCTCAAAATAAATCAAATATTGCTCCAGTAGAAACTAATAGTTTAATTTTCTTCACATTGTGATATCAACAGTTGTTAAATATCTGACAAGAATGTCCCGGAATTTATTGACAACTTTTTTCTCTTAATTTAAAAAGTTTCTCATCTAATGTCTCTAAGTTCGTGGTAAGTATTCAACAACTCCCATGTTTCCTGTTGCTTACAAATATAGGGGAACAGTTTGCAAACATGAGAATAATATTGTTTGTGAATTAAACAAACATTGTTTCTCGTGCAATGTTCAGTTGAGTACAAGATGTTTGCCAAGAATGATGCTATGGCTTGTGTTTTGTACGCAACTATGAACTGCTTCACACTATGTAAATAAGCTTCTGACAAGGAAAAAAAAACTAAAAGATATTTGCAAACAGTTGGCCAACAATTTGCATACTCTTTCCGAAAAAAAACTAAAAAAAACATTTCGGAAACAAGAGAAACATGTTTTCAAACAATGTTTCCAAGTCTTATTTAAGCCTTAGGATGTATTAAAAAATTGCTTTAATTACTGTATTTCAAAAATTTTCACAGGGGAAGCCAACATTTTACCAAATTACAATTTATTTTGCCAGAAAATTATCTAGTCCTACCAAAATTATTTTAATTTTATTAAAACATTAACGTATTTTCTTCGATGCTTAACGTATCAAAGTGAACATATTTTCAATAACACCCTTCCCCTCTCAACAGAATAAAACAACAAACGAAATGGTCGTACCACTCGTCGCAGGGAGACTCACCCGCAGACATCTTTGACAGTATGTGATAGTGGACGCACGATGAACCGGCGCTCTGCCCGAAGATAGTGACGCTGTTTGGGTTGCCCCCGAAGGCCTCAACGTTGTCCCTCACCCAGCGGAGGGCGGTCACCTGGTCCTTCAGACCCAAATTACCGGGAGCTTCATCGTCCCCCGTGCTGAGGAAACCTGAAACGGATGAGCGACATTTAGGGCCGTGTGCAAGAACGCCATTGAGTGGACACTAAGTGTGTGTGAGTGGACCCTTAGTGGCGTTGGTTTGCTTGCTTTCTCGGAACTACATTAACGTGCAACTAAGCATCCACTAACACTTATTTGGTGTTCTTGAATACCTTTGGGTGTTCAAAGGTGAGAAGGGGGTCGAGGTGTTTCTGGAACTCTCCTTTGGTATTGTTCGACTTCCCCTCCCTCTTTTGGAATTGATGGACCCCTTTTAGTGAGTTTTCATAACATACGTATACAAATTTAAATATGGTATTTAATATCCAATGGTCTAAAAACACTTCACCGTTATATTTATACTAAGGAGTTAATCTGTCTCCGAAAGACGCATATTGGTTTTTCGCACCAAGTCTGTTCCCTGTTGTTTTAATATATTTGTAGATTCTTATAATAATCTTAGTAACGGATATTTAGCTGGTTTTAATATTCAATTATCACGTTTTATATGGTACATTTAACATATTACTATACAAACCACCCAACCTTCAATACACATACATCCTCCAACCCCACCCCACATATTTAGTTAAATAAAAAAATATTAATAATTTACGTTTACCTTCCAATGGATCTCCCTATAGTTATAAGCTTTCTTCGCCCTTGGGTGCAAACAAGTAGTGCATGGCCGAGGAAGAAGGATTCTGTTATTAATCCTCCTAACCTCCCTCGACTCTAAATAAAATAACATTCATCGATAAACATAATAAATAAAACCTCGTTCGTCCAAATTTTAGGGATTTCCGAGTAATCCGGAATAATAATTTAAAAAATTGAAACATTAGCTGATGTTATATAACTACACGTATGTTTTATTTAATTTTAACATGTATTATACCGGTTAATCAGTCGGTGGTCTAAAGGTTATGTATTGGATTGTATAATCAGAAATGCTAACATATTTCTTTATTAAATAACGTACAGTACATTCAGTTAAAAGTGCAGGCGTACTGCCTTACCTTGATGACTCCATTATGGCGCTATCACAAAAACTGACCCATAGTGGAAATATAAGCTTTTCTACCTTTCATGGCAAAACGAAGTGTACACTTCTGCGCAAGCGCAAGCGCACACACACACACACACACACACAAAAGGAGAGCTTGTTGCAGTTTCAAATTTTTTCCACGTGATCTCCGTATAATCCGGATTTTCTTCGTTCCGGATAGACGAGGTTCTATGCTATAGCCGTGAAAGTGTGCCCCGAGTCCTACCTAAGGCCCCCAGCCTGTAGTTGAACGTGACCAGGACGATATCCTTGTCCATAAGATAGTCCGGTCCATTGTAGACTGTCGCCCCCGTGCCGGAGAAAAAACCTCCCCCGTGGATGTAAACCATCACGTCGAGGGGACGGGAGGGGTTGATCTGAAACAATCATTCCATCACAGAGTCTGACTTAAAATTATAAATAGGTCGAATTAAGTAATTATTGTGTTGATACTTTCTTTTTAGCACTGCGTCTTACTACCCGTTAGGGTTATAAGCTTGTGTACGTATTACGATTATGGTTTTAGGCATTAGGAAGGTTATATTTTAAATAAGTGTACCCACATTTTGCGTGAAGGGAGAGTGGAAAACTATTTTGAAAAAAAAACTACCTTTGATACACCCGACCTAGTCTCGAACTTCAATCTCCCCGTCATCAGCAGTCTAGTCTACTGCAAGAGTAGCGCGTTAGCCCCCGTGTCCACCGAAGAGGATTGCTAATATCTTAAACTATTGTTGTGTCAAATAAATGTTTAATATATTCGATGAAGAAAAACTATGCCTATAGCCTGAACGGGTAGTGACGAACAAACAGGGCTAGTACCTGAATTAAATATACTCTTAAAAAGTTGTAAATTTACCTTACGTTTATCTAGTTATACATATTAAAAATCCAGAAACTTCAACGTTATCGAGAATGTTTATATTGTTTTCTTTAGCTTCACGTAGTTATTATTTTCATCCATTTGAGGTATTTAACGTACACTTTCTGAACCGATTGATTATATCAGCACGTGACTTATAAACTAACTAAAAATCTAGAAGAAAAAACACTCAGCACACGCCTGTTAATTCATCACTGTGAATGGATAAACCCACATTTCACCAGTAACAAATTATTCGGCCATTTTAGGAATCGAATCCGGTAGCCTTAACTTAGTAGACAGACACGCTACCAACTGAGCTAAGGTGTTGGACCACTTGCAATAACATCTAGTATAATTATGTTAATTATTCTTTACCCCCCTCAGGGGCGTAGTTGGCTAACGCACTAGTCGTGTTGAGCTTGACTGCTGAGGACGGGGAGATCGAGGTTCGAATCTCAGTCGGGTGAACTGGGGGTGGTTTTTACTAAATGTTTTTCCACTCTCCCTTCGCGCAAATTCGGGTTCACTTCCTCTAATTCGACCTTCCCAATTCCTAATCCATTAGCGTAATTGGTACTTAAAGCGTATAACCCGAACGCGGTGCTAAATAATAAAAAATAAATTATGCTTTAATAAGATAACCAGGGTGCATGCAGTGGTCTGAGTGTTACATGGTGAGCACCACGGATCTGGTGCGTGAAAACCTTTAGAGTTTAGACCATTCGACAACTGAACCAGGCAAGGTCATAAAACTATTTCTGTCCGTCTATCTGTATTGCCAAAACAGTTTGATGTATTTCGTTTAAACTTGATATTTAGATGTTACCGTATTTGGTCACACCTCGATGTCAAGTTGTGATATGTGATATAGCTCTAAAATTACCCGCAAAAACTCGCCCAAGCCTGGTTGGGATTCGATCCCCAAACTTTTTTCACGGGTGGACCAGGCAATACGCAGCCGTGCACTTATCAATGCGGATACGTAACGGAAAAAAAAGTGTTCACCCTTTTTCATTCACCTCAAAAATAGCGTTTTTACGATAAACTTACCTCAGGAGTAAATACGTTCAGTACGAGGCAGTCCTCTACCCCTGACACGCTCGGGTTAGACAACAGGTAGTTCTTCTGGATACACATTACTGGGACATCGCTCGTTGCATTCAACACCCCTGTCCAGGGGAAGGCGGCTTTGGGGGGCTGTGAACCAATAATCAACCAAGAAAACATGAAAACTTTCCAGCAAACCACGTTGACATTCTTCCTTTTATTGGAGTATTTAATACAGGAATTGTCCGGTACAGTCCTATTTTCATAATTTTCATAGTAAGGGCCATTTAGACAAATATATCATTTTTTCTGTCAACAATAATAGTCTTTTACTATATTATTAGTATTATATTATAGGTATCTATCTGAGAATGTAAAGTTCCGTTTAACTTGACCATTTGACATTTCATCTATCTGCCCAGATCTTTGTTACGCGATTATTATCAAATTCTAAGAACAATTTTAACAAAAAAAATTGTGGGAATATTCTTTGAGCCTAGATCGAACGATATTTGTACAGTATATAGTTTTTACTTTATCATACCTCAAGAAAAAGTATTAGGATAATGAAAAAATATATCTCGATATTATGACGAATATTTACGTTTTATGTGAACATGAACCAAAAATGGTGGATTTTACAATTCTATCTGTTCCCATATTTGTATTTCTGTCTGTCTGTCCTTGGCCACGGATCCAAAACGGTTTGATAGATTTTGTTCAAACTTGATATTTAGATTTTATAGGGCTATATAGCACGACACTTTTTATTTTTTACCGTAGCCTTTCAAATTATGGCAGTCTAGTCTAATACGTGAGTAGTGCCATAGACCATGCGGCCACCCAAGCAGTTATCAAATATTTAACCAGTGACGGTCTTAACCGGCAAATAAATACAAAATCATTTAGGGTAGTATTACACTGTCAAATTTATTTTATAATAGAAAAACGAAAATATGATACCGCCCTTAGCCTACAATTTATATTTTGAGACGTGCCCGCGCCTAAGCCAAGGCATCCTATTTGTACAAGCTACTATAAAAGTCTAAATCCTCACGGCAAAACGCAGATCCCCGACAGGCGGCCTCGCGTAAGGGATGGACTGGAAGGTGTAGAACTTCCTGCCACAATGTGACGTCATGACCGAGCCTATCAGCGACCCTTGGGCGATAGTCACCAGTGGAGAGTCCTGGGAAGAGGCCTGACTGGGACGCAAACACAGGATTGTCAACAGCACATACGTCAAGACCACGCGCGTGGTACAAGCTTGTACCCCCATGACGTAGATCAGGTCTGAAAAAAGGAACAAAGAATAGACACAGAAGACTCTCGTATCGATGGGCACGCAGGCTCTAGAGTTAGACTCTTTTAGTGTGACTTCCTGATGGTGGGGAGATCGGGATCAACATATTTATTAGGTACTAAGGGCTAATTTTTCCAAAATTGCATTATGCACAAATGTGGGAACATATCCTTTGAATTCTACATTTCTCATTCGTACTCCATTAGTGTAAATACATGGTTTTTCGTATATATCCTTGTTTAAAACTACACAGGTTTCTGGAGGTGACAAACCAAGTATTTCCACGCAATGAACTTACTTGCGGTTGGCGACGCCAAAATTGGCGCTGTATACACCTTGGGGGTAGGCAACTTATACATCACACACCACGAAAACTAACACAGAAATCCCCAACACTCCCTCCCCTAACAAATATAAGATGGTGACTGTTACTACAGTAGCCCCATGGCTTCTTTGGTGCTGACTGACAGCTCACAACTGATTTTTGACAGTCAACATTTAGATGTATACCTCAATTTAGACCGTCAGAAGTGACAGCTGCTAAACACATGTTTTTGAATATCTAATGGTTCGGCGCAGGGATACATAATTTTGTCTGGTAACTTTTCAAAGCTCTCAGCTGTCAGCTGTGAGCTGTCAGTCAGCATCAAAGAAGCCATGGGGCTACTGTAGTCATACTTTACATCACACTATACTTGCTACGTGTTGAAGATGGATGTGTTGCCTACCCCCCCAGGTGCATACAGCGTCAAATACGATGTCTCGCAGCGTCGCCATTTGGCGTCACCGACCCAAAGTTTATCACGTGAAAATACTTTTCTTTTCATCCCCTTCAACCCGTTTGATTTTTTACCTGGATATAGACAAACCGTTTGGGTAGTAATATAACATTCACAAAAAGCAAAAGCACTAACCATTGATCAATTGTAAAGGTCGAAACTCAAGGTAACCTGTACAGTTTATGGAAAATGTATATTTCAGTATACCCGCTTAGATGCAATGTTTAACTAACGCACTAGTTTCGTGTTGAGCTAAACTACCGAGGATGGGGTAGATCAAGACTCGAATCTCGGACGTGTGAACCGGGGCTGGTTTTTCCCTAAATGGTTTTCCATTCCCCCTCCACGCAAAAACTGTTTCACTTAATCTAAATTCAATCTTCCTATTTCCTAACCCATTATCGTAATTAATACTTAAGCGTATAATACGAACGGGTAGCAAGACGTGGTGTTAGATAATAATAATAATATATTTCAGTAGAATTATAAACACAATGGTATTGATTATTTTATCTTATTTCACGTCTTGATACCTGTCAGGGCTGTCAACATGTTTAAATTAATGGGTGGATATTAAGTTAAAAATTAAAGGAGGTGTTCCTGAATTTGCATTGAGGGAAAGTGGGAAACGGTCACTTACAGATCATACAACAAGAGATTGATTGACTCGTTTGTCCACGTGTCCGCCGGTGCGAATATTAAATATTTATTCAAACCTATTTTATAATAATAAATAGTTAAATTATAGCTTTGACTCTTTACGAATATCTTATTTCTTCTTCTTACTATTATTATTATTAGCGCCGCGTCTTACTACCCGTTCGGGTTATACGTACTTACGCTAATGTGTAATGGTAGGGTGATTGTGAGATGAAATGGGGGACCTACAGTTGAACGTGGGATCCGAACCACGGTGGAGGCCTGGCATGCCACACATTCACAAGATGTGATTAATACACGTCTTGTCAGGGGTGAAAGAAGGGTTTGGTAATCAGATAAATTTGTGCCGGGAACCGAGGATTGAACCTCGGACTCTCAATACAGAAGTCCGACACCTTACCCCTAGACCACCAGGTCACATTGTATCTTATTAAACTTAATATAAACATAATTTTGCAGGTGAGTGTACACTTAATAAACAATGACTATCTTGGTTCACGGTTACCGTGTTCTGATATATGACCCCAAGCCAAGATGGAGAAGGGCCGTCATTAAATTACATGATGGTTTTAGGGGGCTCAGGGGCTCAGTATTTTCTTATGAGGGAGGAGGGGGCTCAGAATCCTTCTTATGTAAGGTTTTTTAATCAAAGTTTCTAATGAAACAAAATCTTAGTTAAATAAAAAATCTGAACAAAATATATATTAATAATATATATTATTATGTTACACCTAATTTTATTGCAATTAAAGTATTCTATAATTTTGTATTAGACCTATTCGCTTTATTACCAATCCTTAAGTATAAAAATAACCAAACGATTTAAATAAATAGTATAAAAAATAGTAAAAAATTACTTAAGATAGAATAGAGGACGGATAACATTACGACCCGTTAGATGGAGTAAAGGGGGGTCTATCTTTCTTTTTAAAGCCTTACTTAATTTAAACACTGCCCTAGAGACCTTTGCTTCTTTTGAGGTCATTCAGATGTATAAAAGAGATTTGTATTGAGTACTCCAAAGTCTGGTAAATACGGATGACCTTGTAGAGATTTAAGAGACGAGCACGTGAGACCATCATTTTAATATATTGTGTCTAACAAAGCAACAACAGATTACACGATTAACAAGCAACAATCTAAGGGCAGGCTCATATTTTTACACTGTGTCTTTCTAACAGTTTTGGTTACACGCATATGTACTAATTACACTAATATGTTAAGGATGAGAAATATTGAATTTAGAGGAAATGCACCCAAGGTTACGTGGTGCGAGACTGTAAAACCATTTATTTAACATCACCCTCAGTATATCCTACCTGGATTCGAACCAAAATCTCCCTGTAATTGGCAGTCTAGTTTATTGCGAGAGTGAAGCCCTTACTACTCTAATGGGAACATACATCATCTAGGATATGTTCCTCATCTCTTCCACTTTGATCAAATCGTCAATAGCTTTTATATTGGACGAATTAATTTAAAAATAATTGACGTACGGCCAATAATAATTAATACCCATTTTAGACTTCGTATAATAAACTAACCGTCTGTAAAGTCTACAATAATTATACCAATTAGGAAGGGATAAGTGGGATATAATTATATTGGAGATGTACTCGCGTGGAGGGAGAGTAAAAAACTATTTAGGAAAAACCCACCCTAAGTACACCCATCCGGGATTCGAACCTTGACCATCCCGCCACCTGTCAGTCAGACCAGATGAGATTTATAGCTAGTCCGCGTCCACACCTATGTGGGTAGGGGACTAATAAATATAGGGGAGCGGAGGGGGAGCTAGTGTTATTCTGTGAATATAATTTTGACACGTAACTCAAGTTGATCCAACCTTATGCTTTTGTTTTTTCTTATCATTAGTGCTAATATTTATGTTCCCGAACACAAACATTTGAGCTGTAATATTAGGCCTTTTTAAGTACATTTGATCAATTATTAATCTCTTGTTTGGGCTACATCGATCTGTAGCCCAGTTTGCGGAAAGATTAGCCAGTAGAAGAGAGTGTTTGTACCACTAGCATAACGTACCAAGGAACAGTGTCCGGTTGGTTCTGCAACTTGTTGACCTATGGCGGAAATATGTTGTCAAGAGGACGTCAATTAGAGCTTCAGGGATGTTTTCGAGTGAATCTGACAAGGTTTGTAGTTGCAAGACGTAATCAAAAATTTAACCTGAGATTTGTTAATATTTTGGTTGCTAGTTTATTGTGATTTAATTGAAGCCCTTAATGTGTTGGTGCTAAACGATTGTGTCACTGTTCATTATTTATTGTTGAGTATAACAAACACTATTGGCTTCTTTCTCTAGTTGTAAGCCTTAAGTTAGAAACCGATATTTCTTAAAAGTGGTGCCCTATTGTAACAAGGAACACAAACCTTGGAACATGTTCCTACGTACGTCATGTAATTTTTTTAATTTTATTTTCATTTCATATTACAATGCCACGAAGTAAATCTGGTGTGAAGAATGTGCCTGTCAACCCAGATTCTATTTAAAAAGCAATATAATCTGCTACTGCTGATCCAGAAATAAAATTTTCAATTAGGGAGGCCTGTCAGGTGTATAACATAAAGCTTGCTACTCTTTCATGGAATCTGATATTCTTCAAAAATTTGGGGAAGAAACATACAGGTATTCTACAAATTTTGATGCCAATAAAGTGTTTGGTGTAGAGGAAGAATAATTACTACTAGTGGAATACATAGAAAAATTTTCTAAAGTGAAATATGCTCTCTAAAAAAAAATGTGTGAGACAAATGGCATATAAATTTGCGGTGTCAAATGGAAAAAAAAAATCCTGATAATTGTAAAGTAGAAAAAATAGTTGGGGAACAAAGAATGCGCTGTTTTATGCGAAGACACAGTAATACATTGTCTACACTAATATTATAAAGAAGAAAGATTTTATTTTTTGTTTTTTTGTTTGTAATGGATACACTCAAAAACTGCTCGAACAATTTTAAAAATTCTTTCACCAATATAAAGCTACATTATCATCGAGTAACACAGGCTATATTTTATTTTGAAAATTTAATTTATTCCTCATAAAAATGTCGATAGTCAATCATATTTTATGGTAGAGTCTATGTTGATTCTTCAATATGTGTGTTGAAAATAATAATTCGGGGGGG
>CABFOW010000501.1:176689-207369 GCA_902141385.1 Timema californicum | reverse complement strand
TTTTTTTTTTTAGCTATCTGCACAGTTAATTTCCTTAACCATACGAGAACGGCGTGATTTGGTATATATGTATGGAACTGTCCACGGCATGACAAACTAGAACGAAACGGGGAAAATCAGGAACCGATGTGCTCTGCGTGAACAGCAGAATAAGTCTAATCCACGCTGCTTGTGGCTGAAAATGTTTTGTAAACACGTCCTGGACACGTCAACTTTGTTTCATGTAATCCAATTTAAATGGATGACAGAAAACATTGTTTCCTCTTTGAAAAAACTCAAAGAAAGTTTGGATACCTGCTTGCAAACAGTTTTCATACATTTCATAAAAAGGATTCTAGAACTCACTGAAAAAAACCTTTCGGAAAAAGGAGTAAAATTATTTGCGCATAATGGTTGCAAACAAAGTTTCCAGAAAATGCTTCCAAGTGCTTGCTAGGCTTTAGTACAATAGTCAGACGTGCTAACGATTCAACCAAGTCTTATTTTTGGTTTGTTTCAGATTTAATTTGACTTATCGAGAACAGGCTATATTTTAAACTAATCCAATATTAGTTATTAATTATGCTATTTACATTAATGAGCTAAGAATGAGGAGAGTATAATTTAGAAGAAATGTACTCTCATTTGATCTGAGTGAGAGTATAAAACTATTCAAGAGAGAAATAAATGCCCTCAATACATGGGATTACGATTCGAACTCCATACCTCTCTGTCACCAGAAAATCAAACTAGACAAGCAAGAAATTTATTCCTAGTAGCTCACCAATGTGGGTAGAAATCACTTAATTTGGATAAATTTTCTTACACTAACCCACTTACAACTGATCAAATTTTGAAAAATTATATTTATATAAATATTTTTATTTTTCTTAAACTTTTGTGTGAACGTGTGTAAAGTGTAGTCTAAAGAGTATGTTTAGTAAAATAACCAAATTAACAAGTGTTTAGTATATTAAACTTAAATTTAACTAGAAAATGCCGTATCTGATATGTAAATTTAGTGAACAATCCTTTCGATAGCGATTATATAGCCATGTTCTGTTTCGTCATGATCTGAATCATTTCTATTCTTATTTAGAGGATTTTTTAAAATACTGTTTTTATATTCAACTGGATCTAAAATGAATACGTTGAGGATCCTTCCCCAACTAACAACAAAAACAACAACTTTGAAGTGAAACGATTCTTATAAAGTAGATCAAAGCCATCTAAAAAGTTTCTCAGTTTAATGAGCAATGTCCATCACTATTTTTAGCAATCATGTGATATGATTTTATTTTTCTCCCTCCAAGTGGATGCTATCACGTTAGTTAGTAGGCCAAATTTTTAATTGTATGTTTTGTACTACGTCTTTGACAGATGTTTTAATTTTAATTAATTAATCTCTAATTTTCATTTAATACATTTTAATACACGTTGTTTGTTTTTGTTTTTTTTATCAGAGATTCTCCCTATACGTTCGGGCTCTAAGCATAAGAACGAATTAAGCTTATGAGTTGAAGATAAGTAAGGCTAGATCTAAAGGAATGTGTACCCGCATATGCATGGAGGAAGAGTTTAAAAGAGTTTAGAGAAAAGCAACCTTAGTACTTCCAACCAGGATTCAAACCCCGACCTCTGCAGTCCAGTCTATTGCGAGAGTGACGTCTTGGGCCACGCAACCACCGAAGTGGCTTACGAATTGTTAACGGATAAGTCCACGAGATATGGAGGATGGCGGTAGTTTTTAAAGAAATTCACCCTCATTAGGGTGGAGAGTAAAGTATAAATAAACCACAGTAATTAATAACAGTTGGAAAACAACTTTCAGGGCACTCTGCTGGAATTTTAACCCCAACCTTTTGTGCGAGGCGAGACTAAGGTTCCCGGTCTACCAGTGGTGAAGGAACCTTTTTTTTTTTTCGTTTATAAATTCCGTTATCGCGTCTTACTACCCGTCCGGGCTGTGCACATATTTACACTAATGGGGGCAGTGATTCGGAAGGAACAATTTAGAATGAATGTACTCTACCTGCGAGAAAAAATACAGCGAAACAAACGGGATATGGTGTGGGGGAGCACCTCAGTTCACTCAGTGGGGATTCGAGCCCCAACCTACGATCCAGACAAGACGAGACTAGTGCGTTTGTCCCCGTGCCCACTGGTGTGTGTACTGATGGGTCTAAGAATATAGGGGGAGGGTGGATTTTAAGGTAGATCTAGATCATCATAGGGGTAAAATAAAACATTGAGAACAGATTTGAGGCGTATAACACGTTCGGGCAACTCTAGACTAAACAAAATAAAGCGAGTACATCTTCAAGAAAATGATAGCTTGTTGAATTTATAATTCATCTGTGTTGGAAATAGTTTTTTTCACAAACATTTAATACTGTCCAAAACTGATTTATGCTATAAGCTTGAATATATTATTAATTTTACGTAGTATACTTTTGTTTTAAACTAATAATTTAGGGATCAATTAAATTATATAATAAGTAAAGTTCATTTAAAAACATTTCTACAATGGTAACATTTCTTAAATATAAATATTCTAATATTATTGGAAACAATTTATTATATATTTCAATAAATGCTACGACACAATCGGGCATACTTGTTCATGTAGTATATTGTAATTAGGAACACATTTTTAATGAAAGTTTATCAGTGAACTGCCTTTATATTGAATATTTTCTCATAAATACAACATATTTTTTCGCTAAGGCACCGTCCTTAAATTAAGTAATGGTTTTTGGAAGAGGGTTCAGTATTTTCTTACGTTTTCTTACGAGGGGCCGTAGGGGGGTTTATAACTCATTTTACATAAGTTTTTTTTATCCATGTTTATGATTATACAAAACCTTTTAAAAAAAATTCAGAAAATAAACAATCCTAATGTGTAAAGATAACTAAATAATTAAATTAATCTAGTTTACTAAATCATAAAAATAATTACGTAAGACAGTAGGGGTGGTGATGAAAAATCTTACAATCCATTACATGGGGACTGGGGAGGGTCAAAAATCATGAAGAGAAAAAGTCTTAGATAATTTAAGTATGACCTCTATTCATATGAAGCAATCTTCAAATTAAATGTGTTTTTTTAATTAGTCATAAGTAAACTAACCTCAAATTAAAATACATTTTTAATTATAATGTAGCCCACAGATATCAATTTTAACAAAATCGATAGACATATGTGGACAAAAAGAAATGTTAGGGCCTTTTTTTTTTAGTTTAAGGACACATTAAACATCAATATGCGTTATAATATCAAGGTAGAAGTTTTAACAATTACAATACTTTCTCTATATGAAAATACATAAAATCCAATCGAAACAAATTCCGATGGGAGAAAGTAACGTTATAAATGGATTATACATGGCGCAGCAACGTGAGTGATTAATGGTTATAACTATGGAAATGAACCGTATCTCAATCATAATCGAATAGATTATAAAATGTCACTCAGGTTCGATTTCTGTGTCCGGATGTCATTTTTTTTTTCAATTTATTTCTATGAACAAATTCCGTCTTTTCATAATCATCAAACAATTTTTGTAAACAGTTTTAGCCTATTAGACCTAATATTTCCCGGAGTAACTGTAATAATTACACCTACTTTTTAGTTAGAGTAATAAATTACTCTATAGTTACAGTGATAGTTATTTTATTTTAAAAGTATTATTTACTTTATATACAAAGAAATAATACAATTTGTAATATATAATTCCATTCAATACGCTTGCTAAGACATGCTAAGCACTCCTATTAATTACAAAATACTACAAATTATTTCGAATTAACAAAATGTTAATCACTAGCCATACTAAATAGAATAAATCTACATAATTATATCGTTTATAAATTGCTTAGCCATCTTTAACATCGTCTTTAGTAGGCATTAAAATTTAGATTTATTTTCTAAGTTTCAAGATCATTTAAGAAACTATTAAATAAATTGTATGATCAAATATAGCTTTGTATTTAAGATCCACTACAACCTGGTTTTCATAGATGGCCCTTTTACAAGATACAAACTTTTATCCGACGTCAAAATTGATAACATATCTTTATATTAATTGTGTTATTTTATGGTGATTGGTTATTTATTTATTTTAGCACCGCGTCTTACTACCCGTTCGTGTTATACGCTTAAATACTAATTACGCTAATGGATTAGGGATTGAGGAGGTTGAACCTAGAGAAAGTAAACCTGCATTTGCGTGGAGGAAGAGTGGAAAATCATTTAAGAAAAACCACCCCCAGTTCACCCAATTGAGATTCGAATCTCGAGCTCCCCGTCCTCGGCAGTCGATCTCAACACGACTAGCGCGTTAGCTATCTACGCCACCGAGGCGGGTATATAGTGATTGATAATATCTATCAAAAGTGAAAGCTGCAGATCACATGATTTGATGTGTGAATACATGAAGGCGGATCTAGTGTCTTTTTGTAGCTCCACTTCGGTGGCCGCATGGTCTTAACGCGTCGCTCTCGTAACGGACACGCTAGACTACTGATGACAGGAAGGTTCAGGGGTTGAGTTCTGGTCGCGTGTACTGAGTTTTTTTTTTTTTTTACCTAAACGGTTTCTTGATCCTCTTACCCTCAAATACGAGCACATATTCCTCTAAATTCAATGTTCCTTATCCCAAACACATTAGCCTAATTAATACATATACATATAACCCGAACTGGTAGTATAAATAAATAGTTATCTGTACGAGAGTTTGCTCCAAGATGCCGACGAATAACAGCCTTGTTAAGAGAAGTACTTACCTTTAATTATCCTCGACCAACAAGTCCAAGATATGGAACCAAGACTGAAGGTTACAACGGGCGAGGCAGGTAGTATATATAGCTAGCTAACAGTCCGCCATCTTTCTCATAATAATGATGTCCTCCCTCACAACTATTCTCATACTCGAGGAGAGTTTTGTGTGGCATTGGATCTGTATTGCGGTTTCGAGAAGGCAAAAGAACATTCATTTGGCAAGCCTCCTTGAACGACTGGTTACAATTTTTTCCCCTTCTAGCATCACGTTTTACTACCCATTCGGGATATACGCTTATGTTTTACTAAACAATATGTTAGGTATGAGAAAGGTTGAATTTAGAGGAATTGTATCTGCATTTGAGTGGAGGGAGAGTGCAAAACCATTTAAGGAAAAAAACAATCATCTGTCAGTACACCCGATAGGGACTCGAAACCTGATATCTACATCATCGTCTTCTCCCGTCTGTTGCATGAGTGACGCTTTAGAACATTCGGACACCGAAGCGGGTAGCTGACTGGCTACAGCGGTCAACCATAAGTCCAAGCGTATCCTATGGTTGTCTTTTATTTTCTCGCAGAAAGAAAGTATTGTGAATTTAAAAACATTTCAACACGGAAGCAATGATGATCTTAAAGACTTATGTGCGCCCGAATTTAAAAAAAAGTTCTTATATTTTCGCTGCAGCCGAAATGGTTAGATGAATATCGTTCAAAATGGATATTTAGTTTTTATATTATCATAATCCGAGGGAAAGTAATTATTTTAATTAACTCTCTTAAATTAAAGGATTGCTTATCGATTACTTATTTGTGAAATTATAAATGGTTTGAAAACTGATTTAATGATTTTGTTTAAAACAAATTGTATACGCCTAAGTACCAATTACGCTACCGGGTTAGGAATTGGGAAGGTTGAATTTAGATGAAGTGAGTCCACATTTGCGTGATTGGAGAGTGGAAAACTATTTAGTAAAAGCCACCCCAAGTTAACCCGACCAAGATTCGATCCTCAATCTCCCCATCCTAAGTAGTCTAGCTCAACACGAAACTAGCTCGTTAGCTAACTACGTGACCAAGGTGGATTTAAAGTCGATTGGACTGGAGTGTTTTAGATGATAAGTAAGACTGTGTACTTGTTTTATAGATAAGTATTAATTGAATAATTATGACTTATAGCCGTTTGATTTTTTTATATTTGAAGTGGTTAAAAAAAACTTCTAACAATCTTGTTCAAAATTGTTACCTGTTGAATGCTTTTACATGATAAATAGCACCGTTTACTTGTTTTTATTAGTAAATTTAATTTAAGGTTAGCTTAGAACCAATGTTTTTTTTTAAAAAAAATTCATCCCATAATAAGACTATTCGAGAACGTACAGTACTTACTATTGGGTCGTAAAATTATTTATTTTAATTTGACGTACACCATCAAAGGTTAAAAACAACTTACTTTAAGGAACTGGGATGGTATCTTAGTATAAATGCACCCGCATTGGTCTGAAAGGCTTAGATGTAAGCACTACTCAATCGAGGAAAACCATAATCAGTGCAAAACATGGTCAAGATTCGAACCTGAGCCTCCCTCTTTACCAGCGATCCAATCTGTTGAGCGGTCAACTTAAAGATTTGTCTTTCTTTCAAATTGTTAAATACCGTGGCGAGGGTGTAAAGTAACTTATTAATATCATGGGTTAAGCTAGTTTGTAGGTTTTGTTCTGATATAAGCTGCGTGTGCAGAACATATAAGTTAAATTAAATAATACAATTAGACGAACGTGAAAACTTTATTGGTTGAAATTTGAATAAAAAATATGTTCTGGTTTTATTAGTTGAATTATTACTATCTTATGCGTCTTGCTATCCGTTTTGGCTGACAAGAACTTACCTTAATTTAGGGCGACACCCCCAAACCTTATCAAGTGAATTTTTGTTATTATTTGATGCACCTAAGAACAATAATCACTTTCACACTTAGATGCAAATGCGCGGAATAGAAAAAAACTGATTATTATTATTATTGTTATTATTATTATTATTATTAGTAGTAGTAGTAGTAGTAGTAGTGGTAGTAGTAGTAGTAGTAGTATTATCACCGCGTCTTACTAACCGTTCGGGTTATACGCACTTACGCTAACGTGTAATGGTAGGGTGATTGTGAGATGAAATGGAGGACCTACAGTTTAACGTGGAATCCGAACTACGGTGGAGGCCTGGCATTCCACACATTCACAAGTTGTGATTAATACACGGCTTGTCAAAGAAGAGGAGAGGAAACTGATTGACATGAGAAGTTGTGAAGAGGTTTACCTGCTGATAAAACTTTCCCCCTTCCCCTGACGAGTATACACATTTTTTTTTTTGTTAGCATCGCGTCTTACTACCAGTCCGGGTTATACGCTTATGTAGTAATTACTATAGTGGTATTAGGAATTAGGAAAATTATTTAGAGGATTTATACCCGCATTTGTATAGAGGGAGAGTGTAAAACAATTTTGGAAAAATCACCCTCAGTACACCTGATGGAGTTTCAAACTTTGATCTCCCCATCATCGAAGGTCCCGTCTACTGCGATAGTAACCCACCTCGGTGGCGTAGTTGGCTAACGTGATTGTCATGTTGAGCTCAACTGCCGAGGACGGGGAGATCAAGGTTCGAATCTCGGTCGGGTGAACTGGGGGTGGTTTTTCCTAAATGGTTTTCCACTCTCCCTCCACGCAAATGCGGGTTCACTTCCTCTAATTCAACCTTCCCAATTCCTAATCCATTTGCGTAATTAGTACTTAAAGCGTATAACCCGAACGGGTAGTAAGATGCGGTGCTAAATACTAATAATAATAATAATAATAATAATTATTATTATTATTATTATTATTATTATTATTATTATAAATTAAGCCTACACTTATTTTCGTGATTTCCGACTGTATTTGTTTCAAGAGATGAAAATCCAGGAGGAATTACGTCGAGAGGACTAGAGTTGATATTTACAAGTCTACAACTATATCTCGAACATATTTATCTGGTGCAACGCTCGCCATTAAATAATAAATCTTGATCGAATCTTTCCATATTTTCACCCAAACGCCTGGGAAATGACCGCTCATGTCAACATGTTTTGACCCGTCGTGAATATGCTAAGACGAACATTTAAATTTGAGAACTCATTACAACAAGAAGGGACAGCCTCTATCGCATTGGTAGGTAGAAGAAGGCACAATGAAGAACTCGGCGAAGGAATATAGCGAATAAAAGGTAAGAGGCAAATATTTCGTGGAATTTCGGTAGGAAAGTGAGGCTTATAACAAATATACAATTAAAATAAATGGTATGACCTAATAGCATATAATTTCTCATATCGCATTTTGCAATTTGAAACAGTTAAAAAAAAAGTTTATTGGTCAACTACTCAAAAATATTTTTTCCTGATAAGATAATATTGTTTTTTTTTAATCGCCATGTCTTACTACCTGTTTAAGACATGCTTTTATGGAAAATTACTCTAATGGGGTAGGCACGAGGAATGAAACGTTTTAGAGGTAATCTACCCGCATTTGTGTGGAAAGAGAGCGGGAAATCATCTATAATAAAAAAAAACTGAAAATAACCGATCAGGATTTGAACCTTGATCTCGCCGTCATCAGAAGGCCAGTCTAACTCAAAAGTGATGCCTTCTTAAGCTATATGACCACTGAAGTGAGTCAGATTATTTTGCATATATATATATATATATTTTTTAGAATTATATTAAACACTCTTCAAATTTTGAAAAAGATATCGCTTGTACAATAATTGTACACGTATTACGAAGCCTGGGAGTTCGAAATGATTTTTTTTTTAATTAGAGTTAAAGCCGGTTAAAGTATCACAATATTAAATTTTGAAAAATTGCATCTGGACACGGGTTCAATTCTCATGTCCATGTGTCATTTTTCAAATTTACCAACTCTTCAGATCCATAGCCATTTTTTTAAATTCAAATAAAATCAGTTATTGGCACACTAACATCAAATGAAATCATTTATAAAAATACATTTCTATTTTTCATGTTACTCTCTTATCAATCCCTTTCGATATACATTTTAAACAAAACGATTAAAGCCATTTTATAAAATAAAAATCAAGATCTCAGGAGTATTTTTTCATTAAATTACACTAACTTTTAGGAATAAAACCAAAAATATTTGGCCTCTAGGTATGACAATATAATATCTAAATATACAGATTGAATTACATTCATAAAACAGTTACGACATAATTTCCAACAGACATACTGACACTAAAACCAATAATTTTTTATTTATTTCGAGGACAACATAAAAAAGGCAAAATCTATCATAAAATGTTTCAAAATTACAATATGTTCTCTTTATGAGGAGCTAAAACAATAAAAATATTGGCTGGTCTGGTCAAAATAAAAGTATCCCGTGTTTAAATCCTAGTTAAGGTATAATTTTACTAAGAAGATTTGACGTATTTGCCAGTTACCTTTGGGCTCAACTGATAACTATGACCCAGATCAGGTTTTATTTCAGAGTAGTATAGATTAAAAAAAGCACATGTTCTACGTGTTCCAAGGACACATGAAACCACAAAACGAGTACCACGGTAATGAAATCCGACAAGTTTTAAGACCGTGTTATCTAATATCTTAGCTTCTGTGTGATTTTTTTTATAAAACACATCTTAATTAGTACATTTAACATAAGGACATTAATGGGATTTAAAAAAATAGTAAGAATGAAGAAAGTGGATTAAAGTAAATAGACTTAAATTCACGTAGAGGGAGAGTTGGAAAATTACAGTGATGAATCCAATTTAACGAAATTATCTACATTAAACCCTAGCGGGATTCAAACCACAAATTTCAATCAACGGTGACAAAATTAAATGAGTTAAACTTCCTACAATTATAAGCCACCACAAAGGGAAATTTGAATTTTAAAATTCTTGTTGAGTATTTTGATCACATATGTTTATTTCCTAGATCCCAGCAAATTTTCATACTGACCTGCATCCTAAAATCATATGAAAGGAAACATTATTTTTACCACCAATAAAGCCTCTCTTTGAAAACGCTATTTCATATAAATCTATACATGTAACTCCCAGATTAAAATTCTTCCTATTACAATATTTCCAAATTTTGTTTTTAATAATGTGCTGACAACAATATTTGTATCTTACACGTTAGCACAAATAAATATAAATATACATTTTATGTTTATTTTAAAGTCATAAACGTTATGAAAATTGCAATATCAAAAGTAGTAGACAACACTAGCAATGCAAAAAAACATGGAATATAAAAATGGTAGGCAACTCTAGCAACAGAAAAATACATAAAATTTAAACAAACCAATTATGTCCTAAATAGAAACAATGTGTTTCCTTGGATTTGACAACATTTTTCAGTTAGTTCGAAGGCTATAAAAAAATCAGGCGTCGTTAAAGGGGTGTGTAGCGGGGACATGTATATTACCCCATACATCCTAACCCTCCCCCCTCCCTTCCCCCACTTTTCCAAATAACATGGACAAATGGGGTAGTCATAATACCGTAAAATGAACAGTGAATTATTTTATTCGAAAAATTGAATGTCCACCTTTGCTGCTGTGCAGAAATGATTAGTCTTTTCTGTTACTGATATAATTACTTTAGTTATAATATTATTCGAATTAATCAATTGGTACAAATTTACTTTTATTTTCTAACTTAAAGTGAAAATGGGCTCGTTCCATCCCCTCTAACAATTATTGAGAGCTAGCAACTCCTATGACAGACACTAACGCGTTTTATGGTTGTTGTTTTTTTATCACCACGTATTACTACCTATTAGGGTTATATGAATATGTATTAATTACACTAATTAGCTAGGAATGAGGAAGGTTTAATTTAAAAGGAGCTGTATTTGAATTTGCTTGGAGGGAAAGTTGAAAATTATTTTTGAAAACTATTGCAAAGGATGATGTAGTACTGAAAGAGGCAAAGGTGGTTGTATATAAAAGAAATATATTTGCAAAAAATTGTGTGAGCATTGTCAGTAATGGATGGGTGCTAATTAGTGCGGTTTGAAATGGAATCCAATAGGCGAATGGGAAAGAAGCGTCTTACGTTGGTTTAGAAATGTTGAAGGCTGATACACACAGAATGCTAAGCTAAGCTTAACTACGCTATGCTATGCTATGCTGTACTCTGCTAAGACTTTGTCAGTTTGGTTTCACACTCATTGCTAAGCTAAGCCATGCTGTGCTATGCTATTCTGTGCTGTACTCTGCTAAGACTTTGTCAGTTTGGTTTCACACTCATTGCTAAGCTAAGCTAAGCCATGCTGTGCTATGCTATGCTGTGCTGTACTCTGCTAAGACTTTGTCAGTTTGGTTTCACACTCATTGCATTGCTTGTGTTATTTCTTTCTGGTCTGCTCCAGTGAAGTTTAGTTATGATGGTGTTCTCCAAAATGTATTGTTTTACTTCAGGTGATAGTACCAAGTAAAAAATATATTGTGCTGTTAGCAGCTCTTTTGGAAGATGAAGAAAATTTAGGAGGTGGAGGTTTGACATGTTCAATTAATGCTTCCATTTTAATACTAAAACATTTATTAAATATAAAACCTAAATAGAGTATTACTTAAATACACGTGAAACAAACTGAAAACAAATCTTCAAAACTTTAGTTATTTTCCCCAAATCAGCATTACGTCTGTTCAATACGGAGCCCAAGCTGCGTAATGCGCATGTGCAACGTAAGATGGCTCAAGACGGGAGATGGAAAAATTGTCCGGCCAGCAATCGGAAAAAATATAGCGAGACTTAGCAAAGCGTAGCTTAGCTTTCTGTGTGAACCAACACATTTAATTACATGGTACGCTATTTTTCTAAAGAGCTAGCAAAGTCAATCTTAGCTTAGCGTTCTGTGTGAATCGGCCTTGAGAGGATGAGTGTGGATCGAGTAACGAAGCCAATACATGAAGGTAGAGTGTGTGGATCAAAAGAAAGGGGTAGGCCATGTAAGACGTAGCTAAATGTGGTAGATGAATGTGTAAAAAAAGAGAAACATTAATAGTTTTAAGAATAAAAGAGCATATGTGACTCGGTGTATGGATGTTGTTGAAGTGAAGGAAGTATGCAAGGAAAGAGAAATGCGAAGAAAGTTAGAGAGGATGGATTATTATTACTATCATTATTATTTGCACCGCGTCTTACTACCCGTTCGGGTTATAGGCTTATGTACTAATTACGCTAAAGGGTTAGGAATTAAGAAGGTTGAATTTAGAGGAAGTGAATCCACATTTGTTTGAGGTATAGTGTAAACCAATTGAGAAAAAACCACTCCCAGTTCACCCGAGCAAGATTCGAACCTCGATCGTCCCATCCTCAGCAGTCTAGCTCACCACGAATAGCGCGTTATCTAACTACGTCACCGGGGCGGGTATGGCGAATATTATTTGAGATGTTTTTTTAGCTATATGCACAGTTTCTTGCCTACACTAAAGGGAACGGCGTGATTAGATATTTATGCATGTATGTTATGTATGTATGTTATGTATGTTATGTTATGTTATGTTATGTATGTATGTTATGTATGTTATGTTATGTATGTATGTTATGTATGTTATGTAATGTATGTTATGTATGTTATGTATGTATGTTATGTTATGTATGTAGGTTATGTTATGTATGTTAGTTATGTTGTGTATGTTATGCTATGTATGTTATGTATGTTAAGTATTTTATGTACTGTATGTATGTAATAGGTATTTACCTGAATAACAGTTCAAAAATGAAATGTTTAGGTTTTGGGTTGCCAACACTTGTGAAGGATTACTGTTTTGTTATAAATGTTAAGTTTTTTAATGACATGTTATATTTTACATTTAAAATAACGTAAACTTAAGTTTACTCCCACCATTTCATTACTAATTCTAATAATTTCTTTTTACCCAATCCGAAACAAAATTTTAAATATAATTAAAAGTACTTATGCATCTTTTTAGAATGTTATTTATGATGTTTAATATAGTGCGTGCATTAATATATTTTAATAGAAGCATCGTATTTACTTGGAAAAGAGAACATAATTGTCATATTTTTATGTATTATAAATTATATTATGATTATTTTATCGTATTTTGAAATATTTAACTGAATAAAATATTTTTATCCACTGCGCGTGTGCATCATTGTAAGTAAATTGTTTACGTCCTGTTCAATTACATGGTTTAAATTCTTCGTTCGCCATCTTGAAGCTATTTTCGTAAGACCTTTTATGAAAGTGGTGTGAATAAAAATTTTTTTTTAAGTAGAATAAAACGATAAATAAGCTTTGTCTCCGACATCAAATAAATATTTAAATAATATCGGCCTAAATTACTTTGGTTAACTATCACATTCATATATTAACATCTGTTTTCATTACAGTTAGTATCCAAAATGATAGATGTCAGCTTTTGGCGTAGGGATACACTAAGGACTATTTCTTAGTGACTTTTTGAGCTGTCATCCAAGTAAACTAAGGTCGTGAATAAATTGTATGTATGTTCCCTTAGTACATCCGACCGGGATTTAAACCCCGTTCTCCCTGTAATCGGCAGTCTAGTTCAACACTAAAGTGACGCTTTTAGGCAATGCGGCCACCGAAGCAGGTCGTTTTCTTTGTTGAATAGATACAGGAAATTAGACCGTCCCCCTTAAGGGACATTGAACTATGATCTAATTTAGCTATACTAAGCTCGGTCTAATTACAAACGGACATTATCAGTAACCCAACTAATTATCTAGGAGGCCTTTGGGTGCCATGTTCACTGATTAGTAATAAATTAATTAGCTATTTATTATTAGTATAGTATATTCGCAGCAAATAACACTTATAAGAGTAGATGTCAATATTAATTTTTTATTTGGGGGCCCGGGGGGGGGAGGTTGATAAGGACACCTTCTGTGTGTGTGTGTGTGTGAGAGAGAGAGTGAGAGAGAGAGAGAGAGAGAGAGAATTGTAAAATTAACAGTTGCTGAACTATTTGTTTGTAGTTACTTTGAGGAAATATAATAGCAAGCGCGCACCTACTTTCTTTAGCGAGTAGTCAAGACGCTGGCCGCCAACAAACCTATTTAATTTAATAGCCTACACACATAACACTTTTATATGGTAAATATTTATCGCATATGTACGATTTTCCGCACAGACTTTCTCTCTATTTCATCTAAAAAGATATACTTTTATAAAAACTCGTAGGTTTTGTTAAATGAAATAATACACTTTGCTGCAGAAACACTCTATCAAAGATCATAAATAAACAGTGAGAAAAGAGGAACATCCTTTTCCACCAAAGAGCATAACAATTATTTTCCCATTTCGAAGGTCTCCATTAATAAATATGTATATATCTGCTTGTAGCTCATAAACTATTGGCTTCATAAAAATATATTTCAAATAAATTGTTTTTATTTTTACTAATTAGTAATACAACTGTAAAATGATAAATTATCTCGTAGCTCGTCGTGGAAACCTTATGATACCTAAAGAGATAACAAGTTTTAGCCCATTAGGTAAAATAGTTTCGGCTCTAGGCAGACACACAGACGGCGCGGCGTTGCGAAACCACTTTTTCTGTTTCAGGGGGTCAAGAAAGGTCAACATTTATAATACTTTATTAAAGTTCGATTATTTTTTTAGGATCATAATATTTTTCTCTCTAAGGAATCGTAGTGAGCTTTCCACGTAACTGCTGTATTTATATTTAATCAATTAAAACAAAAAATTACACGTATTTCAAACAAATTGTGGTGAGTTTTTTTAGATTTGAGGTTCTTAACGTGCACTTTCTGAACAGACTGTTTATATCAACACATGAATTATAAACTAAATTAAATCAAGAACAGACACAACATCCAGTCCCCAGTCATTAATTCATCACTGTGAAAGGGGAATCCCCCAGTTCACCAATGATACATCTTTCGGCCATGCCAGGAAACGAAACCGAAACCCTTGGCTCAGTAGACAGACACGCTACCAACTGAGCTAAGCTGTCTAACAACCTTGGTGCTCACGGAGGAAGCTCTAAAGATACCTAGGTTTTTATTTTATCGTCTTCTTCCTTGCCTAAGAATTCTCCAAACCATTAACAGCTTTTGGGCAAGGAGGAATAAGATATTTCTATATCATATTATTAAATATTTTTTAGCACCGCGTTTTACAACCCGTTCGGGTTATACACCTACGTACTAATTACACTAATGGTACTATGGATTATGAAGGTTTAATCTATATGAAGTGCACCTGCATTTGCGTAAAGGAAGATTGGAAGACCATTTGGTGGAAGACCACCCTTAGTACACCCGACTGGGATCAAACCCCGATCCATCCGTCTTCGGTAGTCTAGTTCAACACGAGAGTAGAGCGTTATACCATGCAGCCACCGAAGCGGGTATTATTTTATTGCTTTTTTTTAATTTTTAATTTTTTTAAAGAAAGAGAGGGATAAAATTCATTTTTAAAAAATGGTAAAGGTGTCTCATAGAATGAAAGATGCGGAATATCTTGTCTAAATAGTTATTATATTCTGAAAATTGAAAACTAATACCTGGACACGGGAATCGAACTCCAGATCTTTGGCTTAGTACGACAATGCTCTAACCACTGAAATATCGAGGATTCTTAAATAGTAAGGATTTTCTTAGCACTGTGTCTTTCTACCAGTTTGGGCTATATGCCTATGTAGCAATTTATGCTAATGGGCTAAGGATGAGTAAGGTTGTATTTATAGTAAGTGTGGAGGAAGAACGGAGAAACCATTTAGGAACCCACCCTTAAGTACACCTGGCCGGGATTCAAACCCCGATTTCTCCGTCATTGGAAGTCTATTCTATTGCTAGAGTGATGCCTTTGACCATGCGGCCACCAAAGCGGGTGCCCTGGAATATTACTTTTGGAAATATTCCCGAGAATGTCAAAAGCTCATACAGTAGCCACATGGCTTCTTTGGTGCTGACTGACATCTTACGGCTTTGAAAAGTTACCAGACCAAATTATGTATCCCTACGCCGAGCTAAATGATCTGCAAAAACATGTGTTTAGTAGCTGTCACTCATGACAGTTAAAATTTAGGTGTGTATATATATATTGACTGTTAGAGGTCAGTTGTGAGATATAAGACAGCACCAAAGAAGCCATGGAGCTACTGTAGATACTATGAAAATCTCTTCCTACCATAATGTTACATTTTCTGCACAATCACATAATTTAATTCATAATTTCGCAGTAAACACTAATAAACTAAACCATGTTTTAATTTGCAAGTCTGCACCACAGTTTTAGAAAGTGTAATCTTAACTCTTTTGTCTGACACCTTAGCTCTGTCGGTAGCGTGTCTGCTTATCGAGCTAAGCGTCACGGGTTCGATTCTCGGCACGACCAAAAATGTATCACTGAAGAAAATATGGTTTTACTCTTTCACATTGATGAATTAATGGCCTTGGACTGTATGTTGTGCCTGTCCTAATCCTAAGTTAGATTATAAAACATATGAAGCTACGATAGGCCTAGACAGCCAGTAGTGGAAAAAATATATGACTTGAATAAAAAAATTGTCTCGGACCACATGCTGAAAACGACAGTGGATGTAATGTAAAAAAAATATATTAGCCCTTTTAATTTTAAATAAAGCATAAAGCACAATCGTACATACTTTTTAAAATAATTTATTAAAGTCTGAAATAACAACTTCAAAAATAAAACATCAATAAATAAATACCAAATTATTTTTTTAAAGAAAACTTGACAATTTAATCATGTGAATTAAACACTCCCCAGTATTTTTTTTCTCACAAAAACGTTAAAAAAATACATTCAAATTTTCCAAACTATGTCATCAATCAGTAGCTTACTTGATGTTTAGAGTTAACGTTTTTACTAAATGGTCTGAAGTAACATCTAAATATCAAATTTGAACAAAATTGAGTAAACTTTTACGACTGTAGCTCCAGGTATAGACAGACAGACATGAGGACGGACATAAGTATGATATACGCTATTTCTTGGATTCGGGGGCACATTAAACGTCACAATCGAGAGTTAAAAAATATTTCCTATAGCAATTCTCTCTCTATACGAGAAAGTAAAAAAAAGCTATATTAGATCTAATCAATCTTAGTTACTTCATAATATATAATTTTTTAATCAAAACCTAAAATTTGTGAATATTTATTAAATTTATATTTAAAACACACATTAATATATTTTAATTTTATATCGTAATTTTAGAATCAAAACTTAAAATTTGTGATTATTTATTAAATTTTTATTTAAAACGTACATTAATATATTTTAATTTTATATTGTAATTTTTTAATCAAAACTTAAAATTGATGAATATTTATTAAATTTATATTGAAAACCTACATTAATATATTTTAATCTTATTTAAACTTGTTTGTAAATTAATCTCACCTTGGAATGAAAATTTTTAAAAAATACGTTGAGTTCAGTTTCCTCTTCACAGCCTCAACTATTTAACCTAACGTATCAAGATTCACATTAGCTAATTATTCGCATCCATCCTGTCGTATAGATGTGTAAATACAACACTAGAACCCAAGTCATAACACTCTTATTCTTAGTAAAAAAATATGAATAAAAATAAAACGTAGGGGTAGAAGGAAGAAGGGGGGGGGGGCGTAAAAATATTATGGTTTGCTCATTGCCCTCTCTGTGTTCTTGTTCTCCATCCCTCTCTAACGTCCTTGGCAAACCGAGAGGTCTCCGCCCATATTATCCATCAGACTCAAAAACCACCAATCAAGCTACCCCAAAGGGGTAAAGGGGGGGGGTATAGGGGTTCTAGAGAGGGGGACAAGACTTTCAAAGAAGGACAACGATCAATACTTTCGTCGCTATCTCTCAGGCACGTGTGATGGGAGTAAGAAATGTGTCGATTATGACAAGTATTTTTTTATTTGTATTAATGTTATTATTATCTGTTAATTGAGCTAGCGCCATCTAGAAAGAGCGCGCGCGTGTGGTTGAGGTATCCGGAGTGGACTCCACGTGTGACCTTGAAAACACACGCGGTTTGCCAGCGTCACAGACTCTTTCCCTCCCCCTTTCCCCGGTCCCCATACATGGTGGAGGAAGGAGGTGATACAATCCAATTATCATAGGAGAGGCCTTTTAGGGAAAAAAAAACTAACATGTAACAGCATTTTGCTATTCGTTTCATTGGCCACGTTGTTTAACGCGCTTATTTCTAGCAATATATCATTATACTGCCTATGAAGGGGAGATCAAGGTTCGAATCTCAGTCTGGTGTATTGAGAGTGATTTTTCTGAAATCGTTTTCCATTCTCTCTTTACGCAAATGTGGGCCCACTCTCTCTAAATATAACCTTCCTAATCCCTAAAACTGTTAGCATTATTAGTACATAAGCGTATAACCCTAACGGGTAGTAAGACGCGGTGCTAAAAAATAACTTTAAATATTTTTTTTGCGTGAGAAACTGATGACATTTCATGATATTTTTGGTAACTATTATATATCTTTCTTGCAGATTTCATTACTTTGACGTATGAATACGTGAAACGTAGATCTAATGGCTTTTATAGCTGTCCAATAAGATCCCTTCTATTGGCCTTCATAAAGAAAATTGGACTTCTGCTCTCTCATTCAAGGGCCTTATTGCCTCACCCCCGCCCCCAACGGTCGTCCGCGAAAACCTTGTCAAACACACGAGAGCCTTAGGCCTTTTTGAAACACGAGTCCGTAAACATTCGCGAGTAAAAAACAAAATAACAAAACTAAATGTGTAGTCAGACCATAGACGTCTTAATAAGGGGAGGTGGGTCTGCTGTCAGCCATATGGTCCATTAGTCCAGGCCTCTTAGAAGAGAAAAAGAATTAATCATTAACTTAAAATTGAGAAAAAAATAATGGGCTATTAGACTAATAATTGATTCAAGTCAGTGAATGTGGAACCTTATTTGTGTAAGTGGGTGAGCGGGGGGGAGGAGGGAGGGGAGGAAGGACATTTATCAAAAAAGGTTATTTTTAGTGGTTTGGCTACTCAAGCCAAAGGTGATGTCCAGGCGAACTTCCCAGGCTAATGTTTTAAAATTGGATATTCCTAGACAATAATTGGAGGGGGTCCTTGTCTGAAAATCTTTTGAAAATTATAGTAATCTACTAGCTATATGAAGTGGTCCTCCCCCTACGTTTTTATAAAAATGTTGATATCCCTATAAACCATTAAAAGAGTACCGACCTATAATTATTAAAAAAGTAAGGCTTCCTTAGAGGCCTTTTGGTGTAGCCCATCCACCCATCCCCCAATCATTTTTGAAATTTTGATGTTCTTAGAAGCTATTGTAAATTAAATACCCTTATAAATTATTTGGAGTGGTCCTTCCCTTGAAATTTTTAAAAATTGGATATCTCTATAAGCTATAAATAATTTGATGCAAGGTCATCTTTCAACTTCATATTTTGATAAAATCAGATGAGAGTAAAATAAATCATTAGGGGGCAAATCTATTTCAGGGAAGTAGGAAGATTATTTTCAGGGGGCAATGACCCCCGTGGCACCCACTGGTTACACTGCTGCTGATCCAGGCCATTTCTAGATAATAATGGCTTAGGTTTGAGAATGCAAGGTGTTTAAGGCTCCTTTAAATGGTCGAAACAAAGATTAAGACTTGAGTAGATTCACGTATACCTACTCAAATAAAAAGAAAAAAGCAAACATTAAAAACAAGACTATTAATGGACTTACTTCTATAAAATTGTTAGTATACTGGATGTTTTTCTCTACTCAATTTTATAATTATTTCAGTAGTTTCTTAAAGCTTCAATCCGCAACCCTATTTAGCATTTTACAATCTGTGCAAAAATGTCACATAAAATTAATATTGGCTCTGAAAAGGTGTAAGGTAGCCCGAGGCCTCAAAATGATTCAAGACGGCCTTGAATCAGAAGTTCCTGAGTGTTTCATGGCTGAACCTATTATTGTAAATATACTTACTGTTTGTGCAATAAGACATGGTTCAAAATATAATTATTGAAAAGTCTTTTACTCTTGATAAAGTTTGGCCTTTTATATTTTACCTTTTATACTTTACAAATGTTTCAATCACCAACAGATTCAGTATGAATTTAAGGCAAACAACCATTATCTTAACAAATTAGTCTTCAACACAAAATAAATAGCTTCTTAAAATACAACTGAGTTTTTATATACAGGGTGTATTTTAGCATGTGTAACCAACCTAAGAGATAGTAGGGTTGTACAAAAACAATGAAAAGAGTTCATATAACTATGTGTCCCATTTGACCTTGTTTCTGAGCTACAGCCAAGTGATCCCACTAGATTGTTTGGATATCGTGCTCAATATCACTCGACCTGTTTACTTGGTATGTTCTATCGGTTATTCCTATTTTGTTATCTTGATAAGAACAGTTGGTACCGTTCTGTGAGTTAGACGTAATATCGAACTATTCATACGAGGAAATGGCAAACATGCACTTGGTGTATGGATTCGCCGAGTGGAATGCATTATATGCAAGACATCTCTAATTGGATTGTTTCCCTAATATACAACTTCCAGTCAAGAAAACATTTCAACGATTACATGAAAGCCTATGAGATACAGAAATATTAAAAAAAAAACGAATGCCAGATGGTGGTAAACCAGTTACTGTAGATTCACTTGTTCGCCGAAAAACTAGCACAGGACAGAATCGTGGCCACGTGATGAACTCTAAGCCAATCAGAAGATTCCCGCCAAATAAGCGTGAGCTGTTCTGCTAAAGTTCAACTCATCGCTACTTTGTCCACTCTGCCTGAGATGTTCGACACAGAAGAACTAAGTAAATCTCAGGACCCTCCATCTCAAATCAGTGAGCATGCGCTGTAGAGCCAGAAGCAAGCAGACAGCTTCGTTGTTTGGTGTGAGGAGATATGAAGAAACCCGTTAATGTAAATCGTGTTTATCGATGTATTGGATTGTGGCCACGACAAATCGTTATAATTTGAAAACATCCATAGGGAGAATGATCTAAAATATATGTTTATACACTAGAAAATAGAATATGTTGATAATAAGCTGTTTTAAATTAGTATTGCAATGCATCATGGGTCAACATATAGCGTGGGAATTACTGCACTATTGAGGCACATTCTGCTTTCTATTTTCGGCGAACGTGGGGATCAAACGTAAGTTTCCGAACTGATAATCCCAAGGAGCTGATTTTGCAGAACGTTGAAGAAAATGCTGCCACCAGTAACTGAAGACTAACAGAAGTAAAGGACGCCAGGCACATGACAGTGTGTGGAGTTTTACTATAAAAACGGCTTTATCCGTTCCATGTTCAACGATAAGGGCATTTGAGGACAATGATTTTCGTCCAAGAGTAAACTTTTGTTCTTGGTTCCTGCAGATGGTTATCACCGATCCGTATTTTCAGCCCACTGTTATTATTTACTGAGGAAGCTGGATTCACCAGAGATGGAGTCTTCAATTTTCATAAAACTCATCATTGGGCTGAAGAGAATTCACGTACTATTCGTCAAGCACGACACCAACAATTCATTGTCAAAGTGTGTGCAAGAATACTCGGCTGCGATTAAATAGGACTTTTTTTTTATAAGAGATTAATAGGTCAATCTATGTAAATGTATTAATAAATCAATTTAATGGACTATTGGAAGACGTCCCACTTGATGTTGCTAGTCTCATGTGGTCTGTGCATAACGATGCACCACCACATTTTAGTCGAGTATCCAGAAATATGAACGATTTACAATCAAATAGATAAGTCGTGCAGAGCGTACTAGCTGGCCTGCGTGTTCCCCAGACTCTAATCCTTATATTTTTNGGGGACTTGAAACCAATTGTTTATTCAACACGCATTACCAGCATTGGGAGACTTCGCCAACGTATGCAAGAAGGCTGCCAACGGATCTGATAAATACCTGCTGGTATTTTTTAAAGAGTGTGGCATTCTACAACACGACCGCAGGCTTTCATTTAGGCCTAAGGTAACCATTTTGAGCACTTCCTATCATTTTAATTAATCAGCTCCATATTACTGGAATACAAACATGACTGTAGCTCTGAAACAAGGTCAAAATGGTAAATAGGTTTGTATTAACTTTTTTCGTTGTTTTTGTGTTTCCTGCCCACCACTGAAGTTACGGTAAATGTATTTCACTAACCGAAAAAAGCTATAGTTATTCAAAATTTTATTTTATATTAAAATTTTCACACGAGTAAGTGAGCCTTTAGTCACACACTCACTTTATACACACTCAAATTTGATATATGTGAAGAGATATTCTAAGAGATAACATTTTAAAATGTAATTAGTGTTTCTTATATCATATTATTTTCAGTCAATATAGAATTAAGTGTTGCAATAAACTACGCACATGAGAATATGTATGAGTATGTATGTGCAAGCAGCCTACGTATATGAGAATATTTGTGTTCTACTGTATGTTGCCCTAAGAACGTGTGTATATGATAATATTTGTGTTCTACTGTATGTTGCCCTAAGAACGTGTGTATATGATAATATTTGTGTTCTACTGTATGTTGCCCTAAGAACGTGTGTATATGATAATATTTGTGTTCTACTGTATGTTGCCCTAAGAACGTACGTATATGAGAATGTTTGTATTTTAAGTTGTATATTGCGCTAGGAACCTACGTACAGTACATATAAAAATGAGATTGTCTGTGTCACATTGTGCTAGGCACTTATATACATGAGGGTGTTTGTGTCACATATTGCTAGGAACTTATGCATATGAGAATGTGTGTCCTAATGTATATTGTGCTAGGAGCCAACATATTTGAGAAAGTTTATATGCCATATTGCGAACATTTATATTGGTTAATAATCCAGTACAAAGGCTTCAACTGAAAAAACACAAATATAAAGAGTTAGTCAGCATGCTACATATTACGAAAACGATGACTAGAGTATTCACACATATTTTGTTTTCAGACCTAGTTTGACGATATTTTAGAGTTGCAAACATAGTCAAATTTCTTTAGAACAAGATAACTATTCTTGATGACAATATTTGTCAAAATTTGTTTTTTGAGCACCGCGTTTGGGTTATACACCAATGCACTATTTACTCTAATATGTTAGGTATAAAAAAGGTTGATTTTATCATAAGCGTACCCTCATTCGCTTGGTGAGAGAGTGGAAAACTTTTTATTTTATTTTTAGGAAAAACTACCCTCAGTACACCCAACTGGGATCTAACTCCGATCTCCTCATTATCGACAGTCTTGTCTATTGAAAGAGTGACGACTTAGAACATGCGGCCATCAAAGTAAGTTTCATCACTATTGACGTGGGTAAAATTACCCGGAGCCATTGTGATTGACTGGCCTACCCATCTCTGGCCCGGACAGTCGGAGCGGTAATTGATATTCGGATCGGGTCCATTTTTTTTTAACAGAATCTTTTTCTATACTTTCTCTAATGTGAATTATGGTGTATGCCCACCAGGGCCGTATCCAGAGTGTGTGTGTGTGTGTGTGTGTGTGTTAAGGTTTGGTTGGGGTGGGGGGGTACCCGATTAAGGGGAGGAGTAGGCTTCTAGGGAAGTCCACCAACAGTAATTGGCAAGAATATTTTTAAATATAAAATTCTTCTTGAAGCAATTTAAAAAAAACCATGGTATGAACCCTCAAGCGAACTATACTGACGGAGCGGCCGTCACCCTTAGCGATAATATTGCCAACATTTGCGGATATAAGGTGTCATATGGTCAGCACAACGAGCCATACGGGCGTACTTATTTATTCAAGTAGCTCCTTATTTTTCCTCATGATGCTTGAGTTTGACCCCGTTCCAGACCCACTGCATCATAGATAAATTCTTAAAGCACCAGGGATCGAGTCCGAGACCTCTGTATCTGTATCCAGAAACTCTGAACTCTGAATTCAAGCATTTTTTTTAAAACATAATTTTGTGATTGCAGGAGCTATGAATTGTATTGAGTTTTTTCAAACTCTAATAAGCTATTAGTCTTTATAGAAGGAATACAAAAATACATTGTAAATAATACTTTCAGTAGGGTTTGAACCCCTTTTCTTCACCTGGCTAGTGTTATTATGTTCTCTTAATCACCGTAATAATCCTTAAACAGAATTAAATTGGAAACAATAATTATTGATCCGCATAGGTGAACACGTGAAATATACGTCATGATCGTTAGGCCTGGTTTTACTGGTGACGGTTAGGTCGGGGGCTTGAATTCGGATGTTGTAACATGTTTATTTTATTTATTTTTCATAACCACTTGGAGAGAGCAAGTATGTGATAGTAAAAAAAAAGTCGAATTCGAGATTTTATTGGTTGTCGGAGTTTCATGACACCCTGAATACTAAAAAGTATTTTCTTACGATTACGTTAGTTTATCTGTCTGTATCTCAATCTAGAGCCGAAACTATTTACCAATCTGGCTAAAAATGTGTATCTAGAGTTTTCTTGAGGTTATTTAGAGAGTTTCTTGGAGTTAGATATCCAAACCTAAAATTAAGGGTAGTTTACTTAATGGCCAAAGGAGAAAAGAACGATTCTCTCAAAATCAACTCTAGTGATTTTGATTAAAATTCCTATAGGCATATTATGTTAACATTACCGACTCTGTGGTGTAGTGGTCAATGTAACCAACTATAAGGCTAGGTGTCACAGGTTCAATTCCCAGCCGGGACCTTGAGTATTTTTTTTCCTGAAAGAGGAATTACCTCTACGTTCACTATGGTTTGGTTAATTATGCTTAAGTTAGGTTTAATTGTTTCCATTGGTTCTACACCCTCATACTCACTGTCACCTCATCTGATCGGGACATGGGAAGAGCCTCCACGGAAAGGATGTCACCTGGACAACGGTACATTAGTACTGGCTGATCTTTCCACTAGTGGGATACGAATGATGGGGCCTGGACGCGCGTTTAACATCCCGAACAAAAGGGCAACTCTAATTTTTCCGTGGAACTTTCAAGGTACTTATAGTACTATTAAGAACATTTATTTGAAATATATTTTTATTAAGTTTCTGAGCTATTGGCAAATATATTTTTTAAATTGTGCTGTATGAAATGGATAGTAGATCGCGATGCTCTTTGCTGAACAGAAATGTTTCAATTTTTCTCAATAAATTTTTGTAATAGTGTATATTATTTAATTAATGTTCTTCAGTGAAATATGATGCTTTTTTCTGCTACAATATATATTATTTTGTTTTACATTTCTCTAGCTTTGAGTAAATATCTACTTTTTTTGGTAAATTAACGAGAAAATCTGTACGGTGCACTTTCTTGAGGTTTACCATTCTCTCTCCACGCCAATGAGGATACATTTCCTCCAAATTTTACCTTCTCTATTCCTATTTCATTATTGTAAATATGAGGATAGCCAAGTATTTTCGGATTGTTGGCAGCCTGCACTGTAATACAAGGGCAGAGGCTGAGGCGTGAACATTTAAAGGGATGATAAATCATTAATATTTATGAAAACCTAACCAGTATTTTCAGTTGAAATGCCGATGATGGGGTCGAATCCAGATTGGGTGTACTGACAAGGGTTTGTATTAAATAATCTTCCACTTTTCCTCCTTACAAATGTGGGTACAATTCCCATAAATTCAACCTTCCTAATTCATAATACGTTAGTGCAATTAGTACATATGTTTATAACCCGAACACAGTAAGATGTGGTGCTAAATAAAAACAAAATAAACTATAAAATACTAAATATATTTTAAATAGTAAAATTTAATAAAACAAGACACTTTTTTTTAGATAATGATGAAATAATAAAAATTGTTCATAGTTCACACCCATCAAACTACTTAATACAGTAAAAAAAATATTGTCTAAGAGAAGAATGACCATAATTATTAGAAAACCTTCGAAAATAAAAGGCTCAAATTTTCTTTTCGAATAGCAAAACAAAAGTAAACGTGAAATAATGTGTAATGCGGTGAGAAAAATAGGAGACGTAAGTTTTTCTCGTGGGTTAGGTAAATGCATCTCACTTTACTGTTTAAAGTGGTACAGGAATACAAATGATCCTTGAGTAATTTTAACTGACCAAGGGTCATAAACGCACCGGATGTTGAATATAATAAGAAACCCAAGTATCAAAATGAGATAAGAATATTCTTTTGGCTACAAATCACTATAGTGTGTTTATGGTTTTTCTGTTAAGTTGGGGATGTAGGGGCCATGAGAAAAGGCCAGTGTTTTTGCAGTTTTTATAGCTAAATATATTTTTGGCCGAAATAAATCAAATATCTCTCCAGTGGAAACATATAGTTTAATTTTCTTCACGTGGTGATATCAACAGTTGTTTAACAACTATCAAGGGTGTCCTGGAATTTATTGACAACTTTTTCTCTTTATTTAAAAAAATGTTTTCCCCCAAATGCCGTTATGCTCATGACAGATATTCAACGACTGTTGATATCACCGTGTGAAGAAAATTAAACTCTTATGTTTGTACAGGAGCAATATTTTATTTATTTTACAAAAAAAAAAATGTTTTGCTATGAAAACTGCGAAAACACTGGCCTTTTCTAGCGTCCTCTATATCCCCACCTTAATAGATATGCGGGTCCCCCTTTCATATTTTTTTTTAATTTTGTACTTTTTTAAAATAAAGGATATTTAACGCCTTACGTTAAGGTGTAGAGATGAGAAAGGTAATTTTAGAAGAAGTTGCAGAAGTATTAGTGCCAAGAGGAGATAGGAAAACCACCCTCAGATACATCCGGCCCGGGTTTCAAGTCTCGACCTCACACAATACCGACGAGTCAGTCTATTGTGGAGTTAACATATTATACTACGTGACCACCAGTGCAGGTATTTGGGGTCCTTGTATTGAAGGGGGGAAGCTATTTACTTTTGAGGAATTACATTAATTTATGACTAAAAAAAGAGTTTTTCTCAGTTCGAGAGGTTTTTTGGCTTTCAACTAAATTAATCTTCTTCTTATTCCAATGTTAATTAAATTATTTCTTATTCCACACCACGTCATCTCGATTATGTCCTTTTTCCTGATTGTTTTATTAATTCTTTAAATAGTTTTTATTTTTGTTTATGATACTAATCACTTCTTTTATTCACACTATCGCTTTAAAACAAAAATATTAATAAACATTTAATTACACTAATTTAAACTGTTCAGTAAAAATAAAATATGTACTGAAAATAAAACAATAAATATCAAATTATAATTAATTTTAAAAGTGTGGGGAATTTTATTTAATCAAGGAAAGACCCTCTAAGTGTCCCGTCCCCCCCCCCCAAAAAAAAAAACAACAACCCGGCAATACCTTTAAATCTCAAAATAATTAAAAGTATTTTTATAAAATAAATAAAATAAGTAAAATATTGAAAATTGACATGTTAATACTTAGATAATTTTTCAAGTGCCGCGTTTTATTGACCGTTCGGTTTTATACGCTTGAGATCAAAGTCATTGTTTATAAACAGGGCTCAGATTTTGAGGACATGTCATTTTATTTGTGATAGCACATACAATGATCATGTGCATATCAATAATTGATAACTATTCTGTGGAAACTTTTATTTTATAGGGTTGTATTTAATATGTTAATAAATATATGTATAGGCCTACAGATAACACTAAATTGATTTTTTGTGCACTTCATAAATACACATTAAAATATATATAACATGTATATACAGTATTTCTGAGAGGAATCTTCTCAGGGTTACGAAGTTTTTTCGGCCCCAGCCCCCCCCCCCCTTCCATTTTCCATTAGTCCTGTCTAAAAAAATACAAAATTTGATATTCAATTTATATTGTTATATCTTAAAAAAGTAAAAAATTAATAAGACAAAATACAATATACTTATACTAATAATTTAATTTGCAATAGTATTAGTAGTGTAAATGTGAATGTTTGTCTTCATTATATTAAACATTATCTGAGTTCCCGGGAAATCCTCAGACCCCTTTTGACCCCCCGGGCCCAGGTACGATGTACCCCTTGAACCTCACTCTCATATGACATGTGTATATAAACTATATATAATACATACATATAAATTATATATAAAATCTAAATTATATATCATACATAAATAAATTTCATATGAGATATAAAGTATATAATATAAATTATATATACATTTATTTATATTATAGAGCTAATGTGGTAGGGATTATTTTGGTGCAACTCACTATTCTATTTCTTCAGTTATATATTCATTAAAATAAATGTGCATATAACCCGAACGGGTAGTAAGAAGCGGTGGATAAACAAAAGATAGCATCTGTTGTCAATGTTGGCTTGTAGTACTCGTAGGAGCCAAATGTTATCATCTACTCGCACGCGCATATTTCGCAGTTGCGAAAGAGCACACGATGCGAACTCTTGAGAAAACATTGATGACGACACAGCAAGTAATCGACGCTGACGCTCCACGTGGCTGGCCGCCGGCCCATTGCGCTCCCGGGTCAGCGCACCTGCATGACTATCTATTTGAGAAGGTAGTGAGGGGGGGGGGAGGTAGAGGGGTAAAGGCGGGAGAAACACATATTATTATTATTCTCGACTTGTGTAACACATTAAACACGTGGAAAGGCGATGGTTTGTTTTCGGTCGTATCCCCCCCACCCCCTTTTCCCTCAGGAGAGTTCTACAGTAAGCTTAGCTAAGGTGTCCCTGGTTCGATTCCCTGAATGGCAGAAAAATTTATCATGGATGTGGGTTTACCCTTTCATAGGGATGATTTAATGGCCGGGGGTTGGATGTTGTGTCTGTTTTATACTTAAGTTAGTTTATAAGTTATGTGCTGATTAAACAATCGGCTAAGAAAAGGCACGTTAAATACCTCAAATAAATAAATAAAATACAGTGGGGGTCAACCCACTTGAGATATAAAATTTCAAAGGGATTAGCAGTAATTAGTGAATAAAAATTGCGCATATATTTTTAATATAATAATATTTAGCACCACGTCTTACTACCCGTTCGTGTTATACGCTTTAAGTACTAATTGATCTAATGTATTGGGAATTGGGAAGGTTGAGTTGGAAGAAGTGAACCCGCATTTGCGTGGAGGGAGAGTGGAAGGCCATTTGGGAGGGGCCACCCCCAGTTCACCCGACCTGAGATTCGAACCTCGATCTCCCCGTCCTCAGCAGTCGAGCTCAACATGACAAGCGCGTTAGCCAACTACGCCACAGAGGCGGCTGATGCGTATATTACATTTGCTTGCAATCCAAGAATTATAAGAACGTAAACTTGAATTAAATATTCCATTTTGAACCTTTAACGATAGGGATAATGCATTTGCCATTAGTGATAAAGCATTTGTCAATCTATTTAGATTGAATAAACGTAGTGCCGGTTATTTAATTGACACATTAGAAGTGATGGAGGGACAATCACAAACGTCTGAATTATATGTTTTTACAAAGATTTGTTATGCTTATTATTTTTCTTAATAATAATATTAAAGTGTTGTAATAAAACAATAATTTTAGTTTATCACATTTTTAAGATAAGACCTTCGATAAAGTTCAGAAGAACACGTTTTTGCTCAGAAGTAACATTTCTTTTTGACATAATAATAATAATAATAATAATAAAAGTATTGGTGACCTGGTGGTCTAGGGGTAAGGTGTCAGACTTCTATGCTGGCGGCCGAGGTTCAATCCTCGGTCCCGGCAAAGATTTATCTGATTACCAAACCCTTCCTTCACCTCTGACAAGACATCTTGTGAATGTGGGGAATGCCAGGTCTCCACCGTGGTTCGGATTCCACGGTAAACTGTAGGTCCTTCATTTCATCTCACAATCACACTACCATTACACATTAGCGTAAGTGCGTATAACCCGAACGGGTAGTAAGACGCGGTGCTAATAATAATAATAATAATAATAATAATAAAAGTATTCTAGTAAATTTATTTACAATATCAAGAAAATTGGTTATATATCACAGAGATAAATGTTGTGCACATCGGAAAATATTCAACGTTTATTTGGTGCTGATATTGGTTGATCTCACCGGAAACTAATTCGTTGTATGAGAAATTAGTGTATACAACTTAAAGCCAATTCAAATGGTGGTTTTCTCGACAACTCATCTCGAATACGAACGATTTTAGCTAAGGAATATAAAAATGTTTTTTCGGCGTTTTTGAAGCGTTCGATAAGGTTTGATTCGAGTTCAATACAAGAGATCTCGGGAATAGGGGTCCCGGGCTCGATTACCGGCATGGCCAAAATATTATGTGTTTACCCTTTCACAGTGATGAATTAACGGTTGGGGACTGGATGTTGTGCCTGTCCTAGTCTTAATATAGATTATAAGGCATATGAATCTTCGACAGGCCTAGCAAGCCGGTAGTGGAAAATATATAACTTGAATTAAAAAAAACTGTCCCTATCCACAGGTTGGAAATAGAAGTGGATTTCATAAAAGGTTATCAGCAACGTGTTTTCTTTTATTTAGCACCTCGTCTTACTATTCATTCGGCTTATACGCTTAAGCACTAATTACACTAATTGATTAGGAATTGGGAAGGTTGAATTTAAAGGAAGTGAGCCCACATTTACGTGGAAAACCATTTAGGAAAAACCACCCCCAGTTCACCCGACCGAGATTCGAACCTCGATCTTCCAGTCCTCGGTGGTCTAGATCAACACGAAACAATCACGTTAAGCACCTTGTTAACGCGATTACAGTAAATTACAAATTGAGCGTTGGGCAAGATATGACCACGCTCTCTCAATGGACAACGGGAACACAAGTGTCTTAAGAGTCTCTCTCTTGGAAGATTAAAGTCATTCGACAGTTAAAATTACTAAGACTTTTTGAGTCCATAATATTTTGGCAGCGAATTTAATATAAATGAGGGAAAAGGGGG
>CABFOW010000501.1:161232-176669 GCA_902141385.1 Timema californicum | reverse complement strand
GGAAAAGGGGGGGGGGGGGTTATGTTGTAAAATATAGCAAGTAGCAGCAGTGTTGCAGCCCATTCCAACAACACCGATCAGATAAGGAAGCTGGCTTCCATTTTATTTTGATGTGTCATTAGCAGGGATTATCTGACCTTCTGTCTTGGTCGGGCATATTATGTTCTGTTAGTCGGTGTTGTCTCTACTACAATCGGTACAGTAAAAACAAGAAATCTCATGAAATTTATATTTAAAATATATGGTTTCAACTATAAATTCGAACACATTAATAAAATCAAAGGGTGGAGCTATGTCATAAAAAAACAAATTAGTTCTAAATAACGATATTGTGTACTGAAAAATAAGATAAAATAAATTATTGACAAATAAAAAGAACAGTATTTAAGTATGATTAAAAATAATATAATTTTACCATTGTTAAACTACTTACATTAGACCTATAAATTATTAAAAATAAGCAAGTTTGCCCACTTATAACTTGAGGATTGTAATGACTTGAAAACATTGAATCACTATATATAGATTATAATTACATAAAATATTATTTTCAATAACTAAAATAAAAGTACTTTTGGAAGAACTTGGTTTAAAAAACAATATCTATGTGCGTACTATCGATTGCTCTGAAGAACACAAAGTTTATTATTATTTTCATTATTATTATTATTATTATTATTATTATTAGCACCACGTCTTATTACCCATTGGGTTATACGTACTTACGCTAATGTGTAATGGTAGGGTTTTTGTGAGATGAGATGAAGGACCTACAGTTTAACGGGGGTCCGAACCACGGTGGAGGCCTGGCATTCCTCACATTCACGAGTTGTGATTAATACACATCTTGTCAGAGGTGAAGGAAGGGTTTGGCAATCAGATAAATCTGTGCCGGGGCCAAGAGTTGAACCCCGGACCCCCAGCACAGAAGTCCGACACCTTACCCCCAGACCACCAGGTCACCTTTAACACCAAGATACCACCAAAAAAACTGTCCCGCAAAAGATAGTACGTATGTTCACCCATAGTCAAGAGCAAGTGAATTAATGATCACCTCTAACGACAAATAATTAAATGTGTGTCAAGGCTTCAATTTTTAATCAAAGTCTTATGAATGTGGCAGAAATATCAACACACAAACTGGTTGTTTCTATATACCAAGAGCGAAAGATAAGGCCAAACTAAAGTTTGATTTAGTTTTTATTTAGTACCACGTCTTACTACACGTTCGGATATGCTTATAAACTAATAACGCTCATTGTTTTAGGGATTAGGAAGGTTATATATATTTAGAAAAGTGTACCCGCATTTGCGTGAAGGGAAAGTTTGAAACCAATTTGTAAAAATCACGCTCAGTACACCCGACTGAGATTCGAACCATGATGTCCCTGTCGTCGGCAGCCTAGTCTACTGCAATAGTAGAGCGTTAGACCATAAGGCCACCGAAGAGGATGCTTGATTTAGTTGGAGATAAGCTTTGTTTTTACATTAATATTATTAACTAAAACAGTTTTCAGCTATAGGTGATAAAGCAGATAAAGGCCTTTATTATGTCTCACACCACACAGGGAAGATAAGAAAGGTTTTCTTGAAGCCGATAGATGGTAGAGTTAAAAATAGCAATCTATTAACACGTGCCCGACTTTGGACTAAAGGGTGGTGTTCATATTTTCTTTCATCTGACTCATCTGACGTATTGGTGATAGTGCAGATATATTTTATAATTTTACTGAGGGAAAAGGTTTTTGTAAGAAGTCATTGTATCATATATATCCATTTTAAATTAATTCGGTCTATGATATCTGAAGCATAACTTATAATTGATGATAATTTTTCAGAATTTATGATTCACAGAAAAGGACGTATGAATCTTCATTTTTTTTCTCACTTTCTCAAACCATGGTAACAATACCTACTGTGTGTGTTTTTAGGATGTACGAGCCTGACCTGACGGTTGACAACAGGACATTCTTACAAGATTTCCCCGACCCTGAGGTGTAGTTTTGTTTAAGGCAGTGAAAGCGATCTTGAACGATTTCTTTTTAGGAAGGGAAACCGATCATGTGTGGTAGACTGTCCTTTGGGCCACGATGGTAGCAGGAGACCTCGCGACTTCTATCGTAGGTACCCTCATCGTCAAGCAATTACCCAGAATGGACGTGTGATAGGTTCGCGCAGTCAAAGGGTGTGGACATAAAGTTTAATTGTCATCACATGGTTACCTCAACATTTATTGAATATCTGTGTATAGGTGTTCTGGAATTTAATATCAAATTTTCTCTTCATTTAAAAGGTTTGTTAGATAATGACACTATGATTATGGCAGATATTCAGGAAATGTTGATATCAACATTTGAAGAAAATTAAACTCCATGTTTGTACTAGAGCAACATTTTTTTATTTTGGCAAAAAAAAAAGTGTTGCCATAAAAACTGCAAAAACAATGACCTTATCTCGCGTCCTCTTCAATCCCACCTTAAATGTTAACCATAGTCAAAGTGTTACTAAACCTGAATTTTTAATTTATGATCTTGATTATAAATCAAAACCACGACAACCAGCGAACATAAAAATACCTGGAGCCAGAACACAATATTTTAAAATCTAGCACAGATTTTTTAACTAACTCAAGAGGAGCAAGGGCGATCAGGTCATATACTAAACCGGTCAGGATCCAAACCAAGGACGTCCGGGGCAGATACGATGCGTTTTGTTGGACACCAATTTCACGGTTCTGCCTAAGTGTGTTCGCGTGGTGGTAACGATTTTCAACAAAAAAAAAATATGATAGATTGAGATATACAATGTTTTTTCTTTTATTTTTTGTCAATCAGTTGAAAAATTGTTCTTTCTTTTGACACTTCAAATCTATATTTGAGAGGTTTTTTTCAACTATGGTTTTTGGTGACCAACCTATTCTGAAGGGACCTCATAGGAGTTTTCGGTACCAAGTATTTCTACACCCTTTTGTATGCCTGCAATATTTCAGTTTCCTAGTTCTTGTGGCTTTCAAGATTATTTCGACTGAACCAAGGACAGATAAACTGGTAATTATTGTAGTTGATTTATTTTTAATTCAATAAAATAATTAATATCCTGTTTCATTAGTTTTACTTGCGTGAATTATGCTATAAGTGGGCAGTGTTTCGGATTTCTAGGTCATCTAGAGGCCTCTAGAGGGTGGCTAAAGAGATAAAAACATACATTAGAAAAGTGGTTCTCAAACTTTTTTTTAGGTTGTACCCCTCAGCCATGACCAAAAGTTTAATGTACCCCTAAGATAAAAAAAAATTCAAATGACAAGTTTAAAAAACTATGACCACATGGTAAATTATCTATTTATCTATTATCTATTATTATCTATTAATCTATTGGTAAAAACTATCCGTAGTCAAAATATTCCAAATGTGACAAAGCTATTTAGAGATAATCCTACTGTTATAGCCATAACATTATCTTCTATTGAGAATTGTTACTATCAGTTAAAAAAAACTAGTTTTACTGTAAAAAGAATGTATACAAGTTTTATACATTGCCTTCACACTATCGTTCAAAAATAAAGAAAAAAGTAAGCCTAAATACAATGTTTTCAGATAAAAAAAAATTTAATTGCAATTCTGGAGGTGACATAGTATGAATCCCAAAGTTTATCAGTGAGAGGGGTGTGGCTGCATGGCTTGGCACAACTCTTTGAAGTCTGGTTGTCCAGTTGAAACTTTAAAAGCGGAGGTCAAGCTCCAAATGTAGCCTATTGTGGTATTTAATTTTTTAGGTACACCATGAATGAAAACTACCCCTCACAAGAGATATGTTGTTGAGAAAGGCATCATAAACTTTTATGGCACGATCAGCGATGAGGAAACTCGTTCAGTCTCTACAACCAAAGGTCCGCCAAAGATGTTTTCTTGAGAATGGATTTGAGGGTATCATCACAGGACAGTTCAATAATTTCTTCTTTTTCTTTCATTGAAAATAAGTCTAGTAGATTGAAGTTTTCCACTGCACAAAGAGGGTCTTGAATCGAGAACGCCTCCTCTAAATTCTCAGGAAAATATTTGCCCAGGGTGCAATTAAATCCGGACAATACCCTTTTATGTCGTTGACAACATAACCATGAAGCTCAAGTTCATTTTCTTCGACGAAATTTTCTAAGGACGGAAAGAATGACAGTTGTCCCTTCAACTTCTTTTGTAACAAATTCAAGTTTCTTTGTTAAAACTTTTATTTTGTCATGAACAATGAAGGGTATTGTGTGTTTACCCCGCAGACCTTTATTCAGCTCATTCAGTCGTGAGTTATGTCACCCATAAAAGAGAGCCTGCACAGCCACTGCTCATTTTTAAATCTGTCACTTAGCTCACACTTGCTGTCAGAGAGTAAAACTTAGAACTTCTTGCCTCAGTCCATACAAACGAGCAAGACAATTTCCTTGGGAAAACCACCAACTACCTCAGTTTGGAAGAGAAGATGACTGATTATGCGAGCTACCCATTTCTTCACAGAAGATCGCAAATAATCTAGATTTGCCTGCTTTTGATTTTACGAAATTAACAGTCTTCACTGTTTCTGTCAATACTATTTTCAAATCATTTGAATATTTCCTGGCAACTAGAACCTCCCTGTGAAGACTACAGTGGACAAATTTTGCCTGTGGGGCGACCTTCTTGATTTGGAAAACCACTCCACTCTACTTTCCAATCACAGCTTGTGCACCATCGGCAATCATCAATAAATGCACTTAAAGGAAACAGAAAGAGATTGGAACTAATTAATATATATATACATCACCACAATATATCTCTACAACTACTTTGCGAGCTTGAGAAATATCTCACCATATCGTGGCTGTTCATGACAGATGTTCAAATTACTCTAAAAATAAGCAAGATAACAACAGCTGATTGTAGAAGGTGTCAAGTAGAGAGTTGAAAATTCTCACATATCGGTCTCCAGCAGAGAACAAATAGGGGGAAAAGAGAGGTGGAAATAACCAGATTACGGTAACTGTCCAAAATTATTAGTTTATCCCATAATTCCCTTGTCATTTTGCCAATTTTCCCTGGAGAGCTGCTCGCGTACCCCCTGAAAGCTGCCTGCATACCCCTGGGGGGTACGCGCACCCCAGTTTGAGAACCGCTGCATTAGAACATTATGAATAAAAAATATATATATTGTTATTGTTCTCTAATATATTGACATTTGTTTCTATCGGTCATGGTATGAAGATAAAGAAAATAAGAAGATGGTTTAATTCAATTCTAGATGTAATTCTGCGGTAGACTGTGAGACCTGTCTTAGTTTCCCATGGAAGAAACGTAGTTTTGTTGACACAGTCGCCAGGATGCCCTTGATCGTGGCTACGAGACCGCCTCATGTTCAAGGTCATTATTTGCGACTGGAGCAAAAAACTATCTCGGCTCCACCTGCACGGATCCTTTGGTTGGGTGCGTTAAGGACATAGGACGGTCATTAAATCCTCTTCTTTGTACCAGAAAGGAGGAGGGGAGGAAGGTTTGAGGGGGGATTTACGCAAGGTCTAATTGTCAATATAATTTTGTATTATCATTTGGCAACAAACATTTTTATTAAGTATTTAACGTGCACTTTATTAACCCTGGTTTTTGTAGAAATAATTTTATTAGATTCATACATCAAGTTATGGTATCTGAAGCTCTCATTTTTGATAGATATTATAAATACCTATAAAATGACACAAATATTATAGTAAAAAGTATCAATGTTGACTCCAAAGAAATATGTTTAAATTTTCTAAACTGTTCTTTAAACCAAAATCAGGGTATACTTATAAACTAACTTAAATTAAGAGCTCACAACATCCAGCCCCCACCCCAGCCGTTAAGTAATTACCGTGAAAGCGGAAGCCCCAGTTTTACAAGCTATCAACTTTTTGGCTATACCCGGAATCAAACCCAGGACCCTTAGTTCAATTTCTTTAAATTATAGCTCGACACCTTAGCTCAGCTGGTAGTGTGTCTGTCTACTGAGCTAAGAGCCCCGGATTCGATTCATGGCATGGTTGAATTATCATTGAACAAATGTGGGGGTTTACCCTTTCATAGTGAAGAATTAACGGCTGGGGGGCTGGATGTTGTGTCTGATCTAGATTTAAGTTAGTTTGTTAGTCTTTTGCTGATATTATCAGTCGGTTTAGAAAGTGCATGTTAAATACCTCAAACAAAGGGAAATGAAAAATAATAAAAGTAAAAATTACAAAAATCATTACGATATTTATGGAAATAAGAGAAGTATTACACTGTCATTTTATTTATGAAATAAATATGATGTAATTTTGAAGATACACCTAAGGGCCTTAATAATATTATATATTTTACATATATTCTATAACGTATTTACATAGAACATTCGATAAAGATATCGCTCAGAGACGTGATCAAAAGGACCGCACAGGGTGAATACGATATTATATATGTAAATACTAGATCTCTACTATCAATTCAAGAAAGCATGGTGTAAAAAACTTTACAACATTTTATAACCTTTTAACAAGACCCATATTTTACGCTAATTTTAATGTTTACATTCTTTATTTTCCAAACAACAAAGTAACTAATTTTTTTAAAAATTATGTGTGTCTTTTTGTAGTTTTTTAAATTTACTATTTGACTATAAAAATGTTTCGATTAAGATGACTACTATAGTGTTTTAGTGATTAATAACACCCCTTTTTATCACGTTTTATTTTCAAAACCAGGGCCCGGATTTAAATGACATGACACATTTTTTATGAAACATCACAGACAATGCTCATTCGCACATAAACTATGTTCATGATCCCCTGGATGTAGAAATGTAAGTTCTATAGGTTATGGCTTTTTAAATATTTTTTTAGGATTATTAGCTAATACTATTTCTTTTCGCATAATTTTGAGTCATTTTAAGGTATTTATGTAGAATAATTATATGTTTTAATACTACCGATATTTTGTAAAACAATGGATACTTAAAACATAAAAATTTTCTCTACACATATATTGGGTGAAAAGATAATGTAAACTTTTCAAATACACTTTGTACTCTCTTCCAAAGCCGTAGCCAGCCAATAATCTCGGGGGCCGGGGGGGGNCCCCCCCAATTGCCGCAAGCTAGAAATAATTTAAAATGATAAACAGTTATAGAATCCATCTGATGTGTTTTTTAAGGCAACATAACTCCCTAACTGTCAAAAGCTAAGGAAAATTCTAAATATTAAACAACTCTAGAAGCTATTTAAAGTGGGTTTTTTTCATGACAACATAACAACATAACTGCCGAAGGCTAGGAAAAATTCTAAATATTAAACAACTCTAGAAGCTATTTAAAGTGGTTTTTTTTTCACGACAACATAACCCCCTAACTGCCGAAGGCTAGGAAAAATTCTAAATACTAAACAACTCTAGAAGCTCTCTGAAGTGTTTTTTATGATAACACAGACCCCTAATTTATATTTGCATCTTAATTTTGATATTGTTTGAACCATAAATAAAGCCATATATATTTTGTTCATAAAGTTCTGAGGGGGAGGGGTGTTTGAACCCCCAAAACCCCACCCTGGCTATGGCCTTGCTCTTTTCACTTGTATGGTTGTCAAATTCTCTCTCCTGGTAATGTATTATATTGCGCGTCCAGTCTACATCACTCGTAGCCCAGTTTGTGGAAAGGTTACCCAGGGGCCGCCCGAATGTACTAATCGTACATCCTTTAGACGGAAGCTCTTTCATGTCCGATGAGATGAGGGGATGGTGAGTATGAGGGTGTGGAACCTGTGGACACACTTAAACCTAACTTAAGCCTAAACAACCAAACACTGATGACCGTTGGGGCAGTTCCCCTTTCAGGGAAAAAGACCCAAGGTGGGAATCGAGCCCAGGACCCCTAGGCCCGTAACCAGGTTCACTGACCACTACTGACTCCCTGCGACTAGGCTGGAAAAGGTTGCATTAATCCTGGTACACACGACACAGTTTATTGTGCAAGTTACTGTACAAGATGTTGGGTCTACAGAACTGAGGCGTGTGACATTAATCCTGGTACACACGACACAGTTTATTGTGCAAGTTACTGTACAAGATGTTGGGTCTACAGAACTGAGGCGTGTGACATTAATCCTGGTACACACGACACAGTTTATTGTGCAAGTTACTGTACAAGATGTTGGGTCTACAGAACTGAGGCGTGTGACATTAATCCTGGTACACACGACACAGTTTATTGTGCAAGTTACTGTACAAGATGTTGGGTCTACAGAACTGAGGCGTGTGACATTAATCCTGGTACACACGACACAGTTTATTGTGCAAGTTACTGTACAAGATGTTGGGTCTACAGAACTGAGGCGTGTGACATTAATCCTGGTACACACGACACAGTTTATTGTGCAAGTTACTGTACAAGATGTTGGGTCTACAGAACTGAGGCGTGTGACATTAATCCTGGTACACACGACACAGTTTATTGTGCAAGTTACTGTACAAGATGTTGGGTCTACAGAACTGAGGCGTGTGACATTAATCCTGGTACACACGACACAGTTTATTGTGCAAGTTACTGTACAAGATGTTGGGTCTACAGAACTGAGGCGTGTGACATTAATCCTGGTACACACGACACAGTTTATTGTGCAAGTTACTGTACAAGATGTTGGGTCTACAGAACTGAGGCGTGTGACATTAATCCTGGTACACACGACACAGTTTATTGTGCAAGTTACTGTACAAGATGTTGGGTCTATAGAACTGAGGCGTGTGACATTAATCCTGGTACACACGACACAGTTTATTGTGCAAGTTACTGTACAAGATGTTGGGTCTACAGAGCTGAGGCGTGCGACATTAAGAACACTAGACTGACACCTTATAATTATAAGTTAGAGACTTTTCAAAGTGTAAACCAACCTGCCGTGTCACGGGCTGCCATCCACTTGTCTCAGGAACGGGTCCTCTCTATAGGCTCCTCTAGCCCAGCGGTACCCAACGTGGGGTACATGTCAGGAAGTTTGGGGGTACTCGAAAATAGTCGAATAATGTCGGAAAGAGAGCTACCAGCAGTATAAGACAAATGATCAGTCAAAATATATCAAATTAACTCAACAATATCACGAGGGGAAGTTCGGGTTTTCTTCTATATTTGTCCTTGAGAAAATGATTTCAGTTCCAAACATAAACTAGTTTTTATTGTAACATTCATTTTTTTAATGTAAACATATATTTTTACCTTATTATTAGACTACATTGTTTTTTTTATTCCATTATTAAACCATTTATTTTCAGTTGGAAAAAATATTTTAGAAATAACTACTGTGATAATTAACATTTTGCTTAAATTAAGGGCACAATTTATGTAAATGGGCTGTCAAGGGGTACGTCGGCGAAAAAAAGGTTAGGAACCGCTGCTCTAGCCCATCATCACTGTGTCCTTCTAGCGTAGCTACGCACGTATAACGCGCACAGCGGGAAGAGTATGGATGTGTGACCCCGTGCTTGCCATCGATCTCTGTCCTCACCGGGCAGCTGGGAACCTCCCCACTCTGGCCAGCTTCCATCAGCCGGAGGTATTGGCTCCTCTCTCCGTGAGCACTGGATGCTCTAGTAGGGATGTTAACCGTCCAGAGAAGATCAGGTGCCTAGCCTCAACCTTAAGGTACGGCAGAAGGGAACGCAAGTGTTTTTACATTATTGAAATTTGTTTGCCAAAGTAAATCCAATATTGCTCCAGTAGCAACATAGAGTTTAGTTTTCTGCACATGCTAATATCAACAGATCCTGAATATATGTCAAAGATGTCCTGGGATTTTGTCAATTCCAGGACACCATCGACATATATTCAAGATCTGTTGATATTAGCATGTGCAGAAAACTAAACTCTATGTTGCTACTGGATAAATATTTTACTTATATTGGCCAAAAAATGTAATTTCTATAAAAACTGTAAAATTACTCGTGTTCTCTTCTACCTCAACTTAAAGGGCTTTCAATCTAAATTGCCCAGCGGAGACCTCGTGGAGGTGACCTGACCAGCTTTCCAAGAGAGTACTAGATACAAACCGCTTTGTGCGAGGAAGGGGGGGGGGGTGAGGAAGGGAGGGAGGGCTCATTCAGAGAAACCATTTCGTAAAACCACAGTCAGTAGACCCTACTGGGATTAAAACCCTGATCTCCCCATCATAGTAGACAGTATAACACACCAAAGTGACACCTTTGAACATCCGGCCATTGAAGCGGGTCATTTACCTACTAACGTAGATTGTATAAAACTTGAAAAGATTAATTTTGACCATTCTTTCCGTAGCTTTTCCAAACCAGTTTAAAAAAAAAACTAAATTAAAAGAAAGCTTATGCACCAAGGATCTTCACAAAAATTACAATTTTATTCGGTAGTAATTTATCAAGTTCTACCAAAGTTGTTCTAATTGTTTGTTATATTTTTAATAATAGCGTTTAGTCCAAGGATATTCATATTAATGGTGAAGATGCAATCCATACTCCCTTTACGCTAGTCGAAGGAAATATGAACACTATAAAAACAGGGTTACCTGTGTCATAAAAAAAAAATAGTGGTTGAGCTCTCTATGGGAAGGTCTTGAGCTGAAAATCCGCACAACCATCACAAAACGTCGGAACTTAAGCTGGACCTTACTATCAAATCATGTGAGTTGGACAAGCAATACATTTGACTTAAGGTGGTAGTGTAAGGGATAAGAGAAAAAGGCCAGTGTTTTTGCAGTTTTTGTATCAACACTTTTTTTTTTTAGTTAAAAGAATTCAACTAATTCTTCAGCAGAAACATAGCGTCCAATTTTCTTCGCATTGTGACGTCAACAGTTGTTAAATATCTGCAAACGGGGTCCTGGAATTTAACAACGTTATCTCTTCATTTAAAACCCGCCTTCGGTGGCGTAGTTGGCTAACGCGCTTGTCGTGTTGAGCTCTACTGCTGAGGACGGGAAGATTGAGGTTCGAATCTCGGTCGGATGAACAGTGGGCGGCTTTTCCTAAATGGTTTTCCACTCTCCCTCCACGCAAATGTGAGCGCACTTCCTCTAATTCAACCTTCCCAATTCCCAATCCATTAACGTAATTAGTACTTAAAGCGTATAACCCGAACGGGTAGTAAGACGGGGTGCTAAATATTATATTATTACTCTTCATTTAAAACGTTTGTATCTAATGCCACTATGCTTACGACAGATATTCAAGAACTCTTGAGGTCAACATGTGAAGAAAATTATTCTCTACGTTTCTACTGGAGAGATATTTGATTTATATGGGCCAAAATGTATGTTTGGCTCTAAGAACTGCAAAAACATTAATCTTTCCTCGCATCCCTTTCACTCTTACCTTAAGTTAGTTTTCGCTTTGGTAAAACTTGTTACATACAGTATATGTTTGTTAAAATGGTCAACATAATAATGAACTAATATCAAGGTGTAGTCAACCAATAATTTCAGGGTTTTTTTTTGGTGGACACAACTACCAATTGCCGGAGCCTAGAAAAAAAAAATTCTAAATGATAGTTCTAGAAGCTATCTGAAGTGGTTTTTTATAGCAAAATAACACCATAGCTGCCAAAGGTTAGAAAAAAATCATAAATATTAAACACTTCTAGGCCTATCTGAAGTACTTTTTTTTATGGTAACACAGCACCCTAATTTGTAATTGTACCTTAATTTTGAGATAGTTTGAACCATAAATAAATTCATATGTATTTTGTTCATAAAATGATCGGGGGCAGGGGGGTTGAACTCCCAAAACTCCCTCCCTGATTAATTGTACCTTAATTTTGATATTGTTTGAACCATAAATAAATCTCATATATATTTTGTTCATAAAGTTTCGGGTGGGGGTGAGGGGTTGAACCCCCCAAAAAAACCTCTGACTACGGCCTTGACTACTATACCAGATTGTACAAGTGTAAGATAAATGGATTTGTGGGGACGGGAAGGGGGGAGGGGGGATAAAGAAAGATCTCAGTGACATAGCGCGTTCTTGTCCCACGGGCTGAGCCATATGTACGTACGCATGCAACTTGCACCAGACCTGGGTGCAACAGGGAATACATTATCGCAGCAGGGAGGTCATGGCCGTCTGTCTAGCCTCTGGATTGTCGTCTACTGGATGGGAACAGACGCAATCCTTTTTTTTGCGTGGGTACGTGTCTATCGCAAATACGTGTTCCACTGCACTTATTGAAGGGGGTTACAAAAAAAAAATCCCGGTCATAAAACGTCTTCCCTTTCTGTCAAAGATATATAAAACTGTGTTGTGTAATGAAGGGACTGGGGAGAGAGGAAAGAGCAAGGGTGAAGACTGCAAAAAACAATAAAAGCTTCATAAACACTTATTTGTATGAATTTTTTTTATAATGTGAAGCTAGAAATGGTATCCTTCATAGTCTAGACCAGTGTTTCTCACAGTGTGGTCCTTAGACCACTGGCGGCCTATCAAATGGTTCGCAAGATACTAGGAAGTATATTTTAATAAATAATGTTGATTACAAATAATAATAAAATTTAATAATAATAATATTTAGCACCGCGTCTTACTACCTTTCGGGTTACACGCTTTAAGTACTAATTACGCTAGTAGATTATGAACCGGAAAGGTTGAGTTAGAGGAAGTGAACCCGCATTTGCGTGGAAAACCAATTAGGAAAAAGCACCCCCATTTCACCCGACCGAGATTCGAACCTCGATCTCCCCGTCCTCAGCAGTCGAGCTCAACACGACTAGCGCGTTAGCCAACTACGCCACCGAGGCGGGTAATGATAATAAAATTTGAATGGCAGAAGATTAAATATGAAATATCCATAATGTGCTATATTCTTTCCTTGTTAGATACAAGTTACATAGAAAAAGAATGTACCAACCTAAAGTCAAAAAATCTGAACAAATATTAACTAAACAAATTTGAGAGTTTATAAATTTTAAAAACAATCAAACGTTTATTACAGTACTTACTAATTCAATGTGATTAAATTAGATTATTTTTCAACATATTGTAATTTAATTAATTAATCTATAGCTTGTGTTTATAGTTCTAAAATGGAATTGCCCGGGAATAATGTCTTTCCTGCATAATTGTCAACTCCTCCTACCTCAAGCCCCGCCATCCACTCCGTACCAGGGCCTCTGAGAGGAATTTTATCAGGGGCTACAAAGTATTTTCACCCTCAACCCCCTCTTTTTCCATTTTTCATTAATCCGGATTTTAAAATAATATTCTATCTGAAAATATAATAAGTTTATACTTTTATATCTAAAAAATAGAAAATCATACTATACCCATAGGCCTCTAAGAACTTAGTAATAGAAGAGGAAATGTGAATGCCAGTCTTAAATATATGTGAAAAAATTCCGAGCTCCCAGGATATTCCCAGGCTCCTTTTATTCCCCCTGCACCCTCCTCTCATTTTGGGCGAGGTTATTGCTTCAGCCAACTTCCAAATTGGGCAATAGACTCTGTAAATAGAATTTCAACCTTAATTTCATTTTATTAGTTTAATAAGAGTCTTAATAAAATAACCCAGCAAAAATCAAAACCACTATATATGTTTTACAAAACTTAGGCTGTGTGCCCCCTATCCCCTACTGCCAGGGATCCAGTGATTATGTAATTGCTTATATATTTGGGTAGTCCTTCACCACTAAATCTTAAAGAAACACTGGTCTAGACGACTGTTTCCCTGTGTTATGCCGGTACGCAAAATATTTTTTTTTTTCGTCATAGTATATAAAATATTTTCTTCAGAAGGAACCTAAGAGTTTAATTTTCTTCACATGGTGACATCAACAATCGTTTAATATCTGACCAGGGTGCCCTGGAAATTAATTACAACTTTGTCTCTTCATTTAAAAAGTTTCTCATCTAAGGCCGCTATACTCGTGACAGATAGTCAAAAATTATTGTTGATACCTCCATCTGAAGAAAAATTAACTATTGGGGAAATATTTTATTTTTGTATGAAAATTAGAAAAATACGGCCCTTAACTCATGTCCCCTTTCATCCCACCGTAAAGCGGTAGTTTTTGTTTTCACTGTCATCTTACTACCCGCCCGGGCTATCCGCATTTAACCACACTGATGATTTAAGACTGAGTAAAGTAAAATTAGGATAAATAATAATATTTAGCACCGCGTCTTACTACCCGTTCGGGTTATACGCTTTAAGTACTAATTACTCTAATGGATTAGGAATTTGGAAGGCTTAATTAGAGGAAGTGAACCCGCATTTGCGTGGAGGGAGAGTGGAAAACCATTTCGGAAAAACCACCCTCAGTTCACCCGACCGAGATTCGAACCTCGATCTCCCCGTCCTCAGCAGTCGAGCTCAACACGACAAGCGCGTTAGCCAACTACGCCACCAAGGCGGGTTGAAAATTAGGATAAACCTTTTGGGAGGAAATTTTAGAGCATATGAATATAATTCCGGCTAATTATATGAGTTTCAACAGCCAATTTTCATAAAAAAAAGTTTCTGAAAAAATAAAACCTGGTTGTAGCTGAACCCATTGAAAAGAAACATTATATTTTTCACAATTTTACTAAACAGAACAAAAAGAAAATTGGTGAAGACTTGATTTACATTTGATCATGTGTATCTCTGTTAACTCGGATTTTGATGTTTCAAAGTTATTAAAGCAAATTGAAGCCAAATCTTAAATACACCACTTTTTTAAAGAAATTAACAAAACATTTTTATGATGCAGAGTGGTAGGGGGGGGGGGGCCTAAAGCCCTCTTATCACCCATTTATGGTTGCCCATGGATATGGCCTTCTTTAAACCAATAAAGTAATTTTAAAAGGGATCACAACAAATGATTTTAAGATAAATAAGGCGTCACTCTCGCAATGTACCAGACTGCTGATGAAGGGAGAAGATAAGGGTTCGAAGGTAGGCCGGGTGTTTGGAGAAACGTTTTTCCTTAATGGTTTTTCACGCAAATGCTGATAAACTTCCTCTAAAATTTCAATCATCCTCACTCCTAACTAATTAGCGTAATTAGTACAGATATTTGTAAAGACCGAACGGGTAGTGAAATACAGTCAGAGCTGCTTTATTCATTAGGGCGACTAGGCACGGTGCCTAGGACCTAGGAACCTTTTAGGGCCTTCGAGCTTTTTTAAGGCCTTCAATATTTCACTTAAAAATATAGACAAACAAAAAAAACCAAAATAAGAAAAAACAATAAGTCTTAGTTCTTAATATTCATTTTGATATTTGAATTTAAAAAACACATTAATTTAAGTCGTCGCCTTTCTCAACAGCCTCACTGATACAATCACAGACACAGTTTAACAACAGCCTCACTGATACAACTGCAGACACAGTTTCTCAACAGACTCACTGATACAATCACAGACACAGTTTCTCAACAGCCTCACTGATACAATCACAGACACAGTTTCTCAACAGCCTCACTG
>CABFOW010000501.1:139854-154882 GCA_902141385.1 Timema californicum | reverse complement strand
GGGGGGAGAAAGAGGGAAAATCACATCACACATATTTTCCAGGGTAGCAACTTTTTTTTATCTCAAACTCCATAAGGATCCCGACAAAAAGGCCTACTTATTTCAAAAAATTAATCAAAAGATGACAGACCTCTTTAAACCAGTAATCTATTAAATTGTATTCGAAAGGTCTCATTATTCTCAAACATATGAAAGTACTAAAATTAAAATTGGATTCTCTTCCCCTATTTCCCCTGTACCCTTCAAATGTAAACAACATTTTAATAATGTTTTTTTATTTATAATAAATAATATTTGTTTTAAGGTCTCCAAACGCTGGACTTCAGTGGTATCCAGGTTCCAACTTCATCATCTAGCCTGACATTTCAGGGGTCTGGTGCCAACGCCACAAGTTCAAGGACGAATCTGGAGCAAGACCCAAAAATCATCAGGGATATGTTCCTCGCTAATCCAGACCAGTTAGCGCTGTTGAAACAAAACAATCCTCGACTGGCCGATGCTTTCCTCACTGGAAATCTTGGTAGGTATCATATAGGAACAACACGAGTTTACCTCCTGGGTCAGAACCAGATCAAATCGTATCAAATACCCACTTTGGTGGCATAATGATCAGATTTTTTTTTTAATTTTGAAAATAGGCTTAACATTCTAATGAAAAATTTGCACTTGTGGGCATACAGGTTAAGGTATCAGTCTTATTATTATCTAATTTGCTGGTGACAATAAGGTCAGGGTTTGCATCCCAGCTGGATGATGTTTTTCCTGAATGGTTTCCCACTCTTTCTGCATAGAAATATGGTTTTAATTTCTTCGGGTTTTACTTATTTCTCATTAATGTACATATATGGCTAAATCTTATGAGTGTATAACTCGAAAGAGTAGTAAGACGTGGAGCTAAAAAAAAACTCTAGGCTAACGGTTAGTCGGATGCTATGCACAAAAATATAAAATGATTAATGAAGTTATTTATCTTAACAGATGAGTTTGCTACAGTCTTAAAAGAGCAAGTTGAAGCAAAAGCTGATAGAGAAAGGCAGAGAATTCGCATGATGAACGCACATCCGTTTGACACGGAGGCTCAGCGTCTCATAGCGGAGGAAATCAGACAGAAGAACATAGAGGCTAACATGGAAGCAGCGATGGAGTTCAACCCTGAGTCTTTTGGCACTGTAGTTATGTTGTACATCAACTGCCGTGTGAATGGATTTCCTGTCAAAGCTTTCATAGATTCAGGTATATCGGTTAATGTTGATTTTGGGGCATCACACCCACTTTAATAAACGTAATATTTTCCCAAGTTAAAAAAAAAACTACTTGAAACAATGTTGTAAGCTACAAGCTTCAAAAATGATATTTATGGAAAACAATTTTCGCCACTTTTTAACTACTCCTTAGACGATTTCTTCACTCCCACCAAATAATCCTCCTTATCCTAAACTCCATGGATTAAGTAATCTTTATATCAATACAAATTAACTATAAAAATAAGGTAGTACTCGAGTAGAGTCAAATCCTAATCTTCATTTCACCTATGCCTACTAATCTCAAATTTAAATCTTAGAAAATATGAAAAGGGAAAGATTAACTTCCCTTCATTTGTATGATACCCCTTAACCCCTTTAATTCTCATTTTGTTCAAATAAATTCTTCAGTTGCTATAACATATAAATACATAGTACGGTGTAACACACTTTATCTTACTTTTGTTTTCAATTAAACATTGAAAGGAGGATAGAAGGGCAAGGCTTACACATTAACCAGAAAATTGTAGGCCTCAAAGTTAACAATTAAAACACAATAAAACTGATTATGTAATTTTCAGGGTACATTTGTTGTTGCCTGTTTCTTGATTAAAAATAAAATCTTAGATTGTGCAATTGCTTGTTCAAACTTGTATCTTTTATTCTTGGTAGATGGATAGAATGTTGTATTTATATTATATTAAATTTTATTATCTGCTATTATTGTTTGTATATAACTGACTAAATTTGTATTACTGACTGGTGTGAGTATGCTTGGAAAGGAAAGGAGAAAAGATTATCTAAGGTTGAGATCAAGGGGGTGCCTGGATTCGGTTATATATTGGTGAGTAAGTTCCCACTTACGAAGCTAGGAAGTATTGCAAAGTTGATTAGGGCTCATATAACTCTAGTACTGTAGCACTTTTAAAAGTTCAGTTTTATAGCCGATTTCAGCCAAATGTTATGAGGGCTTGTTGTGGCATCCCTCATGTAAAAAGATGACTTAAGTTATGCATAAGGATATATGGGAAGTTTATTTTAAGGGTGTATAAGTTCTCTAAAATCTTAGTTCGGGTTAAGTTTTGTCAATTGCTCGAACTCAATTCGTAAATTTTGAGCTCTCTATCCAATCTGAAAAATGTTGGATTTAATTAATATGAAAGTATTATTTTTCATATAGAGTCCCTAAATATTTATTTTTGTTTGGTTTTTTAAAAAATAGCCAGCTTTTTTATTTATAGAGTGCCGATACATAATTTAAACCCCCAACATAAAAACAAGCCTTGGAACATTTTTAACCTCAACCCCACATCCAAAGCTGCTTCCTATTTCCTGAGGCCATGACCCACCACTGATGTATTTCTCGAATTGGAGTAAAACTCAAATATTTTTATTCAAATTCGATTTCAAGTGAAAAATTACTGTTCCCACACCCCTAGTTTATTTCTATTCGGCCTAATGTTGCAGGTGCTCAGACCACTATAATGTCAGCGGCGTGTGCAGAACGCTGTCACATCATGAGGTTAGTCGATACCCGATGGGCAGGGGTAGCTAAGGGCGTGGGCGTACAGAAGATTATCGGCCGTATCCACATGGTACAGATTCAAATAGAGAATGACTACTTGACGACATCTTTCTCTGTCCTGGAACAGCAGCCTATGGACATGCTGCTAGGTCTGGATATGCTAAAAAGACATCAGGCAAGTTGTAAAGGTCATTTTAATATCGTTTTACAGGTGACAATAACTACTTTTTTTTATGGGTGAATGAAGTGTTTTACTTATTTTCATGTGAATAGGAGCAACACTAATGTAGAGATGATTTGAGTGATTATGGGAATCCTTGAACTCTCAAATAACTCAAATCCTTAAGGATATTAGAGTTTTGAGAAAATTGGATTTGAGACCCAAACCCTAAATATATTTTTTTCTTGAACTCTAAACTGGTTATTGGTGTTTCAGAACAACTAAATTATAGTACAAGCTCAACAACTAGGCATTAGACCAGTAATTTAACATTTAACTGATGTATGAATGAATTATAAGAAAAAATGTTTACATTTATTTATTCCTCTGAGATTCATGATTTTATCCAGGTTTTGGATTTGAATTAGATAGTCAGGATTAAATAATAAAATGTAGTGGTTTTGACCCAACTCTAAATTATTGAAATGTGGATTATAAGCTATACCATCAATAATGTAATTTGTTTGCTAAATTATATGTCTTTTATATATGAAACAAGTATTTGGTTTTATCTATAATTTTGGAGCGTATATATATTTTGTTAGACCTTTTTTTTATTCATTTATCACTAGTCATTTTATCTTCTGCTTAGGCTTAATGTGACTGCACATCCTTCAATCTTTATTAGTCATTAATAACTCTTGATTTTTATGGCCCAAACGTTTTCATATTGTAATACCTTGGTCATGAGTGTTTTGTAAATATTAGGTGTGATCAAATTAAGCGTTATCATCATAACATTAAATCATGCATATTCCATCGATTTGCAATATATAACTTTAAATAGATTACCATATCTTTTATATTAAATTTACCTTGATCCACATTTTTTGTTTACAAAACACGACCTAGAAATGGTTTTCATTTGCTCGTTAACACCTGATACCAAGACATAACCAATTCATTCCTGAAAACTCGCCTGATAGCTACATATATTGATGGACATCTCTTTGATTCCACTGAGTTTTGATCAAACCTACAGTACTCCCATGGCTTCTTTGGTGCTGACTGACAGCTCACAGCTAACTTCTGACAGTCAAAATTTAGCTACATACCTACATTTTGACTGTCAGAAGTGACAGCTGCTAAACACATGTTTTTGCAAATTCATATGGTTCGGCATAGGGATACATAATTTGGTCTGGTAACTTTTCAAAGCCGTCAGCTGTCACTCAGCACCAAAGAAGCCACGGGGTTACTGTATTATAAAACTTCCATTCGACCAGATTCAACAATTACAAAGCTTCACCAATAAAAATATTTAAAGTTAAAGTGAGCATTTATAGTGTAGTTTCCCGGCAAAAATTTATCTGATTACTAAACCCTTCCTTCACCTCTGACAAGACATCTTGTGAATGTGGGGAATGCCAGGCCTCCACCGTGGTTCGGATTCCACGTTAAACTGTAGGTCCTCTATTTCATCTCACAATCACCTTACCATTACACATTAGCGTAAGTGCGTATAACCCGAACGGGTAGTAAGACGCGGTGCTAATAATAATAATATAGTGGAGTCGCAAAGTAAAATAATTGTTCACTTTTCTATACTAACATGAAATTTGGCTTATAGGTATAATTTTTGTGTATAATAAAATAGGATAAAGTGCCACTTTGAAAAAGAGTTCTTTTACGTCTGCCATTTTGCCAACATCTCGCTAACTGCCCGCTATAATAAAGAATATAACAAATTCTACAAAACATGTTCTTATAGTTTTCTTTGTTATCGCACAATTTTGCAGTATGACTACCAGTTTGTTTGTGGCGTTTTCCTTCAGTTTCTTCTGTACAAACTTTTAATACTTTTCTCTTTGTGTGAGATTTTAATATAATATCCTACAAACAGTGAAAATAAACAACAAAAATCTATTGAAAATCCCCATAATATGTATATACTACCAAACAGATGATTAGTGTCCTTTTACATGTCTCGGGAACAGGGGTAGGATACTACACAGCTACTAGAGTTGTAGCATAATTCAGTAAACTTGGTCAACTGCCTTTTAGTATTTGACGTTTGTATTCTGTAGAGGGTGTCCCAGAAACACTTGTAAAGCATGTAGATACATGCATAATAGTACGAAGTAACATATATGTGAAAAAGAGCTAGGTCAAACATCACATTACTAAGGGTGCTTATTCTGTAATCAGATGGATGTGTACCGTTCGCTCTTTGTGAGGGTAGAACATTAGGGCTGGATATTCATGTTATTGAAGCAGCTATACCAACACAAGCCACTAGTCTATTAGCTAAGCTCAGTTCTGTATAACGAAGCAAGGAAAAATTGATAAACTTGGGAAACTGGAGTGAATAAAATACAGCGCACAGCTTGTGTTTGCAGGTTGAAATATTGTTTTATTAATGAATGTAGTGTATGTGTTCAAGCTGTCTGACCTTTGTAATATGCTAGACGCACTTATTGTTTTCAATCAAGACCGAAGAAGAAATTGATAGCTCATATTCTCAGACTTAAAGTTCACCGAACAGGATGAGTATTATTTTAGCAGCTAATGAAGACATTATTATGTTATTCACGAAGCATTTTCAAATGACAGTGGGTATTCACATGGCCCTTCTATGAAAGTAGGCTAATCACTGAAAGACTGGTGATATTATTTTATAATGAAAACCAACAATCACCATGACATTTCTAAGGCAGGATAGCATTTTCTTACCACTTAAATAAATCCCTGATCAACATCTAAGATGGGTGGCATTTAGCTATATCCTGACTCCTGGAGGGTGACATATGAAATATTTAGTTTACCGACCAATTCTCCCCAAGCCTCCTTGGCATGTGTAGTTGTCTGTGGCAGCAAATGTTTATATACTAGTGCAGATCATAAACATACGATTTTATGCAATTTACAGTGATTTAGCCTTTTCTGTACTTACCTTAATTTATTCTTTATTGTTGGTATGTTTTCACAAATTAGGTATAGAATATTATTCTCAGTTAGTAACCTGTATAATATTTTCTTTCTTAGTGTTGAACTGATTAAGTAATATAGTGAGTGACACAACTGGTAGTGCTTCGTGTTTGTAGGAACATTTTCATTTAAAAAAATTGCCCTCGTTAACTTATATAGCGACAAATATTCGGGTATAATGATTCTGATACAGTGTGGCATTATATATACCTATTATATTTGGAAGAAGGTAAAGGAAAGGTGGATAGATACATATAAAAGGGCATTGGTCATTGCACTGCCTCTTGAAGAAAATCGGCGCTTTCTAACGCCGTATTTCATGTTAGTATCACAAAGTATTTGAACTTGATTCAGATTTAAAATATTCACTTTGAACTGAAAAAACACGCTTGGCCCTTTTATGTGCATCATATCGTAACAGAGGGATAAATAAAAATGATTATGATGTAGTTTAGGAACAGCCCTAATATATTAGATTTCACTTTGAATTGAGAAAGTTAGTTTTGCACACCCATAATTTTGGCTAATGTTTATGTGTAGTGTGAAATTTCCCTGAAGAAGAACGTACTACACATCGGCACAACTGGCACAGAAACACCCTTCTTGTCCGAACGGGACTTGCCCGATTGTGCTCGCCTGTCCGTACAGAGTGAGGATGAGCTTATGAACCAATCGGTGAGGGAGGCAGAGGAGCGAGACCTCGCACGGGCCCTGCAGCAGAGCAGTCGGGATTCTAGTGGCCCCAGCCGGAGTTCTATACCTCGAGATCCACACAACATTGTCCTTCCTACAGACAGGTTCTCGGACAGTGACGTCAAGGAACTTGTCAGTTTAGGTTTCACAAGAGAGCAGGTAACAAATTCAGACATTCTCACACTAGACTAGATTGAAGTATAAATCTAGTACAGGCGTGGGCACCAAGGTGCAATATTTAAATTTTATTTTGATGGATCATTGGTTATATCGCACTTGACCAATGAAGTATTTTTACTAAACTGGCCTAAGTTCTGATCTATGTTTCACCGCCCTAGAAATTATTTTGTGCGACTTCAAATCATAACTAAATATATAATATTTTTAGTGATAATGCAGTGGCTATCATGCTCTTAAAAAGTATACCCAAACACCACACCTAACGATAATTATTATTGGATGTTTTGCAGGTGATTGCTGAGCTGAGGAGGTTTAAAGGCGACAAGACACAGGCAACCGCAGCTCTTTTTGCCAAATCACTCAAGTTTTAACTACACAAACTTGTGTGTGTTCCAAATACAATAATTTAGAATGTAAAGTACACTATGCTTACCATGACTGATCCATAAGCCACGACATTGATCCCAGGGCTCATACCAGACAAACCCGGATAGGCTGGCAGTCGCCTGCTTGGGGGAATACCGACACCTCACATAAGTGGGGGAAACATAAACAATCCCAAGATCTGGTATTAGCCCTGTGATTCCAGCTTATTTTTATTGGACAGCCAACATCACCCAATCAAGTGATGACCAAAGGGCACGGTTTCAATCTCACATGTCGCACCAATAAAGAAAATTTTCAACTCAGCCAATATTACCTGACACTATTAAGTTTCCCAAAGAGCTTACCCAATTACAACCAGAAGCAAAACTCTCAAGGACTTCCTTCGAAAAGGCCTGACTAGATTGAAAAATAACACCTGCAATAGAACACCATTTAGGTGCGATCCTCACCAAAACGCATAAATGATAGCTTAGGCTATTTAATCCAGTCTTGACTAAAGTTATAAAATAAAGAAAATCAGTTCGATTCCTTTTGTTGGAAGAGACTGATCGACATGTTATTCGCTAAAATTAACTACTTTAGTGAAGTAGATCACTGGACGTATATAATAAGCCTTTTTGTGACAACCAGAAAGAATTTTACCTCAATGCACTTGAATAAATGGCTTCCATGGAAGAGTATTTCTTCTAACAAGTTATCAAATGAGATCCATCAACTTTTCTTGTTGGATTACAACCAACAAGGGTCATGGTACAGGAATAGAGTAAAAATATTGAGATCCAGAAGTAAGCTCTAAACTAAATCTAGATAAATATAACACCAAAGACATGGGTTCGTGAATATTTTATTGAAACAAATTAATTTTGATACATTGGATAGTCACATTTTTATCTGAAAGTGAAATAGTTGTTGCCATAATGACGTGTTGTTCCGCCTATTACAATCGTCTGCATTCACATAAACTGACGAGCCATTTGTAGGGTCATATAAGAAAACTATCAAAATGTGAGTACAATAAATGAAACTTTATATAGGTTGTACCCAACTAATGCCCGACACACAAACTAGCCCCCATGTGACGCCATCTGTTTCCTCACTAGATTGTAGCAGTATCATCAGGGCTTATGCGCATGCATGCACCATTCTGAATAAAAATATATTTATCCCACAGTTTAATGTTTTACGTGTCTTATGAACTGGATTTAAATCCCTCTAAGTTTGATATACCATAAATGTTTTAGGTTTAAAACCACTCTAAGATTATCTAGGTTTTTTTAAACCCCATTAATATTCCTGTGTGATACCCATAATGGTTATTTAGTTTAACATCCCTATAAAATCTACTCAGCAAGCTACTTCCTCCCTCTGCCACTAAAGATGGTCGAGTATAATATAACTCTGTCCTCTAAATCTTACAAACTCTCTTGCTTGCTGAACCTAACAAAGAACTGTTGATAGAGAGCACAATAAATTACTAACATACAGACTTGTTTGTCTCACCACAGGAAGTAAAATAGCCTCCTTCAAGATTGCTACAGAACAATTAGAGGGATTTATTTCCCGCCCACCCCTAGTTATTAAATAAAAAAATGGAACCTGAATCAACCAGACATCCTATCCTTAGCTCAGGAGAGGAATACAGAAAACATCACTCCCAAAACACTATCAACTTCATATTTTGTCACCATTAATATCAAAAACCGTTTTTGGGAATGAGCTCTTCATTACAAGATATATAATTCTTCTAGAGCTGCCCAAAGACTGTTAGATCAGCTTTAAATCGCGACAGAGCTGGGTAGCTCTTCCGGAGCCCACTTGAGAGTTATAAACTGACCAGTCTTGCCCGATTCTTCACATGCTGTAGCTATCTTGGACACAGCCAGCACTTCTTTACCTTCCACCTTCAGTTCTGAGGTTTTACCTGTAAATCAATACATAGTTATTTCGCGAACCGCATCTTGCTAGTTGTCTGAACTATTTACATTAAGAATGAGGAAGCCTAAGTCAAATATAAGGTTTTTGTTTGATAACACATTTAAATCCGTCACAAACAAAAAAATCACTAGATTTTGCATGCTCAAATTATCAATGTTTTTAGTATATTGAAGTTTTCATTTTCCTTTCTAATTGTAAAACAGACGTGGTTATGTTGCCGGTAATGTATAACTGTTCATAAAATCCCATCACATTAAAAAAATATGCATACAAAAGCACTTAAAGAGTTTTATGGTCTTAGGAAAACCTCTACTATAATTTAATCAATTGTAATATATTTTAAAGCAAATAATATTAACCAGTTTTAGCTAAAACATATTTAGAATGTGTGTTTACGAGGAAAAAAAAATCTCTACACTATTCTGAGGGACCATTTTACCCTTAAGTGGTGGTTTATTTTACTGTACCTTGTACAATATCGAGGAAATGCTCCAGCTCGTAATCGTAGGCCAGCTTGTGGCGAGAGGAGAAAGAGAAGTAGATGGGGTTATAATTTGAACCAGACAATGCCAGTTGACTCTCTATTCCACACATTGGGCGCTCATTGTTGCACGTTATGATCCCACGTGGGCCAAACACCTGGAATAAAACATGCGTAAGAATGATTCAAACCCTTACCAATCTTGTGATAACACAGAATATTCTATCACCTAGAGTCTATAAGGCAAGGCACATGTCATTGCCACCTACAGTCCAATATCCATAGGAAGAGCCTTTTAGAAAACAAACTTAGTAGATGTTGAAATATTTAAATTCATCATAGGGGCCAATATATAAGTTTTCTTGTTCCTTCAAAATGTTTCAAAGATGCAAAGCTTAGACTGTGGGTGTTGAAGGGAACTTTTGCTCTGGCTTCAACAATACGAAGTGTTGCACACTACTATTGATAATACATATCAAAAGTGAGAACTTTTCTAGCTGTCAGATAAGAATCGTCCTATTAAGATCAAATTATAATGCTTTTCTTGTGTTTGTCCTTTAAGTTATACCGTTTACATGTTCCTATCATTCTTAACAATTTTATATTTCCTCACTTTTGTATTTTTTTGGTTCTCTCTTTAAGTAAGTTGCGTTGCACGTTTCCTACCCTGATGAGTTTCAATAGAATGAAACCTAGGCCAGGGGGTTGGGCGGTGACAATAGATTTTCTTAAAGAGGCAACCATTACCCTTTTGTCCAATGGCAGCAATATAAAATGCAGGCTGGCTACAAAACATATTTTACAAAATTCCCTGACTTTTTCAGGCAACATCTTTCAATGGTGGATGAGGACTTTTGTTTTATTTACTATTGATCACATATTAAAAAAAGTTTGTATCTACTAAACATAAAGTTTTATCAGTTATTTTAAAAATTAATGGGATATTTTAGACATTTTTTAATTCTGTCTGTAGCCACCATGAAAGTGTGAACTGCGTTCTTTTTTTAATTGTAAAAGCCACATTGTGTTTCTATCCACCTTTCCTAGACCTTCTTCCAAATATAATACAATTACCTTACAAAGAGAAAAGAGGTAACTTGCACCCTTGAAATAAACAATTTATACTAAAAGATAGTTTGAGGTCAACTAAATGCCTTGCTTGTTTCTACTAATATACGCCTACAGTTAAAAATAACTTTTGAACAAATTACATTCTTAATTGTCAATCTATTAATGCATGTAACAAACTTTTATTATTAAATAATAATGCTTTTAGGTTTATTTCTGAAGATTGTTATTTAGAACATTCTTGCCTTCATTAAGGCCTGTATGCAAGAGAAAGTTTTATTGAAATATATAGTGGAGTTGATTCACTATCTACTCCGCTCCACTTTTCGTTTCCATCAGAATCATTATTGCATATGGGTGCAAGTGATTTATTAGTTGCTTGGTACTGATCCACTGTTTAAAGTTTCATAGAGAAAACCCTGATCTGGCACTTAGGTGATGTATCACAAACTAAGTTGGGAATTATAGAAAAGGGGTCAGAAAGGATCTAATGGTAAGATTTATTTAATTTAAACTGTTCAGAGAAACAGGTTTAAAGGGGCTGTCTGCCCAGGTAGCCTAGATATCACAAAACCTATAGCAGTGCACACACATACACTGAAATTAAAAGTTGATATTTTCCACTTTGAAAAATCCAAGATCAGCAATACCTAAATGACTGGTAGCTAATTTAGGAGAAAATAATTGATCTTGGAATTTTCTCCTCCTTTGGTTATTCTACTTCCAGACAGCTACACACATGAACAATATTAATAAACCTACTCACTTTCCAACGTTCATGAATTTCTCCTCCACTATTTCTGGTTTCCCACACTCTCCGTGCAAATCCAACATTCCTCATGCCTAAACCAGCTTAATTAGGATATAACTTGAATGGATAGTAAGGTGTGGTGCTAAGGGGGGGGAAAAATCAATTTCCAGTGAGCTTGAGGGATGATACCGAATGAAGATGAGCGTTCATAGCTAACATTTTATCTGGATGTAGGAGGAGACAGATAATCAGTCCTGCCCCATACTCACCTCAAGGCGCTGGTCGTAACCGTAGCAGGCGTTTCGGCTGATGTCAATCATGCCTGTGGTTCCGCTTGGGAATTTGAGGACTATGGCCACTGTGTCATGATCGTTGATCGCTGCAATCTCTGGAATGTGCGCATGCGCAACCACTGCCACTTGTGTCGGGTATTCCCCTAGGATCCAACATATCATGTCTATGTCGTGTACAGCGCAGTCATGGTAGATACCACCTGAAATAAAATAGTAGAGATATGTGATAATCAAGGAATGTAGACATTTTGGGATTCAAGACTCAAATCTTAAATGTTTTTTTCAATTTTCCAAATGGATTTGTTTTCATGTCGTAATGTCGCTGGTTCAGAATCAACATAATTATAGCACAAGCTCAACAACCAGGCTCCAGCCCAGTGATTTTAAACTTGAGGATGTTAGCAATTTTGCCAAGATTTGAAGGAAGGTAAATCGTGCTAAACCGAATTGGTACATCCAGCGGCTCGTAGGATAAACCCAATACAGCCTGATGATTTTAAGTAATACTAGTTTTCATCCTGCTCTAACCCGTGCACTGAATCGACCTTGGACATGTTTCATCATGCACAGTTCACTAACAAATGTTAGCTAACTAACCTAAACCTGGTTTGGCCTAGTAAAATTGTAAGCCATACTAATTTATCCTCTGAGCTAGGCCAATATTTCAAGCTTAACTAATTTAGACTAGGCTAAATTAGTACATTCTGAGGTTCTTAGGATGTATCAATTTGGCCTAGTGCAATCTAGTTTGGAAGGTAACTTATATGTAAAATAGTAGATTCGCCCCAAATCTAATTAAGATATTTACTATACTAACTTATCCTGTACAATAGATTATGTAATCACACAATATACACCTAATGAAAGCTACGGGAGCCAAAACTAAAACTTTTGAAGAGCTTGGTCTGTTTGTTACCACTACTTTCACACATCCATACATCAAGTCATGTGGCTTGTAATTTTCACTTTTGATATATATTAACTATACCTATAAATTAGTGCTAGTGAAGTGTTATCAATGTTTGATTTTCTAAAGGTCAGAGAGTAAAGCTTAAACTGTTTTTTTTTTAAACTTATTTCCAGGCATAATGTAAATGGGAGATAGAGATTTGAACCCTCCTCGGATCTACTGAGGGTAGATTACCTCTAAAATACTTCCCTAACACCCCATCAGAGTAATTTTATCATATGGGGGTATAGTCTGAACATGTAGTAAGACAAAGAAGTGATAAAATAATTCAAATCTAATTTGTATTAGCAATTCTGAATCCTATTCGAGTATGTCAAATATTATTATTCAGATACAAATCAAGGCTGGATATAAATTTGGATCTTACTGTTATCAGTTTTTCCCTGACCTGAAATCTTCAGATAGTCCATGGATGGTAAAGGAGAATCTCTGCTAACCACTTTGATGGTCTGGACGTGACCGACCTCCCCCTTCCTCACACGATCCCTCACTTGGCTGTACGCAAGGTCAAACCTCCTGTGAAAGAAACAAATCTTTATTGACACTTCATGATTTAGGTCTCACACAAAGACTGGACCAATCAATAGCTGTAGGTCACATTATCAGACATATGAATACTGTAAAGTATATCAAATTTTCTGGTTGTCAGATTTCCTATGAAAATTAGAATGTAGTCATTTGCTCTACTAAGTGTATTTGTTGGAAGACACCAGGTGCTAGTATAAACTGAGTTTTTAAATAGAGTAACACAAATATATTTTGCTATAGAATTTAAATTTCTAGAAAATATATGACAGTTCATGGCCACCAAAGTGTAGGCCCGCCATTCAATCCTATCCAATCTGTTTTTTAACATTATCCTATCATAAACATCTTGACCTACCAAGGGGTCTTGTATCTTTAAACTTGCAATCAGCATGCATACACGAATCAAAAGTAAAACAGATCACTACAGCTATCTATACCTGTATTTAGCATTAATGTAAGGAACTTAATGTAGGGCTTTATGAGGGCACAAAGCACCCTTTGTGATGGATTTATGATAATGCCTTCTACCTATTGAAAGCAGTGAACAGAGGTACGCCGAATTTTTTGGCTTCCTCATAACATCGTTTAGTGCTTGCTATGTCTTGGGCCACAGGCTTTTCACAAAATACTGCCTTCCCCTTTTCAAGCGACTTCCTGACAATGTCTTCGTGTGTGTAGGTTGGTGAGGCCACCACAACTGCATCCACTCTGTAAGCAAGGAAAGATGTTGGTAACCATGGATTCAAAATAGCTGCCAACAAATACCAATACTATATAACTAATTACACTATGTGTTAGGGATGAGAAAGTGTAGGCTAGTGTAAAGCCATTTAAGAAAACCTTAAGTTGGTAGGCCTACACTCTAGAGAGATTCAACGCCGATCTTCACTTCATCGGCAGTCCAGTCTCTTGTAAGTACGATGCCTTAGATCAGAGGTTTCCAACCTTTATGCACCTTAGAGCACATTCAAAACTAACGGTAACAATTACTTTTTCAAGGAAAATTTACTAATTCCCGGTACACTTTGAAAATGAGCCAGAAAAGAAAGAGGGCTCTCAATCACCAACTTCATTGATAATGGCATACTTGGAGATAAGCACAAACTTAATTTTTGTTAGAAACGTGACATATTAAAATTTTTAGTCAAGAACATTTCAACTGTGGTCTAAAAGTGGCAGGCAGACACAAAAGGCTCGGCGGGCATAGGATTGAGGACCCTTGCCTTAAATAATTCAACCACTGAATGAGTTACATCTCATTCTTTCTAACTCAGATTTCCAGGAATATGTACGCTTTAACTACACACTAAAAACAAAGAAGATTTCTAGTATGTGTGTGTGCCACAGGTGGCAGGTCTTACTGCTTGCTCAAGGACACAAGTAGAGAATCTAAGGCACTCAGAAGGATAGCATTAACAGTTAAAAGGGTGACCTGGTGGTCTAGGGGTAAGGTGTCAGACTTCTGTGCTGGCGGCCGGGGTTCAATCCTCGGTCCCGGCACAGATTTATCTGATTACCAAACCCCTCCTTCACCTCTGACAAGACATCTTGTGAATGTGTGGAATGCCAGGTCTCCACCGTGGTTCGGATCCCACGTTAAACTGTAGGTCCTCCATTTCATCTCACAATCACCCTACCATTACACATTAGCGTAAGTGCGTATAACCCGAACGGGTAGTAAGACGTGGTGCTGCTGCTAATAATAATAATAATAATAATAATAACAGTTAAAGGGAAGGGGAAACTATCAGGATCAGGAAAATCACATAAGGCAACATACCTGTACAAGGAAATATATATATATATATATATATATATATATATATAT
>CABFOW010000501.1:73917-139816 GCA_902141385.1 Timema californicum | reverse complement strand
TATATATATATATATATATTTCAATTTATAAAGCATAGAAAGAAAGTTTGTTTGAAAGTATAAGTCAAGGGAGTAATTTAAATAAAAGCTTATTACTAACACAACTTGTTTAGTCGTGGGCCTACTTAACAAGGAAAATACTGTCTCACAACTCACCCACCAATAAACCAAATACTTTATAATACAATTAATAACCGTTTTTATAGCCTCCTTCTATTCCAAAACAAATTGAACTGGCTCTTTATAATAATATATACTTTTTTTTATCATAACTAATAAATAGGGCCTGCATAATTAATATAAAACAAACTGCAATATTTTAAAATATGTGGTTGTATCCGAATAGTCTACACTTCCCGCGACATCGACCCTTGACGGTCACTTGATAGTTGCAGTGGCAATCACATGATCAAGTGTAGATCCATTTGAATAGTCACGAAGTGTACCAATGCATCCCTTACACCCCTTGATGCAGTGTTTGGCTGGCAAATTCTTTATTTTTTCGTCTGCTAGAGCTCAGAGTAATGTAATCTGTGATGACGGGCTGATAGATGGCATTTCTAAGCTAATTGGTAGTAAGCAGCGTCCAAATAGACTGTTGGCGTCTCAAGTGAGTGATAAATGTACATTCATCTGTAGCTTAATAGTCATGTTATGCGACGTCGCCTTGACAGCTTCATCGGCAATCATGTGACCAAAAGTGTAGATCTCCAAATAGTCACGAAGGATACCAATGCAGGCTTCTAGAGCCCTGGGTCACCATAAATATGAAGGCTAACAGTCATGCGCTGTTCTCGCGGTGTTTGATTGATAGAGCATTGACTTAAGTTTTCTGCCATTTTAAATAAGGTTGTTGCCGTTCGAATAGTTTAATGCAGTCTTCGTTATGAACAACGCGAAAAGTGTAAAATCCTCAAGACTAAGTCCGAATCCGAATAGTCAAGTACACTTGACTTAATGCAGTCTTGATAATTTTACACTTCTCGCGGTTTTAATAGTGAAGACTGCATCAAACTATTCGAACGGCAACACAGTTGGGCCCACAGTGCTGCTTCCCACCGAATAATTTGTGTAAGTCGATGCTCAATAGACGAAACTATAATACTAAAACAATTGCCAGCCAAACACCGCATGGTTCGTAGCTTTCGTATCCATAGTTACCAAGACCTCGAGAAAACTGCATCGGTCTAGTCCGCGACTATTCGAACAGATCTACACTTGGTCACGTGATTGCCAATGCAGCTATCAACTCCACGTCGCATAAGTAGACTATTCGGAGGTAACCATGGATACGAACACTACGAGCCATGTGGCGTTGGTGCGGTGTTTGACTGGCAATTGTTTTAGTATTATCGTTTCGTCTGTTGAGCACCGACTTACACAAATTATTCAGTAGAAAGTAGCACTGTGGGTCCAAGTGTGTTGCTGTTCAAATAGTTTGATGCAATCTTCACTATGAAAACCGCGAGAAATGTAAAATTATCAAGACTGCATCAAGTCAAGTGTACTTGACTATTCGGATACAGCACAAGTTAACACGACAAATAACCAGTTGTTTAGTGTTGCCAAGTTTATAGTCTAGCGATAGTACATGGACCTGAAGACTGGTAGAATACTACTTTCTGTCATTATATTGATAAGCCCTTGGATTTACATTAAAAAAATAATGATTAATGTAAAATTAGTTATTAGATAGCAGGGCCATAGGACTTTCAGAAAATATCCAAAAATTGGATTGTACACGTGGTGAAATTATATTCAGATCGTACAGTTGGCAACACTGTTGTTCAGGTATTCTACATTTTGAATATTAAAAACAATGGTACCAATGGGGATGATACTTCACTATTTTCAAACAATAACAGTTATATGCACAATAACTATATAAAACACAACATTATCCTTGACAGGAATATAGTCAAGAATAAACTAAACAAGTGTGTTCAAATAGACGACAGATTTGTGATTATATTCACCCCGACTCTCTTAGGATAAATACACCAGTAAGGCCTTGTGGTACGGTGTATGACATAGTCCTACTTTGTGCAATAAGATCATGTCACTGCTTTTAATAACAAAAGGTTTAGTATCCAACGGTGGCAAACTGATTTAAAATACACAAGTCTGAAAGGTAGCTATTCCTAGCTTAGATTCAGTTATAGGCTAATTTGGTCGGATTAACTCGCAGTTATAAAATTATAAATGAAACATAATGATTTATTACTAAGCTAAAGCTGTTTGCGCTTTTGTTGAGATTGTGTTACAACTTGCAATCCCCATCACACCATTTGCTTACTAAAAGGATTGATGAGAACAATACCCAATACATATTTTGTCCACATCTGTTGCGATACTGTAATTTTACTATCAAATGTTGCCACATTCGTTTTCACCAGCACCTTCAACCTCTAAACACGGTGCACGGTGCTTTTAGTTCATATTTGAAAATATTAGAGAAACGTGAAATACATCCATAAGGGGAAAATTTATTCCAAGGGGTGGTGGGAGTGGAGGAAGAGTAGAATGTAAAACACCCTCCCCAAACTTAATTTGTGGCCTTAATTACTTAATAAAATAGTCGAAACTATTATGATTAATTTTACTGATTCATTGAACTATTAACGTAGCAATCAACCTGGTCTTGGTGCTCCTGAGGAAGAGGACCTTGTCAACTTTCTTCAATCAAGATCTGTCAGACTTACTTGGGGTCATTGAACACCTTCTCCGACTCGGAACTCTTGAGGATGGTGACCTTGTCCAGCTTCCAGTAGCGTTTGATGTTCTCACTCTTGCCTTCCTGGTCGTCCACTATGTACACGAGCTTAGTCCTTGGGTTGCGTGCCAAGTTGCTCAAGTGGATCGATCCTGCACACAGGAACGTAGGAGACTCGTTTAAAAAAAATTAAACAGAGAGCCTTTTTTATATAGTTAATCAGTAAGAAGTATTTTTCATCTACTCGAGCTAGAAGATTAACTATCCTCATTTTTCATATATTACCTGCTTGGTCCACTAATCCATCAATATGAATAACACTACCCAACAGCTATAAGAGTTACTAGATATTCTTAAACGTATTGATACTTAGATAGGTACGGCAAAACCATCCTCAGTTAAATCGGCATTCCAGGCTTCATTTATCCTGAAAGATAGCTAGCTTAGCTTATCATTTAGGACCATAGTGAAGTCCGTCAAGTGAGACTACTCTGAATTTCAGGGTAAACGGAGTTCACGATGGACATATAGATATTCTGACTTACCAGCTCGTCCAAGACCAAATATTGCGACATTAATGGTCTTGTCTGCCACGGCGTCGACTTTCAAAGACACATGCTTTTCATTCCTGTAAACGAAAAGAAAACTTGGTATTAGAAAAAATTGTTTTTATTATTATTAATTGGTGTGCACTACTTTTTGCTGCCCGTTAGAGCTATTCGCATTCAAGTACACTAATATGTTAAGGATAAGGGAGGTGGACATTTGTTAATATGTGCCCACACTTACGTAGAAAAGTCAACCTCAATATACCCGGGTCTAAAGTTACAGCTTGTTTCATTTTTTTAAATTCCTATTATCACCATTGAAAATTCAACTTAACAGCTATACGAAGATGTGAAAGGGTGCAAACACTTCAAAACTTCCTTTTTAACAAGTCGTACAAGTGGATCCGTTCCCTTGATGCCACTACATACTTAGGTTACAGGCACCTCGACTCTCAAACCTCCGAGTTAGTGAGTGGCATTTTGTCAGTAATGTTTAAAGTAGGATGAGAGGGGATGTTCTTTTTTTTTTCTCCAAACTTAAATCAAATATTTCTCCAGTAGAAACAGAGTTTTATTCTATTCACATGTTGATATCAACAGTTCCTGATCATTTATCACGAGCATAACGGCATTATCTAACAAACTTTATAAAAGAATAGAAAATGTTGGCATTACCCTCGACAGATACTCAAGAGATTGAGGTCACTATGTGCAGAAAATTAAAAACTATGTTTGTACTGGAGAAATATTTTATTTATTTTGGGCAAAAAAAAAAAACCCTGCAAAAGCCCTAGCTTTTTCTCGCGTCGTTAGGACCCGTCAGTTAATTTGTTTCCTTTTCCCGTCGGGGATTAACACGATTCAAAGAATTTACGAGTACCTTCTTCACGTTCCCATTGGTGAACATTCAAACAAGGGTAAGGATGTAATGCCCTGTAAGTAGTGCTCCAAACAAGGTGTTAGGTGAGGTTATGACGAGAAAACCGAGGCAGCAATAGGCTACAATTTGGAGACGTTCATGAGGCAATAATTTGTGGAAAGGCTTTGTTTACAATGTTGTAACAATAATATTTTTGCAAGTTTACAGTCAAATTATAATTTAGTTAAATATATCATCTTTAATGTTTGAAATCAACGTCATTACGAGATGTAATTTATAAATTGGATGGTAATGAAACAGGAATATTTACCACGTAGACTGATTGACTCAAGAGTGGGGGGGATTATTCCGTTAGTTAGCATTGGTTCTGCTTTTGGTCATATTATGTTGGTTCTTAGTCCCAAGTCCGGAGGGATAGCAGACATAAAAAGTGCAGAGAACTTTAAAAAAAAAAAAAGTGTTTATATCAATTTTAAAAAAAACTTGTCATGCGATATTGTACAAGTTTCGAAACCCGTACTGGTTCTCAATTTAAGAACCTAATTGACCTATCCTTAATGTACATTAGATTACAATTTGTCTATTTTTTAAATTCGTTTCTAGATCTTTCAGAACAAAATCGTAGACCAACACAGATTATTATTATTTTTTCGAAGGTGCTACCTTACGTTGGTCCACAAACAGTGGCTGGTAAGAATTGTTGAATTCCTATAAGTTTTTAAAAACATAATCTGTTGTTGGATTTTTTTTTAAAGACTCCGATAAACTTTTGGAGCATAATACAAATTATTATTATTATTAGCACCACGTCTTACTACCCGTTCGGGTTATACGCACTTACGCTAATGTGTAATGGTAGGGTGATTGTGAGATGAAATGGAGGACCTACAGTTTAACGTGGAATCCGAACCACGGTGGAGGCCTGGCATTCCTCACATTCACAAGATGTCTTGTCAGAGGTGAAGGAAGGGTTTGGTAATCAGATAAATCTTTGCCGGGACCGAGGATTGAACCCCGGCCGCCAGCATAGAAGTCTGACACCTTACCCCTAGACCACCAGGTCACCTATATTACAAAAACCAAACACCTAGTGATTATAGCGATGTGTGTTTGACCCCTGTAGGGGTCAAATCCAAAACTATAACAAACAATTTAATGAAAATATTGATAAGTTACTGCAAAAGCTTCAATTTAATCAAATATACTTTTTTGTCCGTCGAGAATCCATGGCTTAACGCGCTACTCTCGCTGTAAACAGGAATATTGAGGTTCGAACCCTGGTCGGGTGTACTGGTTTATTAACATCTCCTTCCACGCAAATGCAGGTACACTTTATCTAAAAATAGCTAATCCCGAACGAATAAATGAAACAAATAATTTATTTCCATGAGCAATGAATCCCATCAGTGAATTTACTTTTGTTTCCTATACTTGAATACTACTGTATTTAAATGTTATCATATTATATTCACATAACTTCCTGGTCAATGGACACAGCCATAATATATGCAAGGAAAATTAAATGTAACAATTTGCGCGTGTTTTTTTTGTTCCTTTATAATTTGATAGTAAAAAAAATTATGTTTGCGTACTATTTTATTGATATAAAAGGTTTGGTCAATCTAATGCCGGGATCACAATAAACTTAATATCTGTTAGGCTTCACGTGGCGTAAAATAGCTCAGTAAAACACAAGACAATAGATTTAAACAGTTTTTTTAGCACCGTGCACGTCTTACTACCTTTTACGTTAACGAGTGTGGGATGAGAAGGGCTGAAGTGAAGGGAGAGGGGGAAAATCATCCCTCAGTTCACACGACCGGGATTTGAACCCCGATATACCTGTCATTGGATAACACGAAAGTGACGCCTTAGAACATTCGGCCACCGAGGCGGGTAAGGGGTAACGGCTTCCATTTTAAAAACACGAGAACTTATATATTACGTTATGTGACCATTGAGTTTATAAAGGGATAAATGTGAAGTTTAGAGATTATTTGGTATTGCAGTTGCTAACATCCTATTTTTATATAAAGGACCAGCTAGAAACCTAGCAGACAATAATTTAACTCCAAAAAAAGTTTTATTTGAAATCCCTTTAGCTAGTAAACTTTATAACACCTACAGAAAAGAAAATACTCAAATTAACAGTTAAATAGGAACACATTGATTTGTTGCCAACAACATTTCTTCACAACATATATGTAGCTAATTAGGAGTTGATGGTATATTATTTCATGTGAAATACAGTTTTAATCTTAAGTAAACTGGGCCAGTTTCATAGTCAAATTTAGTACGCCTCAAGTGCGGCGCTACACTAAGTACATGACGACACCAACCTAAACCAGAGTGGAATGGGCCAGTTTCCTATTCTAGAACGGCCTATTCCATTCTGGTTTAGGTAGGTGTCGTCATGTACTTATATTCCATTCACCGTAGGAATTGACTTCTGAAAGGCCCTTTTGCCTACCATAAATCTACTATATAGTAGGATATTGGTAGGAAAAAAGACCTTTCATTCCTACCGTGAATGGAATACTTAGAGCCAGTTTCATAGTCAAATTTAGTAGGCCTCAAGTGCGGCGCTACACTAAATACAAGACGACACCTACCTAGACCAGAATGGAATGGGCCGTTCTCGCATAGGAAACTGGCCCATTCCATTCGAGTTTAGGTAGGTGTCGACATGTACTTAGTGTAGCGCCGCACTTGAGGCGTACTAAATTTGACTATGAAACTGGCCCTTAGTGTAGCGCCGCACTTGAGGCGTACTAAACTTGACTATGAACCTGGCTCTTAGAGTAAGCGAAAATGAATAATAATGTAAATGTGTACTGTGCAGCTAGACGATAAATATAATTAGGGGTCCGGTTACATTGTTGAATATTAATCGTTTTAAGAATAACTCATGAGACGGGAGCATTCACACTCATTTTTTAAAAGACCAAGCTGTACTGAAGCGCTAAACTCACAATCTTTATTTTATACAATGCCCCTCCCACTCAAGTTTTTAAATTCTAGAGTTCTATCTATTACTATTTCCAGCCTGTGCTTGGTAAAACTTCATATTAAATATAATCTAACATAAGACTAGGACAGGCACAACATCCAGTCCCCAGCCGATAATGTATCACTATGAAAGAGTAAACTCATATTTCACCATAGTGATAAATTTTCGGCCATTACGATGTTCGAACCCGGGAGTCTTAGCTCAGTAGACAGACATACTATCGACTGGGCTTAGGCGTCTATTCCTAATACGTTGGACAGTTGACACAAAAACCATGTGGCCTTGAACTGAGTTTGCAGTGTTGCACTGCTTGCATTCAGGCCTAACAGTATTTCGTACTTTTTATGTCTCCTGTACCGAAGTGTGTATGTAAATATATAATTACAGGTCTTCTCCTGACAACTTACAGTTGATACAGATAATCTGACTCGTGGCAGGTAGTTTTCCTTTGTATGTAAGGAGAAGGCTCCTTGAATATCACCGTGGCCATTGCTTAAACAAAACAAAAAAACTCTGCCAAACTCGACCAAACAGAATAACTTGTCTGAATCTAAATTGGCGACCAGACGCCGTATTTACATGAAACCTATTCTCGCAGCACTATCTGTCGACAGAACTTACAACCACCCATGACGTCATCTAACTATCTAGGCGAGGCAGTCTGTTGTTTAGTTTCAGATTAATTATCTACTCAACTTTTGACTTTTCAGATAGGATATAATCTCGTGTTTTATTGAGTTGCTATGGGAATAACATTTTATTACATTTAGTTTTAAGAACAGTAAACCTCACTCCATGTTTTTATTTTTTTACCAACGCAAATAAATCTATACCCGTAACTATTAGTTACGCTAATTTTTTTAGGGATTACGAAGGTTATATTTAGAGGAGGGGGAGGTAGAGTACACCCGACCGAGATTTGAACCTCGATAGCTATTATTGTTACTACACATAAGAGTTTCCTGTATCATACCTTTATTATAGTCGGATTGAGGCAAGAAAAAACATTTTATAAAAATACATTAAAACTTCATGGCGTGAGATATAATAGGGTTTCGTATGGTCCGTGCAGGGAATCCTCAGCTAATCTCTAGATCACATCCACTACATTTTCTTTCAAGTATGCTCGTATCTTCAGAGTCTGAGCTGACCTCTGATCCGCAGAAAATCTCGGTGTTGACAAAAATACACACTTCAATATGTTTTACGGTTTAATATTATCTAAATTCCAGGTTACTCGCCCATTAGATAGATTCTTAAGCACTTACTACCTAGATGTCGACGCTATTACATACATATATTAGCGATGATTTATGTAATCCTAATGGGGTATCACATTTTGTTTGTAGATGTCTTGTGGTGTATTATTTTGTCAATGTCATCAAATACTTAAAACCAGTAGAAATATTTTCTAGATACCCTTAAACTTATAGCATCCGATTAATAATGAACTTCAATTAAAGAGATTAATAAAACAAAAGGTTAGTTTAAACTAGCCTACTTTAAGTTTTGTCCATACTATTCAATCCCATTTTATTGTGGTCATGTATAGCCAGCCTAGTTCTCAAAAATCAAATTTGAATATGTTATCAATCCTAAATAGACGGTATATTTTGTAAGTTAAATAATCTGAGACGTCTAGCCCTACTTAATGTAGCCATGAATGTTATTTGAAAGCTACCTTAAACTAATTCAAAATAAAATGTTACTCTACGAACCTGATATCCGTTAAGTAAAACCATCATATTTTGCAATGCTGAAGACCAAAACTTCAAGACTTGTAGCTCTAGAAAGAACTATCTGCAGACTGAGGCAGTTCTAACATCGACCACCAGTCTTACACAAGGAACAAACCAACTTTATTTGTGTAGCTGATTGATCAAATGGGAAACCTCACTAGTAGATGACGTCAATTTGTAAACAGACCTTTCGCCTCAGTTATATCTAGATCTACCCCTTCCCCCACATCTGTGCCGTGGGACCAAAAGAGTCCCCCAGACATGATTTCACTTCTCGAACAGGGAAAAAACCCTGTGCGAGAATAGAAAAGTCCTGTCTGGGCCGGGAATTAAACCCGGGCCCCTTAGCATCGTAGGCAGAAGCTCTACCTACTCAGCTAACAGACGGACAATAGATTGTGGTATTTTTACCATATGTAAAGGAGATACGGAACATTTCTTAACATACAACAGAGTCGCACCTTATTGCCAGTTTGGGTTGTACGCGTTTGTGTTAGGAATTAGGTTAAGTTAAATTTACAGGAAGTGTACTGGAATTTGCGTGGAGGGAGAGTGGAAAACCATATAGTAAAACACACCTGCAATACACCCTACTGGGATTCGAAGTCTGATCTCCCCGTCATTGGCATAGGCCACGCAGTCACTGAAGATTATCTCCCACTCCAATTTAATAGATGATATTGAATATTTCTAGCAACTTTCCAATAGCTTTAATTTACACTTGAATAAAAGGGACAAAGCTAATAATAATATTTATCTCTAAAATTAGTGTTACCAAGATAGCTTAGCGATAGCGTTCTCGACTCTAAACTGGGAATTAACGGTTCAATTCTAGTTGAAGGAATTAATTTTAATATTTCAATTTTAAAGAATATGCAGATACATTTCGTACTAAACTCTAAATTGAATATCAGCATTTTTTTTTTGTCTTGTAGTACATTTTTAAAGCCATGTTTGAGTGGTCCAAGGATATAATCTCAAATTTTAGAGGAGGGGAGTTGAAAACCCTAGTCGATTAAAAAAAAATCCAGGTGTAATACACAGCCCTAATAAATGATGAGATAATGTTATAATTAAATTCTAGGATACCCTTGAGAGATATTCAACAACTTTTGAGGTCACCATATGAAGAAAATTAAACTGTTTGTACTTGAGAAATATTTCGTTCATTTTTGCCCAAAAACTTGCCCTTAACTCGCGTTCCCTACACTCACACCTTAAATGATTATGTTATATATAAAATAATATATCTTTATTTTAATTTGAAATCATTAATGCACTGAACTTTCTCTAGTAAAGCGCCATGGCAACAGTGGCGAGCCCTACACCCACCCTACCCCAGTCCGCTAAGATCTAAAATAATAATTATTATTATTAGCACCGCGTCTTACTACCCGTTCGGGTTATACGCACTTACGCTAATGTGTAATGGTTGGGTGATTGTGAGATGAAATGGAGGACCTACAGTTTAACGTGGAATCCGAACCACGGTGGAGGCCTGGCATTCCTCACATTCACAAGATGTCTTGTCAGAGGTGAATGAAGGGTTTGGTAATCAGATAAATCTGTGCCGGGACCGAGGATTGAACCCCGGCCGCCAACATAGAAGTCTGACACCTTACCCCTAGACCGCCAGGTCACCCCTAAAATAATTAAATCATTATGACGTAAAAATGAATACCTGAGTATAGAAACCAAAATCTACGAAAATAAGTGTTTGATAAATTTATGTTTTCGGTGCTGCTACCTATCAGGTAGTATAAAAACTATGTGAAAATATCACTATCATCTGTTCAATTGTTAGGAAACATGGAGCTCTCTCACACGGTTAGGTCCTTAGGGTTCCTTACTGTGCGTCTTGTCGTTGTGTTTTTGCTATTAAGTCTGTTTAAATATGTTAATAATACACATTCAGATCCTGATCCATAGTAAACTTATGATGAAAACAGTAGAAAAGGAAAAAGAAATGTGAAAAAGTGGATTCAAAATGTTAGGGAAAATAACTGCAATTATGTGTTACGATCATTTTCTTCTGTATATTATTTTTGACCGTTAAAATAGTGATAGGATGGTGAAAATATGGTTGATTAAACTTTTATTGCGTTGCTAGTTCATTTATATTCAATATATTGTACCGTTGATTTCATAAATTTCGAATGGTATATTTAATAAATTACACCTGATTAACTAAATTATAATTTGAGTATAATATACTTGAATCATATACACTTGCTACATTGTAAACAAAGTCCCCCCATAATTATGTTACCTGAATGACGTACAATTATTGATTTTTCTTGTAAGCAACAGAGTAACCTACTATTAAATCTACTGCGACTAAAAAAGAAATTATACTTAAAAAATGTATAAGAATTTTCATAGACTATTATTAGCACCGCGTCTTACTACCCGTTCGGGTTATACGCACTTACGCTAGTGTGTAGTGGTAGGGTGATTGTGAGATGAAATGGAGGACCTACAGTTTAACGTGGAATCCGAACCACGGTGGAGGCCTGGCATTCCTCACATTCACAAGATGTCTTGTCAGAGGTGAAGGAAGGGTTTGGTAATCAGATAAATCTTTGCCGGGACTGAGGATTTAACCCCGGCCGCCAGCATAGAAGTCCGACACCTTACCCCTAGACCGCCAGGTCACCAATTGTCATATAAAACCGTGCAAGATGCACATCTGTTTGGGCAAATGAATTCTTTCCCTATCCATAGGTGACGCCCAGACCTTAAAATAAAAAAGAACTAGATAAAAAAAAAAGTTGGTTACCAAAACTCATCAAGAAGGCAATCCTTCCTGTTCTCAAGATTTGGAGGATAAAAGGGATGCTACCATTAGTAATTATTACATGCCAAAATATAGTAAAGAGATTCGAATTTGCAAGAAATATTTTTTTTTGGATAGCATGGTATTAATAAAAATGCTCGTGTTGAAAGGTTATCAGCTCATAAACTCATTTGTCTAACACCTCCTTTAGAAATGAGAGGAAAAAATCAATGTCCATGAGTAAATAACAGGTCTACATTGCTTATAGATCAAAATACAGTAATAATATTCCAGAAAAATGTCTTAAAAATACTTAAATCAGAGCTAAGTGTTAATAAAGTGCGTTTCTTGTATTTTCAAACATATGCATTATATATAACAAGAACAAATAACTAAGGGGGACGTGTATGAGCCTGAAATCTGTTTTAAATTTTACAATAACATTTATAAGACACATTTTAACTTTTCATTTGGAAAACCTCGTTAGCATTCGTACGCTGTTTGCGATACAATGGTGGCAGAGCTACCATATTATTGGGAGCACAAAAAAAAGAGGACACTTAAATAATTACTAATGAATTTCAACACATAAGCTGTAAATAATTTTAACCATGGGAGTGTACGTATGGTGGAGAATACAATTTAATTAATTTAAATTTGTTGAAAAATTATACCTGCACACTAGAATAAAATGTATCCCAAGATTTCGAGCGCGTCAATGTTCTAGCACTGAGCTATCCAGGATTCGTTCTACGCTAATGATCTCATTACCACGCAAAATGACGATTTAAAAGTGTAGTCATTATAGTCAGTGCAGACTATAGCTTAGGTAAATATTATAGTATAGGCCTTTATCAAAGGTACGCTGTGGATAACATTATTTGACGTATGAATAAGTGAACCCATTTCTAGTAACTTTTCTAGCTGTCAAATAATGATCTTCTTATTAAAATCAGGGTCTAAATCATATATTCAACTTATCTTAGTTTGAATCACAGCTTCAGCTAGGAACCCACTATTGTTTGTTGAACTGGGGCCTGGCGACCACTGGTTCGTAATCTTCTATTGTTTGTTGTACCGGGGCCTTGTTACCACTGATTCATAATCTGCTATTGTTTGATGTCTGGGGGCCTTGTTATCATTGGTTCATAATTGTTGTTACATACACAAACAATATACTACAATAAAGTGATTTCAACTTCAAATAATGTTTAATCTCCGTATTTGAAAGTAAAATAATATTACAATGCACACGTTTTTTACATTTTTATGTAATTTTTCTCTTACAAATCTGATTTTGTATTTACATTTTTACAGATTTGTTATGTGTTCCAGAGTATTTGGGTTCATTCCTGGGGAGATAGCTTCAAGTCTATTTAAAATTTACATATTCTTAAGTAGGCCTACTGTATAATATATAAGTTGTATACAGTAGAGAGAGGAAAAAGTATATTTAACAAGAGTAGGTTTTTTACGTCTTGTATATGATTCTTTATTTTTATTTTAGCACCACTTCTTACTACCCGTTCGGGTTATACGCTTTTAAGTACTAATTACGCTAATGGATTAGGAATGTTGAATTAGAGGACGTGAACCTGCATTTGCGTGGAGGGAGAGTGGAAAGCCATTTAGGAAAAAACACCCCAGTTCACCTGACCGAGATTCGAATCTCGATCTCCCCGTCCTCAGCAGCCGAGCTCAACACGACAAGCGCGTTAGCCAACTACGCCACCGAGGCGGGTTGTATATGATAATAATTATAAAAAACTAAATAAGCATGTATTATATTATATCACCCATACAAACACATTTATGGCCAATCAAATTTATGTGTTCCTTCATATTACAGAAAAGAAAATGATTCAGAATATATGTCTTGGGACAGAAGAACTTCCATTATCACCTCCGGAACTAATTTCGAAAGCTAACAAACATATGTGGTTGGATATCTCCACCTCTAATTCAAATAATACTGATAATAAAGACCAGTGGTGGCTCATAGCTAAAATTAGTGGGGGTGCTGCTTCAGAAAATGTTTAGCCTTTGTTTTAAAATTGTGTAAAAGTAAAATACATGTATAAAAAGAAAATTTATTCAGGAACTTGATAAAATATTAACAAAAAAAACATGTTTTACTTACTTTAACTTAAATTGTTACAGTTCAAGATTGATCTATTTATTTAAAAATGAAATCTGTTTTTCTTGTTTTAATTTGCGCAAAAAGTTCAATAATTTTCTCCTTGATCTCTGGATGACAATTGAGGAAATTTTTCTCCATTGAAAGTACTGCAAGTGCATTTAGTCTTTCTGTTAAATAAACGAACCGAAAAAAATGAATCCAATAGAATAGCTGGATGCAGAATAATAATCTAATTCTACACTCTTCTACACTTTATCACATTCAAGAATATGGTACACGGTTTTATGCACAACACACGCTGAGTAAAAAAAACTTCTTTCCACCATCACGCCAGAGCCGGCACTGTGAGAGTAACAGTGCTTTCTCTACCTGGCAGTCCCACCTTCCTCCCCACCCTCTCCTATGTGCACATGCGCACAACAGTCAAACACCGCGTCGCTGGCACTGTGAAGCGCACAGTTCCATACAAAGATTTTTGTATATTTTTCATAAACTGGGGGATGGCTACCGAAGTACTGACATTAAGCTTTAAGCTTAAGGAATATATATTGTACTACAAAAATAAAGAAAGAATTAAAGAAAAAATGACTCATTATATTAAATGTTATCGATGCTATCAAGTGGAAATAGGGGGTGCTGCAGCTCCGCAGTGCCTATACACGGGCCGCCACTGATAAAGACACCAATCAGTTACATACTCCTTTCATTATTAAACACCATAAGTACTCAGATCTTGAAGGGAGTGATTCAGAATAGTCCAGTAGTTTTTCAAACAAACTTTCCAATATGGATGATAATCTATCAGAAAATAATGATATTGAAAGTGAATCTGAAAGCGACTTGGCATAACTGTGTATGGAAAATATCAAAAGTGAAGATATAGGCCTATTTTCTGGGAACAGAATAATAAATTTACCTTGTTTTTAAAAACAAATTGAAATTAGCAATCACCACTCATATGTATGTACAGTACATTGGAGCGCTATGTTCTCAAAAAAGAAATTAAAAATTGTTGAAAGTTTTGATTGAAATATCATTGTGACAATTGTGAGAGAACATCTATTGTTTCATCAGTCCCTTCAGAACACGATATCAACATTAAGATGCATTGTTGTGGGGAATTATTTACACAGGAATAAGCTACTCACAGGCAGAAAAGCTGATAAACATAATGAACATTTCAATGATGAATGGAAAAAAAAATTCGTAAGCACGAATTGAAAATTGGGGATGTAAGCTAAAATATGCGAGTTAATGTAAAATGTATGCATAACTTCTTATCTACAGTAACCCCATGGCTTCTTTGGTGCTGACTGACAGCTTTGAAAAGTTACCAGACCAAATTACGTATCCCTACGCCGAACTATATGATCTTCAAAAACATGTGTTTAGCAGCTGTCACTTCTGACAGTCAAAATTTTAGGTATATACCTAAATTTTGACTGTCAGAAGTCAGCTGTGAGCTGTCAGTCAGCACCAAAGAAGCCATGGGGCTACTGTAATTCATCTTAAAATATCATATTTACAGCATAGTAATCATAATGGGGTTCAAATAAAATCTACTTTATTTATAAAACCCGTGATTTTTTCCCCATAGCAATATATATACCAACAAATTTGAAACGTTGAACTATTTTATACTTAAAATTGTATTATTGTGTTATTTTTATTTACAAATTACTAACATATTATTTAGGTAATAGTTATATTTTAACATAAATGGCTCATTTTCCTTTGGTAATCTTTGTTTGATTGGGCCAATATTTTGTCTGGAAATTTGAATTCAATGACATATACTGAGTATATTTATTTCAGACACGGGAAAAATATTTTAATCAAAAAATGAAAGAGAATGGTGAAATAGAGAAGAAATTAGCACTACGTAAAGGTCACGTCAAAGATGGCCTACCATGCTTTACTGCAATTGGAGATGGAGGCTGGTGCCAAAGATTTGGAATGCATTCCAAAGCGGGAATTGTAAGTTAGGTTTTGAAGATATCCTAGTTAGACCATTCAGCTAAATATTTAAAATTCACAGATTAGATTCCTGGCTGGGTCGAAATTCTAGTGCTGTGAAATATAATATGTTCCCTTTATGATAAATTAAATACTGTAAGTCTACCAGATATAGTTTTTTGTTTGTTTTTAATATATTAATTAACTAGGGTAAGTTGCTAACAGTAAGTTCTCTGACATAAAAAACGCACAAAAATTATAATTTCTAAACAATTTTGAGTTAAATAAAATAATATCAATTGACCTTATTCTGATTGTGCAATTTAGTTAGGGTTTTGTGTATAGTGGTTCGGATTCCACGTTAAACTGTAGGTCCTCCATTTCATCTCAAAATTCACCCTACCACTACACATTAGCGTAAGTGCGTATAACCCGAACGGGTAGTAAGACGCGGTGCTAATAATAATAATATTTATGAATAAATACCATCAATGTAACTTCAAGTTTTCTTTAATGCTATGAATAGAGATAATACCCTTAGGTCATGTGTGTGTTTTCTTATCTTTATCTTTGTGACCCGCCTCGGTGGCGTAGTTGGCTAACGCGCTATGTCGTGTTGAGCTCGACTGCTGAGGACGGGGAGATCGAGGTTCGAATCTCGGTCGGGTGAACTGGAGGTGGTTTTTCCTCAAGAGTTTTCCACTCTCCCTCCATGCAAATGCGGGCTCACTTCCTCTAATTCACCCTCCCTAATTCCTAATCCATTTGAGTAGTTAGTACTTAAAGCGTATAACCCGAACGGGTAGTAAGACGCGGTGCTAAATATATATATTTTTTCTTTGTGAGTACATATATACATACATATATCATCTTCTTTGAGGACGACCATGAACATATAATTCCTGCAACCGGTGTGAGTTGCATGCTCTGAGTTTCGAATGTTTATACTCAGACATTTAAAACAAGAACTCCAGCTAATCACTCCTACTGCCTTTTTTTCTGCCCTTTTTGATGTTATTCATTTAGACCTCCCACTGTGGTTTAGTTTTACTAAGAAGGACTCAACTTTATGTGGCCCGCGAGAAGGACCAGGAGAATAGTTTAAAAAGAGTTGACATAATATAAAATTGTGTTCGGGAATCCACACAAAACATCACATTTTCTTGTTTTGCATCACCCGTTTGATTTGTCGTGGATTTAATTATCTTAACTTATCGACAAAACAAAATAAATAGGCATGCGCGAGTTGTAGCAGCGATTCACTCAACAGTCGTCGATCAATTAATAATAAAAGTATTCCGCAGGTTTTGAAAGACTGGGCAACATTGATCACATCTTACTCCCAGTTCAGATTATATATATATATATACAATACTTGATAGTTGTTAGGGAAACGAATGGTTGAATTCGGAGGAAATGTACTCTCCTTTTTCTGGAGAGAGAGTGGGAAAGCAATTAGGATAAAATACATTCTTAGTACACACGACTGAGACTCGAACTTCGATTTCTTCATCATTAGCAGTCCAGTCTATTGTGAGAGTGACGCCTTAGACCGTTTGACCACCGAAGTGGATAACAGGACCGTTTCATACGTTGTTATTTAACAAAATAAGGAGATATTAAAACACATTTTTTCAAATATTTTCTCACTTCATTAAACATTACGAAATAAGGGAAGAGGAAAACACACTTTTTAAGTATTGTCACGTGTCTGTGTAGTTCTTTGGCAAATAATTATATCCGAACTCTCAAAGAAATGTTGGTACAATATTTTTTTCTATTCAAATGTATTCCTGCGATGGCTAGCCTAGCACAACAACAAGACGTTGTGTATTGGCTATCTTTTGCAAGAGTCGCACGTAATTTTTCCGCCCGTGGAAACTCGACCAATATATAGCCAATCAGATCGTGGAAATGGGCTGTTACGGTATAATCCACTCGTGTCAAAAAAGGGTTATTTCTTGAGAAATCCCAAGCACCAAACGAAAACTTTCTTTTCACTTACTCACTATCTTACAGGTAGAGAAATTATTGTGATCGTCAACAAAATCGAACTCAAGATTTTGATGAATCTTGACGTTTCATGACCCCACAAATAAAAAAAAAAATGGGTTTTGACTTTCCATCTGTCTGCCTGTACCTCCAACTAGAGCCTAAACTATTTTACCGATCGGGCTAAAACTTGGTATTTAGAGTTTTCATAGGGTTGCCCCGAGGAGTTTTTGGAATTGGATATTTAACCCTAAAATAAAGGGTAGTTAACTGAAGGGTAAAAAGAGAAAATGTTGATTTTCTCAAAATAGGCTCAAACGATTTTGATCAAATTTCATTTCTAAACATTTCTAAATATTCCAAACAAAATAGCTTTCCTCAATATTTCGGCAAAATGATTTTAAGGTCTCCGGTCTGATGCGTAAATTATCTGTTTTTTTATAATATCTCCTAAACTATTTGAGATATGAAACTACTTATCGTTACAAAAATGTAGGTCTAATTATAATACAAATATTTTATAAGAAGCATATATTTATAAAACCAATAACTTTCAAGCTATACGGAAATATATATATATATATAAAAATATATATATATATAAATATATATATATATTGTTTAACTTTTTGAACACAAGAGGTAAAAGTATTACGACCGCAAAAGAAAATCTAACCTGAAAAGTTGATGGTTGTCGACGTATCAAGACGACCCAAACCCTAAAGATTGGTATTTGCAATGACGTCTGTCTGTGTGCCTGTTTAAGCTTAAAATTAAGAGTAGTTTAAGAAATGGCGAAAATAGAAAAAAATCGATTTTCTCAAAATCGACTTACGATTTTGATTAAAATTCGTATCTAGGTGTTTATTAAGATTATAAATAAACTGGATAGTTTCATTTTACCATAAAAATAAATTTTAGGGTACTTTACAGAAGCAGAAACTTCCGTATCTCCGCAACTATTTGAGATACTAAATAACTTATCATTGCAAAATTATAGTACAATTAAAAATAAATTATATGAAATATATTTTTATAAATCTAACAATTTCTTAGATATTGGCAAATATATTAATACAATTTTGTGAGCTTTAGTTGTAAAGAGATACTACTTAAGTTTTAACGCAATAATTATTCAATGCCATAAATTAATTAAATATAAGTAAGTCACTAAAGGTTTATGTGGTTTTTCCTTAAACCTCTTAGGAGAAATGTTTGTAAAACAATGATCTAGATCCATTTTAGACTCAATAGTCAATTTTTAAATTTTGTTTGGTCAAAATTTATAAATAAGAATTTAATAGCATTGCGATGGCATGAAGATTTGCAACACCTAATGAAATGTCGAAATTTTTAACAGGAAGTTGAAATTTTAATACGAAGTGTTGACCCTTATGGACCTAACATTGATCTTTTTTTTATCGGTCCAAACATACAAATGAGGACATTAATTCTTTGAAAATAAAATTATAAAATTTAAAACCTGGACAAAAAAAAGTTTTACATAAGTATAGTGCAATTTATGCTTGGGTTTACTAGTGTAAATTATTTCCTTTCACATATATTACGAGTTTTAAGTAAATACCTCCATTCTCAAACAATAGAGCGAGAAAGTCCTTGCGGAGTTCCATACCTTTTATTTTTAGTTGGTTGGATGTGTGCAAAAATAAATACTTATAAAAGTGAGTTATTGATATATAATTGATTTTAATTTGTGTTTTACTGGAAAAGGTGTTTCCATTATAATTAAATTACATGCACCCTTGGCTTCTCAGCTAAACCATGACGGGACACAAACCACTATCACTAATGAGTTATAGATTAAGGCAATTCATTACACAAAAGGTTGTTACATGTTTATCATCATCTAGTGTGTACAGTTTGTGAACTGGGATAGTAAGAATTTCATGTAGCTGTGCTGGAGGGTCACAACATATAGCAAACATTTCCAGGGTAGATAGTTTTAGTCTTTCATAAGCATTTTCACAAAGGACATTTCATATTTAAAAAAAACACGAAAACAAGTGTAGTATTAAAAACTAAGTTAGAATAAAATAAGTTCAATAATTTCTTGGTCGTTTAACCGTCTTCTTATTGAAACGCCAAATAAAAAAGTAAACAGGTACTCTTATTATGATTTCAATCAAGTCAACCGAAAGCACTTTCTATCTCTGCCTTCGCCCATTGGCCATCTTGTGCAAGACACTAGGATCGTTCTCGTTGATCAACGTTTTTCAAAAGGAAGGTCGTTTGTTACGACACCGATGGATCTCTTTTCATGTTTTTATAGGAATATGCTCTCAGATACTCCTATCGTTTTCAGCCGCATTCATGTTACAACTTGAGTATCGTAAATTCACAACAGTATATTATATCATTCCCAAACTGTTGGCGATCTTTACCTGCTATTACCATGATCAGTACGTACCACAACTCATCACGGCTATAGAAACGTTTGATTCAAAACTCGCACACAGATTGAGAGGTAAATATATGCCTAATCCGAACATACAAGGTGTTGTATGGTTAACGTTCGGTGTTTTTTTCGTTATCTGCCTAGCGGCTGGGTTCGATTTCAATAGAATCGAGACTCACTCTTACGTGTGCAATATTTTGCTCGACCTAATTCTCACGGTACCTCGTGTCACCAGACACTTGAATATACTCATTTTTACGTGTTTTTGTTACAACTTGAGACTGAGGTTTCTTCTTATTGATCGTCTTTTGGAGCAAAGTTTGACCGTCGAGGTCGGTAAATGTCCCAGGAGGCAAGAAGAGCTACTGGAAGAGGTCCGTTTATTCCACGCGGAGCTCTCCGGGATCGTGAACCTCGCCAACAAGTGCTTTGGGAAATTGGCCACCCTCTTCGTGTCTATTTTGTGTGTGAACACTTTGGTAGAACTCTTCATTTTCTGTTTTATTTCACAATCAATGGCTCAACTAATATTCCTTTTAATGGACATCTTTGGTGTTTTCTTTACAACCACAGTAGGAGGATATCTAATTGATACCGTAAGTAATACCAACTATACACACATTGAAGTGGCCAGTTTTGTATAAATGTTGTGTTAGGCAGAATAGTTATAGTTTAATAAGAGTGTTGGGTGATCTGGTGGTCTAGGGGGTAAAGTGTCGGACTTCTGTGCTGGGGTCCGGGGCTCAATCCTCGGTCCCGGCACAGATTTATCTGATCACCAAGTCCTTCCTTCCTCTCTGACAAGACGTGTATGAATCATAACTTATGAATGTGGGGAATACCAGGCCTCCACCGTGGTTCGGATTCTACTTTAAACTGTAGGTCCTCCATTTCATCTCACAATCTCTCTACCATTACACATTAGCGTACGTTCGTAAAGCCCGAATGGGTAGTAAGACGTGGTGCTAATAATAATAATATACACACATATATATTTATATTTATTTGCGTGCATGTATATAGGCTTGAATATGCTTAATAAAACTATATATGGACATGATATGTCCCTACATATGTATGTATATCCTCTTTTTAAGAATCAATCATTTTTATATTACTGGACTTGAAAATTAATTTGATCTATTTAACTTAATCTATCTATCAATCATATTCATTCCACAATATTCCTGAAATTTGTTTGAGTAGTTGTACTTTAATACCTAAATGTTGACATAAGTAATATCCTCATTAAATATATTATCAAAATATTGGACTTTCAATCGACTTTACAAGTTAATAAGTACTGATAGCATCATATTGAATCCAGTAATTTCTTGTTTAGAATAATAATAATTGTTCAATTAGATGATTAAAAAGCGTTATTAATTCAACAAATGCAAACAAAAATTTATTATGAAAACTTTTAGGGATGAATTAAGAAAAATAAACAAATTTAATGGTTAGCACAACATCATAACTTATAGAAATTCTAAATGAAATGTTTTGAAATGAAAGATTTGTTTTAGTAATTCATATTGTAAAATTATTGATCCCATTTTAGAACAATAGATTAATTGAATACCCTGTTGCTTACTATTAGCTTCGGGGAAATAGCTAGGAATTGTTTCATTACATTAATTGTGATTATGCATGTAGTTGCCGCCTTATTGCAAATTTAATCCCAAATAATAATAATAATGATAATAATAATACCCCCTCCAGTGGCCGCATGGTTTATCGCTGTACTCTTGCAGTAGGCTAGACTGCCGATGACGGGGAGGTTGAGGTTCGTATCTCGGTTGGGTGTACTAAGGGTGGTTTTTCCAAAATTGTTTTCCACTCTCCCTCCACGCAAATGCGGAGTATACTTCCTATAATATAACCTTTCTAATCCCTAAAACTATTAGCGTAATTAGTATATAATCGTAAAACATGAGTGGATAGTAAGACACGGTGATAAAAAAGCTAAAATAATAGTGACAATAATAATAATTATTATATATATTATTAAATATATTATTATAATTATTATAACCATAAATATTCAAATTAGGACTGGATAAAACCTCCATATATTAAAGAGCAACTTTACGTAATAATATTTTAGTACAATTAATATTTCTTCCTAAACGAAATTGAAGAACGTATATCAGTGGGCACGCGTACTATACCTTAAGTTTGTCTAGTCTGCGTTGCTGGTGACGAGGAGGTTAGAGTTGGAATCCCGGCTGGACTTAATACGGGGGCTTTTACCAAAATAGTCTCCCACTCTCTTCACACAAATGAGTTAAGTTTTATCTAAATTCTTCCTTTATTTTTTACCCCATTGGAATAATTAAATGTGGACGGCTCAATTAATCGGCAGTAAAAAGCGATAAAAAATACTATTACATATGTTTATATAATAGTATCTATAAATATATGTAATAGTATATATATAAAATACGAAATTATTATTATTATTGTTATTAGCTTCGCGTCTTACTACCCGTTCGGTTTATACGCACTTACGCTAATGTGTAATGGTAGGGTGATTGTGAGATGAAATGGAGGACCTACAGTTTAACGTGGAATCCGAACCACGGTGGAGGCCTGGCATTCCCCACATTCACAAGAAGTCTTGTCAGAGGTGAAGGAAGGGTTTGGTAATCAAATAAATCTATGCCGGGACCGAGGATTGAACCCCGGCCTCTAGCATAGAAGTCTGACACCTTAAATACGAAATTATATGTTACGATGAATATACCCTTTGTTTACCCTGACAGGTAAAAAGTTTACCTTGCATGATTTCACTAAGGAGCAGCTTATTAGATAAGGCTATAGTGGAACCCAACAAGTAAGACTGATACCTTTGAGGGTGAACGGAAAGTAGACCACACCTATATGAAGAATGTGTTGATAATGCATATAGATTTTGTTATTCTAAGACATTTGCTAAAAAAAATGAATGTAATTTCTTTTTGTTGTTTGTTTCAGAACAACATACTTCTTGATCGATTGATAGCAATTCCTCTGACCCGATTCAGCATGGCTTTTCAAATACAGGTATCTTCACTTGACATGAACAATTGCTCCAAAATGGCTTTAATGATATGGTTCAAATTGGATATCAAATGAGTGTTTTACTTTATGGATAATATTTTATCATTTATTTTTTGGGGAGAAAAATGATTTTTGGTATAGTTTACTTATATACACTTTTTTGAAAATTGTGTTTCAAACTATTATGAAATAATTTAGAAAGTATGTACGACTGTATCATATAATTTATTTTTTAATAAATATTGTTACAATAAAATTGAACTATTTGAATCCAGTTTGCCAATTTCTAATTCTTTTTCTAATGTGCCATGATATCGATTCCAGGTGCAAATGTTTATGAACCAAATTATAGCACGTCCAGTGAATATGTCATTCTCTGGTTTTGGAGTCATCAACAGGGCAGCTCTTATTTCGGTGATTATATCATTTATCACTATTACTTACTTACTCTCTATGGAATTCAAGCTAGAAAATTAATTACTGCAATTACAAAAGTACTCCACCTCTCTCTATCATGAGCTAATTTTATCCAGTCGACCTCACTACGCCTTATCCCTATCTTGAGATAGTTCTAGCCAGTTCACCTCATTATACCCTATCCTTATCTTGAGACAGTTGTATCCAGTCTAATTCATTACAAAATATCCCTATTGTTTTATTCACCCTAGATATTTCTCACTCTCCTTCCAAGCAAATACCATTACATGTCCTTTGAAACTCTATCGTGCTTATCTCATCTCATTGGTTTAAATATACGGATATCGCGGAATGGGTGGTAAGACGTAGTGCCAAAGAAAACACCTAATAATAATAATTCGAAATATTGACTAATGTTGCCATCATTAGACGATAAATTCCCAGGCCTGACTCGCGATTGCTAAGCTATTTACTCAAATAACTTACGCACTTTTTTAATTGCTTTTATTGCAGTATGAGTCATAAAGAAACCAAACCAAAAGCGTTGACATAAAAACTCAATTAACTATGTACTTTATTGTTTTCAGATTTTCATGGCCATTATGACACATTTTATTGTGGTAATCCAGTTCTCAACTCAGCTGAAGGACTTCTTGACGACCTCAATGAAAACTATGAACTCTACTAAGTAACCTATTTGTGGGAATATAGGGGCCCTGACCCCACTGAGAAAGCTAGTTTTAAACTTTTGCTCTAGAAACCAGTGGTCGGCAGCGTTCGCGATCAATCGGTCCATCCCGTGGCAATTTTCAATCGTTTGCGTAAGAAAACTAGGCCTGTATCGCTATTTTTTTAAAGTAAATATTTTATTCTTTTAAACTAGAAAATATACCAAGTACTTTAAAATAATATGTAAGTGTGAACATAAACACCTTGTTTGGTTATATTCGTTAATGATAAAATAAAACAAAAAAGCTTATTATGAAATTATACATTTTACTTATTTATTCTATAATGTTTTTTCTAGAAAGAAAGGAAAGATTGAATTAAAAGAACAAAAATTATCTGTATTTATTTTATCACCCCATCTTACTACCCGTTTGGGTTATGCACTTATGTACGAAATACGCTAATGGTTTTAGGGATGAGGTAGGATATATTTATATCAAGTGCATCCGCATTTGCGTGGAGCAAAATTAGAAAAAACACCTTCAGTAAATCTGGTTGAGATTAGAACCTCAACCTCCTTGTCTTAGGAAGTCTAATCCACTACGAGAGTGACGTCTTTGACCATGCGGCCACCGAAATGTTAAAAAAAAAAAGTGGATTATCATTATCTAAAAATTTGTTCCAATTCATTTCGGTTAACATAAAGTTTAATAACTAAAATCGATCCAAATACGTTAAATATTTTGTTGCTGTGGTCAGGATATACGAATGTTGATTGTTTTTAGGAAATTTCACACCAATAGTTTTTTTTAAGCATCGGGTCATACTACCCTCATTCAGGCTATACGTTTATTTACTAATAACTCTATTAGGGATTTATAAGGTTATATTCAGAGGACGTGTACCCACATTTGTGTGAATGGAGAGTTGAAATCCAGTTTGGAAAACCACTTTCAGTACACCCAGCCGAGAGTTGAAGATCGATCTCCCCGTCATCGGCAGTTTAGCATAATGTGAGAGTGATGCCTTATACCATGTGTCCACCAAAGTGGGTCACACCGGTAGTTAAGGGACCCGTAGGACTCCATTATAGGTTTTTAAAGACACCCCTGTGCGGGCCTATGCCTATGGGTACTAATAACCAGATGTGCCAGCTTAAAAAATAATGGTTGGTAAGGGGAGGGGGGGGGGGCAAGTACATCTCCATTTTACTTCATTAATGATCTTCAAAATATCGTTGTCAGTTTCATGAGAACACCACTTAAATGAATCCCGATCCATCAATTTCCTTAAAATTGGGCAGACATCGCACCACAGCCTCAAAAGGTTAACAAAGCTGTTTGTCTCATCAGTGCGCCCATGAATGTCGAGTCCTTGGACAGCCAGAAACTCACGGGATGACAGTATCTTCATCAAAACTATCCGGTTTTTAACCAACTCTCTTTTAATTTTATAGTATTAGAAAGCTAGCACGAAACATTCACGTCAGCCTTTCTTCATGAACTCAAAATTTAAGACAAATTCTGAGCCGCATTACGTTATTTAAATTTTTTGAATTTTATAAGAGATTTTTTTTTTCCAGTTTTGAAAGACTGATTCAATGAAAGTCAATTATAATTTTTATTAAAAAGTAATGCATTTTTTATTGAATGCTGATTTTCAAATTGGGCAGAAAACCACGTTTTTTTATTTTTCATATTTCCAACTGTAGAGTTTCATCCAATGAGTGAGAATGGTTGAGAAGGAGTCCCACACACACTTCTTTTCTCATGTCTGTGCGGGAATTTCACCTTGTACCTACTTATAAATTGGTTTTAGGACTGACTCACTGATTACACTTTTCCACTTACACCTGAGTTTTTAATCTTACCCAGTATGGTATTTTTACATAAAATAGCTAATGTTTTCTGAATCACTTACTAGAGCAATTACCTGTATTCTTATTTGAAATAAATCACAATATTATACACTAGGTCACTCAAAACACAGTTAACAAGAATATTGATACAGTATAGACAAATAAACCTTAGAACGTTTAACTGGACTGAACTATCACTAGCAGAATAGTCTGGTATATATAGATATTAATAAGATAGTTTTGGAAAGGTTTGATCTTTTTAGATTGCACCCGAATTTATCGTGTTAAATTTCGTGCCCGGGTGGGATAGCTTTGTGGCGTCCCCCTATATAGCCGGTGGATAATACAGTCCATTCGCTATAGGAGTGGTGTTAACCGACAGCCAGTAAAAGCTACCAGATCTACTCTAATGAAACCATTCGCCAAACCATATTACCTACAAAACCATGATATGTTGAGTTGTCAATTTTTGCAGTCAAAACGTTGACAGAAACAACTATTTTTAATCTGGTTTATCTTTTGATCATTCTTTAAATTTTCTGCTAGTTTTCAGCTACCATATTTCTTATGACGATTTTACTCTGGGAAAATATGAAAATAATCCCTAAACCTAACTCAGCCTGGGAGTGATAGGGAAATGTTAACTATACGCTAAACGTTTCACTTCGAGACTGTACAAAAACTGTTACGATTACAAATACAATTATAAGAGCCTCTCTTGTAGACAATGCTATCCTCAATTTTTTATTATAAGTTTAACACACACTTTGACAATATGAATGATTTACGTTATAATTGAAAAAAAAAACATCTTTTAGGTCACCATTTATTTATTCAAGATGGAAAATGTAAAATAGCGCGCCACCAAATGATACTAATATGTAAAATTTCATGTTAGTATCAAAATTTGATTGACCCGCCTCGATGGGGTAGTTAGCTAACGCGCTAGTTTCATGTTAGCTAGACTGCCGAGGACGGGTAGATTGAGGTTCAAATCTCGGTCGGGTGAGCTGGAGTTTTTCCTAAATGGTTTTCCACCCTCCATCCATGCAAATGCGGGATCATTTCCTCTAAATTCAACCTTCCCAATTCCTAACCCATTAGTGTAATTAGTACATAGGCGTATAACCCGAGCGGGTAGTAAGACATGGTGCTAAAAAAACAAGTAAATTATTTTTATTCTTAGCAACTCCACTATTACACCTAGGCTAGGTTATGTTAGGTTTGGGGATTATTTTCATATCAAGCCCAATCTACGCTAGCCTCGAGCCTCGGGCAACCACCCCTGTGTGCAGCATACTACATAGTAGTGCTCATGCTGGGGATTTTTTCTACTTATCTTTGGTTGGTTATTTTAAAACTAAACGCGTTTTTCATTATCAATAGATTTTAGTTTGGTTTGGTCAAAAGAATCTATCTTATTTATTAGTTTCTTAATTTTTAAGCTAAGTCTGTATTTCTTGTATTTTATATCCCTCTATTTTTGGGAGAAGGACCAATGGGCTTGGGTTTAGGCTCCTTGATGTTGAAATATTTGATAGTAACGAATAGGCGTTTTATGTGCCATAAAGACAAAATAAACCATAATTGGTAGTTTCCTTTTTGACACAATGATCAAATAATTATTTTTTTGTTATTATCAGTTGGCACGCGGATAAAGTAAAGTTCAAGGCTCATTTAATCAGGTTTATCAGCGACGGGTAGGTTGCGGTTTAAATCTAGTTTGAGAGTAACGATGGTGTTGGTTTCTTAGTGGTTTTTCACTCTCCCGCCATGCAAATATGGTTAAACATTCTCTAGGATCTACCTTCCTCTCCTCTAGTATACTAGCGTAATTAAAAATGTAGTTAGTTTAGTTTGTATTTGTGATGAACTTTCTTGTATGTTACTGTGTATACTCTGTATTTTGGGTTAAACTTAACTAAAACAAACTAACTAACCAATTAACATAGTTGTTGATTTGTGATAATCTTGTTTTTATGTTAATGCATGTATTCTGCCTTCTGGAAAATAGTGAGGCATGAATTTAATAATTTCATAAAAACATAGTGGCTAGCATTATTTTGAGCATATGTGATAACAGAACAAAGAAAAATAGGTTATCTGAAGTTTTGCCCAACCATTGTACCGTGCGAAATACAATTGCAATTGTGAAATATAATTTTGTTTTGGAAGTTATGAAAGATCCAGTTCTCTGCTCAGTTAGATGTTTCAGTCCCAGTTTTCCGAATATCAATTTGAAATAAAGCAACATCTAATCTTGCTAGTATTTTATTTTTATCAATAAGCATCATGTGTATTTTAAATGTGTTTATGTTATTCATGGGAGTTCTTTATCTCTACCTGAGCAGACACTATAATTATTGGAAGAAAAAGGGGGTACCTCATCTTAAGCCATCTCCCTATATCGGTAACTTGAAGCAGCTCTTGAGAATTAAGGAGTGTCCGGGACAGTTTCTTGCTTCACTCTATTTTAAAGGTGTGGGCAAACCATACTTTGGTTTCTTTATATTCGACAGGTGAGCAGTATCCAAAATATTATGTGTGCAAAAGAACATTTTAAGTCTCTCGTATGACCCAATCCAATGGGCACATTAAGGTGGGGATGCAGAGAACGCGAAAAAAGGCTAGAATCGTTTGCAGTTTATTTAGATTTTGTTGTTGTTGCCAAAATAAGAAACTATTTATTCAGTACAAACATAAAGCTTAATTTACTTCATATTGCGATATCAACAGTTGTTGAATATCTGTCATGAACATAGCGGGATTAGACGAGAAACTTTTTAAATGGTGAAAAAAAAGTTTCCACTAAATTCCAGGACAACCATGACAGATATTCAACAACGGTTGATGTCACCATGTGAAGAAAATTAAACTATATTTCTACTGGAAAATATTATTTGATTTTATTCGACCAAAATTGTTTTGCTCTAAAAAACACCTCAAAAATACTGCAATTTTATTGAGTTCCCTACATTCCCACCATAAGAAAGGTGTTAGTCTTGTTTTACGAAGACAGGGAAGTTAGAGTTCGAATCCCGATCGGGTGTATAGATGTGTGCTTTACAAAGTGGGGTCTGAATGTTATTTCCACGCAAATGTGTGTACGTTTCCTCCATACTCCACCTTTGATGACAAACCCTATTATTAAAGGATATTACACTTTTTTAAATATATTTTTTCAAAGGAAAATCAGCATATGCCATATAAGGAATTATATCTTTTGAAAATGAAACTCTGTAAATTTAACTTGTTTAGTTTAAATTCACCCGCAACTGTTATAAGCTAACCTAGTCTGGTTTGCCGTTGACGGTTTGGGAGGAGGATTGGGGTTCAAATCCTGGATGTAAGTACTTCCTCAATGGCTTCCCAGTGTTTCCCCATGAAATTATGGACACATTTCCTATAACTTTGACCTTATTCATCCATAGAATATTAGTGTGGATAATGCACATTCCTATAGCCCAATTAGACAGTAAAACGCGAGGGAAAAAATTATGACTTCATCGGTATCTCACAAATGAATGTTTCTTGCTCACTCGAAAACTGTGTTGTTTTGTTTATTTACAGACCTGCACTGATAATAAGAGATCCGGAACTAATAAAGCATATTTTACTGAAAGAATTTGACCATTTCACGGATCGTTTTGTGACAGCGGACGAAAAGATTGACCCTATGGGAGGGAAAAACATATTTCTCATCAAAGGATCACGGTGGAGACATTTGAGATCGAACTTGTCGACTACCTTTTCTTCGGGAAAGCTCAAGAGGATGTTTCCTCTCATCGTGAAATGCGCCCAAGACCTGAGAGACTACGTCGGAGAAAACGGCTCCCCGAAAGACAACCTTCTGGACGTGAAAGACGTCATGGCAAGATCTGCCATAGATGTCATAGCTTCCTGCATGTACGGCATAGACAGTGGCGCGTTGAGAGAGCCTCATGGCGAATTCAGAAAGTTCGGAAAGAACGTTTTCGCCTTCTCTCCCAAAAGGGCGATCGAAATGTTGGCATTCTTTTTCACACCGGGTCTCATAAGGTTTGTGAAAGGCATGTTCTTTCAAAGACATTCGGACAAGTTTTTAAGGGGTGTGTTCACGGAAGCCGTCAAAGAAAGAGAAACAGGGGAATCATTCAGGAATGATCTTGTCGATGTATTGCTTAGCTTGAAGAGAAAGAAACTAGAAGAAAAAGAAATTAAAGGCATAACAAAGAAGAAGGATACAGAGGAACTTAAAACACTAGGTAGCCTACATTTGAATAAAATAATCTAATAAATTGTATCATGGTATTTAACAAACATATTTTAATATCGTCATGAAGAAGGTTGTTTTAAGGAAGTGTATCGCATTAGTGTGTTAGAGAATGGAGAAAACATAAGGATACATTATATGGGGAGTAAGTAAAACATTCTCAATGCAAGCAGCAGAGATTCGAACCATCACCTCACCTTCACTGGCAGCCTCGTATTTTCCAAACCTGACTCTAAGACCGTGTGATCCCTCATAAAACTGTATTTTGGTGTTAAGAACATTATTTTTCTGGAAATTGTCTTTCTTTATTTTATTTATTTTCTTATTTCCAACTTCTCTTTCACATCGAAATTACAGATTGTAGACATGTCTCATTCTTAATTAGCAGCTCTTTCTTCCAAAAACATTTAACAACTATTTTACAAGCGATTGGCTCAGGGCCAGCGAGTCCAACTAACTTGCTTAGCTCCGATCTAGGAGTTTCCAATTCCAGTAGGAAGCATGTTAAGTAATTTACCACTTTATTACACTTAGTTTTTACCACCTTCGGCAAAGGAAAATTTGGCAGAGTCTACGAATATTTTTACCTCCTGAAGGGTTTCTTTCCATGTCTAGAATACACGGACGAAGATCTGGTGGCCCAGGCAGTTATCTTCTTTACGGCAGGGTTTGAGACTACCTCCATCACCACGGGGTTCGCCCTGTACGAGCTGGCCATGCACCCTCAAGTGCAGAAGAAGCTGCGCGAACAGATAGGACAGGTGTTGGACACCCATGATGGTCATATCACTTATGAAGCAATCAGGGACATGAAGTACCTTGACATGGTTCTTTCAGGTATTGAGGTGAAGGCTCTGTAAGGAGGGATACAATAAGATAAATGATAGGTAATGAATGGCACCACAGGCTGTTGAAGGAAGAATACATTAAGGTCGATATTACGCTGGATGGTATTAATTGTAGGCTGAACACATGGATGTAATTATGGTTCTTAAATTTTAGACTGTAAAGCCCAATACAATAAGTAAAAAATAATGTAGAACCGTTGCAGAAATGAATGATCAAATATAAAGTATATCTTGTCTTCTTGTTTACAGAAACTCTACGTATGTACCCACCGTTACCCTTTCTTGATCGCAACTGCGTTAAAGACTTCACGATCCCTGGTACAGATATCGTCATAGAGAAGAACACCCCCTTGTATATCCCTACCCTCGGCATGCACCGGGACCCGATACTATTCCCAGAGCCTCTGAAGTTTCTCCCGGAGCGATTCGCTCCTGAAAACAAGGAAAGCATTCATCGGTTCTCTTATCTACCGTTCGGGGAGGGTCCGCACATGTGTATAGGTGAATAATTGTGGCCGGGGGTCGTTATGTTAGTCATCCAAGGTAGTTTCCCACGGGGTCAATTGTACGACCCTGTATTTATTGAAAAGTCGTAGCCATGGACCAGTCCACGATTATAGACGTTCCCATAGTGTATTTTCTCACTTTGTCAGAACGAACAGACCTCGGCTTCACTAGGATGTTTGTCCATGACTAAAGGTATCGTGGGTTTTCCAACCTGCCAAATAATAAACGACCACTGAAGGTAGAAGTTGTGCACGATCTTGATCACTAGCTCCCACTAGATAAGAACACAACTGATGCGGACATAAGTCATACGTTTGACCCCGTGGGAACCCATCTAAAGTACTTATTACATCCAAGAGCGTGAACGATCTAAAACAAAAGGGAAATACGTAAGTTTTCTCGTTGTAAAGGAATTAAAGTTTAAGTTTCATGAGAAGAGTCTTATCCGACAGCTAGAAAAGTAAATCGAGCTACTTTTACGTATGTAAACGTCAAAACATACGAACTGCAGCTGTAACTTTTGATATAAAAACAATAAATTTAAAATAACTCTAAAATTTTAGAAAAATACTATAAATGCTGGCTGAAAAAAGATTTTGTATTTTTTTTAAAACACCGTCATGTTTCAGGCATGCGGTTTGGTCTCTTGGCCGCCAAGACGGAGTTGGTCCACTTGCTATCATCTTGGGAGGTGGTGCCTTGCACTGAGACGCCACGGACCATGGTCCTCAGCCCGTATGTCCTCTTCCTGAGAAACTTGGGCAAGATACCATTACTCTTCAGGGAGGTACAGATTCCGGTTCCGGATGGACTCTAGGGGGTGGCGGTTAAAGATTAAGGGGGAGGGAGGTCGAAGGTAATGCGAGTTAAGGTCGGTATTTTTGCAGATCTTATAACGATATTTTTTTGGGTCAAAGCAAGTAAAACCTAACTTCAGTAGATACTTTAAGTTTAATTTACAACATTTATAAGGTAGGCAATCTGAAAAGTTCTTGAATATGCCATAATGAGCATCCCAGAATTTGATCAGAGATTTTTTCTTAATATAAAAAGTTTACTATCAATCTTAATTATGTAAGTGATAGATCTTAATGATCTTTTGAGATTACAATGTGTATAAAGTTAAACTAAACGTATCTACTGAAACATTATCTTATTTATTTTGTACAAAAAATATTTTTGTTAACACAACTGCAGATATGTAGCCATTAACTCGTGCTCTAGCCAACCTCTTAGAGACCTTGCGTTTCAGGCGACGGACGATCATCTATGAGAGGCAATGGTTTCAGATGTAGTTGAACATAAACTTCACATAAACATAATCTTCATGAAAGTGCGATGGTAGGCGAAGGGAGGGGGGGACGAGTGATTCGGAGCCGCGGTCTCAAGTGCTAATAGCCCAACTTGCGTAAACTGTGTGTGAAAACAATAGTAATAGTTAAATACAATCGTGTCTTTTAGATGCGTACGCAAAATTTTTAATTCCGAAAATTGGATAATTTTAAGAAAATCAAGAATTTAAAATATCTACTGCAGCTTCTGTGATTATTTTTTCCTTCAATTTATTGCCTAAGTTAAGTGTAGATAAATCACAAGTAGCAAACCCCCCAATACCTCTGTAAAAGATTCATATCTCATACTCTGGCAATTCAATCAAATTTGGCTAAATTAAAATAATACAATTAAAACTATGCATATTTATGAATAAATATGTGGTAAGAGAAGATTGTTAGCAATCATAATTCAATTAGTTATTTTCCAATAAATATTTTAACCATCTTATTTTCAACTACGTATTTTATTATCTTCCAAAAATTCCTTCATCCTCTTCTTCCATTACAGATCGTCCAACACCTCAAAACAGTTGATTTTAAAGAATACTACAAGATTCTGCTATTGGAGAAGATTAAGTCATAAGTGTATAAAACATATTCTATATTATGCTTAAACTTTATCATAGAAATAAAAAAAATTATATTTTGATTCATATTAAAACTCGATTTGCTTCTCTGTTGTCACATTATTCTGTATTTTAGATTTTTATTTTCTAAAATGTATTATATCAGTATTAATTTACAAATTATTTTTATTATAAAGCTATATAGTTAAATATTTTTGACCTACAAATAATTCTTGGTGTTGATTTTATTTGTTATTAGTTATAAAATATAATTTTAATGTATTTGAGTACATAACAAATATCCATTTTGAATAACAAGTCATAATATATTTCTATATACTACGTTTTACTATGCTTAGGCTCTCTGTAAATTTACATAAATGGATTAGAAATGAGAAATGAAGAGCTTAGAGTTAATGAGTTCGCATTTTAAAAAGTGTTAATAAGTTGTATTTTATTCTTGTTAACAGAAAATTATGTAGGCTTAGCTATTTATACATGCACATAAAGCGACAAAGACTAGTATCGTTGAATGTATATATATATATATGTGTACATATACATACATGTATATGTATATATATATATATATATATGTGTGTGTACATATACATACATGTATACATACATATATGTAATAGTATACACGCTTTCAACGCTAGTATTCTCTATTAACACATGTCTCATCAAAGAAAAATTCATGTAACTATGCGTTCTAAAATGTACAAAAAGTGTCACGGGTGCATTAAATCCAATTCGATGGTCGCATGATCTCAGGTGTCACTCTCGCGATTGGAGTTCGAACCTCTGTTGGGTGTATTGAAGGAGTTTTTTTTCCTAAATGGTGTTCCAATTTACCTCAACGCAAATGCAGAAACACATCCTCTAAGTTCAACCGTCCTCATACCTAGTACATTCGCGTACTTAGAATTATGTGCGTAAAAAACGATCGGGTAGTAAGGCATGGTGTTTAAATAAAGTAATAGCTTATAATAATAATAATTATTATTATTAGCAACGCGTCTTACTACCCGTTTGGGTTATACACACTTACGCTAATGTGTAATGGTAGGGTGATTGTGAGATGAAATGGAGGACCTACAGTTTAACGTGGAATCCGAACCACGCTGGAGGCCTGGCATTCCCCACATTCACAAGATGTATTGTCAGAGGGGAAGGAAGTGATTGGTAATCAGATAAATCTATGCCGGGACCGAGGATTGAACCCCAGTCCCACAGCACAGAAGTCCGACATCTTACCTCTAGACCACCAGGTCGCCCATAGCTTATAATTAAGACTGGTTATATCACACGTTTTACTAAACACTCGTTTTAAATATTATCTTGGAAAACATTCCATGCATGAAAAACATACCGAGATGTGGAGCACCCCATTTGTTTATGAAACTTATGTGCATATTATTAAGGCTCATCATAGACTACAAAGAAACATGCCAACCCATTAAAAATAACAAGCACTATCAGGTTACACGAAAACTTAAAACGAACAAGCAAAATGAAACCATTCGCTCATAGCCGGACAAAAAAACATTTACTTATAATTTTTTATATACCCATGTGGACTACCTGAATATTATATACTAAAGGGTCAGCGATGAGGATGGTAAAGTTTAGAGGAAGTTTAGGATGTATCCACAATTTAATGGCTGGGGGAGAAGGAAACCATTTATGAAAAGTAATAATCTCAGTACAGTAGACCTGGGTTCAAGACCTTGTAATACCGTCATCGGAAAATTAGACCAGATGGAATTAGACGACATGGAATATACGCTTATGTACTAACTACGCTAATCTGTTAAGGATTATGAAGGTTTAACTGATAGGAAGTGAACCCACATTTGAGTAGAAAACTACTTAGGAAAAACCACCATCTGGATCGAACCCCGATTTCCCCGTTTTTCGACAGTCTAATCTCGCATGTGAGTAGAGCGCTATACTGTGCGGCCACCGAAGCGGGTACCAATTACTTAAGAGTGTGTCTAGTTTATTTGTGGCAACATCGTATAATGTGTCAGTATTTTAACAAAGTTGATCTACTTTAAGCGGAGCACAAGAGCTGTCAAGAACTATTTATTAATTTGTAATTAATACCATTATAATTTTTAATTTAATAAAAACATGTCAAATGATATGATCAATGAACTTTTTTTTCCATAGCTATTTGATTAAAATGGCAATTTTTTTAAAAGAATAATACTTATAATTTTTGCAAATGTGAAATGCATTATAAAACACAGAGAAACTAATATCTAATAACCCGCTTCGATGGCCACAAGGTCTAAGGCGTCACTCTCACAACAGACTGGACATTCGATAGGGGAATAGTAGGGTCCGAATCCCTCTTGGGTGTACTGACGGGGGATTTCCCTAAATGACTTTATATTCTCACTTCACGAAAATCTGTGTATACTTTCTCGAAATTAAACTTTCTCCCCCCCATACCTAACGCATTAGCGTATTTAGTACAGGCCTATGCGTATAGCCCAAATGGGTTGTAAGACGCGGTGTTAAAAAAAAATATCACCTATTTCATTTTTCAAAGAAGCTTTTTAGTTGATTTTTTAAATGTTCACACTTTTTCTTAACAGACAATGCATTTCATTGTACATCGGTAACAATTGGTAAATAAAAACATAGCACTTAATCACCGTTCGATTATTAACGGGAAAATCTTATCACCAGTGGTTTGTTATTGTTTATTCTTTCTTTACAGTGTAGAATAGTACTTTGGCTTGCTCAATGCCTGACAAAATAAAAGGTATTGTTCACAGTATTTCAGAATAGTTCCTGGCTTCTTTTAGATTCTCATATATTACAGTTTTGGGATTTAAAAAATGAACTTATTAGAGTTTAAAGACGAGCCTACGAAGCTATTTTTTTTTAAACAAGGACAGCGATTGTTTTAATGAAATGGCATCTTGGGTGAGACAGTAAATGGCATGTTTAATCGTACTATTGCTCTGTTGGTAAAAATAGAAGTGGGAATCTGTACATTTTAAACTTTTTCTGCTAAAATGTTTAGATTTGGATGGTTTGGATAATGGTTTCACTGTAATTAAGTTTAATACGGCAAAGTTGAACTTTTATCATTATTAAAATAAATAATTTAAAGCATGGTTAATTCTCAGAAAAATTAGTTTTTAGGTGGAAGGTGGTTATAGTTGAGGTTGGTATGTTTGTAGTTCTTATAACAAAACAACTTTTGGTAAAAATATATCAAATATACGTTTATTTTAACTGTTTACAAATAGTAATCTCAACAATAATTCTTGATATTTGAGTAAAAGTAGCATTAGAATATATTGTTTTTAAATTAAGAGGATAATTGCTGGTCACACTCCGCTAGGATCATGAACAATATTCACAAAACCCTTCATAATACTATGTGTAGAAAATTAAACTAAGATGAAGCAATATTTTATTTATATTGACTAAACAGGTTTTCATACCTGTGACATCACGGCCAGTTAAGATAGGATTTCCCATGAATTTACGTTTGATTCAACGGGTATTAAAACATCTAACATTGAAACAAAACCCACATATTCTTAGATAATTTTAGAAAATCTTAGATTGTCACAATATTTTTTACTTTTTATTTTGAAGGAGTTTTTTTTAGATGTAATAAACGTTGTAAGCGTCATAAGCAATATAGAACACCACCTTCACACATAACCGAAATATAGGATGTTTGGTAACAGTTAACTGAGGGAGAGCGAAAATAAAGCTTTTCTCTATTAGACCTGAAGCTTCCTCAGCGATGATGTTGAGTGTAGACACAAGTCATGGTTGTGTTTAGATGAGCTTATGTGTGATGTAACAGTTTCTTAAACTGCTGTTTGATATTTTATAATTTTAATTTAATTTTAATAGAGCATTTCAATCAATCAAAAAGTAGTGTCCGTTACAAATCATATTTCTAAGAATGTATATTTATTTTGAGTTACTTAAATATTAGTCACACACGTGTTCAATTGAAACCATAATGTTCCTATATTCGCATGACTACACTGGATATCATCTCTGAGATAACTGCAAGGTTACTATTGGGAAACTGCGTTGTCATTCTCTCACTTTTGTGTGGTCAATCTCCCCTCAAATATAAGACAAGTTTCACAACGCCGGTTAGTCGAGGTTGCCAGTAGTTCCTTCTTACAGCACACCACCCTCTGACATAACTGAGAGCGAGGAGATTTGGCAACAGCTAACTGAGGAAAGTGAGGATAAAGATTTTCTCCATATGACCCGTAGTTCCTTCAAAGGTGATATTGGATGTATGGTGCTTTTATAGTTTAGATATAATACACTAGAGGACTTTGCTATCGATATTTTTGACTGGCTGGACATATTATTATTTTAATTTCCTATAATAAAATGGTATAAAACGGTAGAGTGTGAAAACAATATAAAACGAAACGTGTGCATTGCAGACAACGATTTATTCTCAATTGTTTGACCACAAACGAAGCTTCTAGTTGGGTCAAGAACGCTTACGCTGTCTTTTGTTCGACTCATCTATTTCATAGGGTATTGTGGAACGTAAAAGTCTATAGTAACTACGCCTTGAACAACTTCCTTTTTTCCGTAGCAAACTCAATGTGTTAATAATAATAAGAAATCAACCAAGCTTATCCCAACCTTCATAGTCTATTAGAATAACATTTAGGATAAATTAATACTTTTAAAAACAAGTTATTTAAATGAAATTTTATCATGTGTGTGTTTTGATAGAGAGATGTTAATTAATTATTTAACTAACTAATCAAAATATTTTAATGTCTGACTAAGACGCGGTGCTAAAAATAAATAGTTAATAGTGCTGAAAGCTTAACTATTTTTTGTAAAAATATATTTTCTCAAAAGACAACATAAACGTTATCCAAACTTCAAATATTTTACCTTATTATCAATACTCACTAAACAAAATATAATTAAGAATAATATGCCGATTTTTTTGTCACTATCTCTTACAACCCGTTTGGGCTGCATGTATTGTTTTAAATTAAAAGCTTGTATTTTTAAAAGATACGACTACATTTTTACTGAGAGCTGACCTTTCAGTAACCGGAACCATCTATTTGATGAGTTTTCATGATATAGTATTATCATTTCATGTTATTTCAACAGGTATGGATAATAGCTCTTCGTTTATCGCCGAAAACTTTGGACGAATTCATTTTAATGTAAGTGGAGCTAGATTTATATTTTAATGTTTATTTAGACATTGTACTCAAGGGGTGGTCAACCGTGAACAATAGTGAATATAATAATTTCATAGCAGTTACTTACCATACATATAACTCTGAAAAGTTTGGAATTTTTTTATTAAAACATATTTTTTTTCCTAATTTAATGAGAATCACTGCTGCGATACGAATCCGGCCAACCAATCGTCAGGATAGTCGGTGTCCGGGCTTTAATATTCATTGTCTTGTTCAGATCATTAAAATTAGCTTATTGGTTCTAGTCCTAGAGGCTATATAACGTCATTAATACACACTTTGATGGTCGCACTGTCTAAGGCGTTAATATCGCAAGAGACGAGACCACCAATGACCGGGATATTTGGGTGTAATGAGGGTAGTTATCCATAGATGATTTTCCACGTCAATGCAGGTACACTTCCTTTAAATTAAACCTTCCTCATCCCAAACATACTATAGTAGTATATAGGTGTATAACCCAGACGGGCAGTTAAACGCGATGTTAAAAAAGTCACTAAATGTCTGGGTGTAATTCAGGGTTTGGTTGGCCACTCTGATCGGAGCGGTCGTCTTTGTCATCAGCTTCTTGTTTTTTACGCGCCATTTCAACCACTGGGTGAAGAAAGGAGTCCCCTGTCTGACACCTAACCCGTTTGTGGGTAACCTTTTACCAATGCTACGTCTTCAGGAATGTCCGGGGGTTCTTGTAGCCTCTTTGTACAACGGTGCTCCGAAACATCCTTACGTGGGGTTCTTCGTATTCGACAGGTAGGATTCTGATAGGAAAAAACTTTTATAAAATACAAACTCATTTTTGTGGTCATTTTGCTATATTGTTAGTGTCATTTTTATAGCTATTATTCATATTAGCTATCAACGTGACACATCACTTTAAAAATACATTAAAGTAGATCTAGTATCTTTTCTAGTTGCCAGATAATATTCTTTATCAGAAAATTGGACTGTACGTAGTTGCTTATGATAGGAAAAAACTATCTAGAGTAAAACAATTTTTTTTGCACCAAATCTTACTTCTCGTCCGGATAATCCACAATTTATACTATTGAGCTAAGGATAGGAAGGTGAAATTTAGAATAAATGTGTCTGAATTTGAGTGGAGGTAGAGTGGGAAACAATTTAGGAAAACACCACCTTGAGTACACTCAACCGGGTGTACATAAGGGAGATATTAGGACCGTTCCTAATATGACATCTCACTCTCCACACTAAAGTGGGTGCATTTTCTCCAATATACCCCTGATAATATATTCATTCTTTAATAACTTTAAATAAACATTTAATATATTAAACTCTCATACACAAACATAAAACATTCTGTTTTTGGTTCGTTTAGGCCTGCCTTGTTGATTCGAGAGCCAGAAATGGTGAAGAATATTTTGGTAAAGGACTTCGAATATTTCTCTGACCAACATACCTCTGCCGACGAGAGTGCAGACCCTCTTGGTGCAAAAAACATCTTCTTACTCAAAGGTCCCAAATGGAAATACGTAAGATCACATATATCTTGCATATTTTCTTCTGGAAAAATGAAAAAACATTTTGATTTGATATCTGATTGTGGTCGAGAGTTGAGAGATTACATTTAAAAAAACGGTGTAATCGTCAATCGACCCGTTGAGGTGAAAGAAATCGTGGTCATATCGGCCACCGATGTTATCACCAAGTGTCTCTTTAGCATTGAGGGTGACTCACTCAAAAAAGAGGATGCCAACTTCAGGAAATATGGGAAAAAAGTGTTTGACTTTACTTTAATGAGAGCACTAGAGCTTTTGACTTTCGTGTTTGTACCATCACTGAACAAACTCGGATGTTCTATCTTCTTCCAAAAAGAAACGGATGCGTTCATTAAAACTAAATTTAAAGAGCTGATTGGTGAGAGAAGGACAGACCGTTTGCATCAAAAAAATGATCTTATAAATCTACTTGTAAAACTAACGGATTCAAGCTCTGAAAGGAATGAAACTGGTTTACAAACAGGAAAAATAATGAAACCGCATGAACGATCTTTTGGTAAGTTTAATGATTCAGGTGTGCCCATAATTATAAAACAATTGATACGATATGATACCGTGTGAATAATAGATTATACTACATTCATGTTAAGCTATATTGTTGCTAGAATTGGGTCTTTATAATCCACTCTTTTTTGAATCTGAATTTTCATTTTATCTACGAATCATGAATTTGATTCAGAAAAGTAGAAAAAAGGATGAACATGAGAATAAATAAATGTTAATATTTTGCGATATGATGTTTTCTATATAACACTCATTTAAGTGTTAAACTAATGGCCTTGTGATCTGGCTGTTAAGTTTCTCCTTTAGTTATGTTGGGGATTAACCACCATTAAAGTGAACGTGTAAGGGACGCAAGATAAGATAAGTGTTTATGCAATTTCTATGGCAACAATTTTTCTGGTCAAAATAAATAGAATATTGCTTAAGTCAAAACTCAGAGTTTAATTTTCTTCACGCAGTGATGTCAACAGTTGTTAAATATATGTAAAGGATGTCCTGGAATTTAATGACAACTTTTTCTCTTCATTTAAAAAGTGTCTCGTCTAAGGCCTCCATGATCATGACAGATATTCAAGAACTGTTGATCTCACCATGTGAAGAAAATTAAACTCTATGTTTCTACTGTGAATATATTTGATTTATTTTTACCGAACCAATGTTTCGGTAATAAAAACTGCAAAAAAAAAACCCTAGTCTTGTATCACGTCCCCTACACTCCCACCTTAAAAGAAGTTTGAATTAATTATTATTATTATATTGTTCACTAAATCTCTATTCTTGACTATCCATAAGAATTTTAGGGTTCGAGAATCCAAGAGTCTCATAACTAAATCTCTAAACAAATGAGTGTAGTGGAGTTTAGCTTCCTAAATCATCACTGATTTTGTGATGTTCTCATTTAGATTTTTTTAAACAATACATGGTGCCAAATTTGATCATACCTATAGTAGTAGCATCGTTATTTAATCCTTTGCGAAGCTTCAGAATTTCGAATTTTAATATCAAATTAGTTAATTAAATAGTATAAAGGGTTTTCCTAATATAATTTTACATTTATGATCTGTTAAACCTTCGTTTGTTTGTTTTTCAAAACTAAGTTGGTTTGAAAATATATTCAAGATATTCACAAAAATAATATTCTATTTAGAATCAATTGATAATATGTTTTTCTTCAAAACTTGATATTTGATTTGTTATCTTTGACTTTTTTTTTTAGCAAAACGTATTTTATGTATATATATATATATATGTGTGTGTGTGTGTGTGTGTGTGTGTGTAATAATTACGCCAATGAATTAGGGATGAGAAAGGTTGAATTTAGAGGAAAGCTACTAAAATTTGCGTGCAGGTAGAAGAAGTGAAAAACCAATTTTGGGGGGAAAAAACACCTTTACATAGCCGACAAGGATTTGAACCCCGATCTCCCCGTCACCGGCAAACAAATCTACTGTGGGAGTGTCGCCCTTGACCAGGGGTCAGCCACCTTTTTGATATTGTGGGCTATATGGGCTTAAAAAATATCTTGGTGGCCCAGTTTACAAAATACATCGAGCAAAAAATTTCTACTCTATAATTTCTCATATAGTAAATATTTATTAGTCTATTTTTATGGAAACATCCATTTTTTTATAAATATTTCGCGATCAGTTAGAGGGCCAGATCCAGCCCGCAGGCCGTAGGTTGCTGACCACCGCCTTAGACCACGCGACTATCGAATCAGGTATTTTATTTGGTACTAGCTCAAGCTACTTAGACAATATTAAGATTTTATTAGAAAATGAAAACTCAAATATAACCTTTTTTTAGCACCGCATCTTACTACCCGTTCGGGCTATACACCTATATACTGATTACACTAATAGTTTATGGATTAGGAAAGTTTAATTAAGAGGAACTGCACCCACATTTGCGTTAAAGGAGAGTGGAAAATAATCTAGGGAAAACCACCTTCAGTGCATCCAACCGAGATCGAACCCCGATCTCCCTATCTTCAGTAGTCTAGTCTAACACGAGAGTAGTGCGTTAGACCTTGCAGCCACCGAAGCGGGTAAACATAACTAACTATATTTCTTTCTTTTTCCACGCAAATAAATAAATAAAAGCGGAAAGAGAGTTAAAATTAAAAACTCAAATGTTGCCAACAGAGTTGACAGACGAAGACGTGGTGGCCCAAGCGGCCATTTTCTTCACCGCCGGTTTCGAATCTACGTCCATCACCACTAGTTTCGCCCTTTACGAGTTGGCGTTGTTCCCTTCCATCCAGTGGCGGCTTCGGGCGGAGATAGGTGCCGTACTTGCCCGTCATGGGGGTAACATCACGTACCAGTCTGTGAACGAGATGACCTACCTGAACATGGTTATCAAAGGTTCGAGAGCTATTGGTTTGTATTTAAACTACCTGGCACGTCTCGCCCACAGCCGAGATAGTGTTTCATTAGAGGCCGAGTAAATATATTGCTAATAAGCAGGGCCGGTATTTTGACAGCACATCTTTTTAATTATGGTACTTTACATCACTGACAAAGCTCATGTGAACATTTATTCTGTTCATGATACCTTGGTTGTGGAAATTATTTTACATAGGTTATTATTTGGTGTTTTTAGGTAATTTTTAAATTGTTTAAATAATAGTTTAGTTATTTTAAGGGATTTTTGAGTCAAAATTAAACAACAAAGTTTTTAATTACTATCATAAACATTATATATATACACGCCCACCCAATCACGACGTTTCCTGACGGCGTGGCAAGAAACTGTACATATAACTAAAAACAAAACAAATAACTCCGTACTTATCCATCCTCACTAACTTTCTCCATACTTCCCTATCCTTCCATACTCCATACGCTTCAACAACACCCATACACCGAGTCATACATGTTCTTTTACTATTAAAACTCTTGATATTTCTCTTTTTCACACATTTGTTTACAACATTTAGCCACGTATTATATGGCGGATGGCCTACCACTTCCTTTTGATACACACATTCTACCTTCATATGTTTGCTTCGTCACTCGATCCACACCACTCATCCTCTCAACACGCCCAAACAAATGTAAATACTATCAATATTTTATTAATTCAAATAAACTAAAGTTTTCTTATCACACAGCTGTCGGGATGAGAAGATGATGTAGGCAATGAGTTCTGTATTATATTTGCTTGTGTGGCTGTAAAATACACATTCCCAATTATAGTAATTAATATGGAAAAGGTTGCGTTGGGAGGAGATAGCTATTACTTCTGAAGCAGTAAATTAATGTTATTTTTAGTATAATGCAAGAGTTAACTGTTTGTGAAAAGCTTTTTATTGTATGTAATGCTATAGAGTAAATAAGTAATCATTAACTATCCAAGCACCAATGGTTCGTTTAAAGCTTCACAAACGAAAAATATAAAACCGATGATTTAAAACATGCCCCCCCCCCTTCCCCTAACGATTCCTGAATGAATCCTAACTTTGCCGATATTTTGTTCCAGAAACTCTGCGAATGTACCCGACACTACCCTTTCTGGACCGCAACTGTGTTAGAGATTACGTCTTACCTGGCACCGACATTGTTATTGAGGAAAACACACCCGTATTTATACCCGTCTTGGGAATACAGAGGGACCCGAAATATTTCCCGAGGCCGGACCATTTCGACCCGGAACGTTTCAGCGAGGAGAATAAGAAGTTTCTCACACCGTACACATATCTCTTGTTTGGTGAAGGTCCGCACATGTGCATCGGTAGGTTGCGCTCGATTATTTATTCATTTACCGAGCGTAGAGGGGTTCTGTTTTAATTAAATCATTTTAGTATTTCGTCTGTCTGTCCAGATATTTGATACACGATTACTGTCAAATGCGTTGACCAATTTTAACGAGATTTTGCAGGGACATTCTTTGAACCTAGGTCGAAATATCTAATTACATAGTTATTCAACCTACTTCAATATGGCGGTCAACAAAGAAAATATTTTCGTTTACTGGCTTGTCTCAAGGGATTTTAATGTAAAACTCTAAGAAATTAATCGAGTACCTAGGGCATAATTTTTAAATGTTGAAATATGTTGCTAGACTGACGTCTTAAATCATGGAAATGATTATTATTTTCTATTAATATAACGTACTATTTACTATAATAGTAGTTTGTTTTCTGATCGCCAAGAAAAAGTATTAACTTTGAATCAAAGGAGAAATATTAGGACTGTATTAACGATAATAACATGGAGGCAGTAAGGTCTACTGTTCACAGAACTACTAGTAAGACAGTAGTAACGATAATAACATGGATGTAGTGAGGTTTACTGTTCACAGAACTACTAGTAAGACTGTAGTAACGATAATAACATGGAGGGAGGTCTACTGTTCACAGAACTACTAGTAAGACTGTAGTAACGATAATAACATGGAGGGAGGTCTACTGTTCACAGAATTACTGTTACCCATTCGAGTTTTGTACAGGCTTTCGAAATAAACTCTTAGGTAATTTAAGGGGAAAATAGGATGATCTTCTCACTCTCTTTGACTTCAATTTTGTAGCATGATTTATTTATAAATAGGTCTTCATTGCTTAGTATTTGTTAGTATAATTTGCCCGTCATGGGCATAGGTCAGGTCACTTAGTCAACCAATAATTTATAATATTTGATACAGGTTTTAAAAATATATATATATATATATATATATATATATAAATAGTAAATATTGGGATAAGGTGCTTAAAATGGTCCTAGCCCCTTAAAAATACAAACATGTAGATTAAAGCCCCCCTCTTCCATGGTCTGGAATGCCTCGACTAATTCCAGTTCACCTCGTCATGTCCTTAGCGAAGAGGTTCGGGATGATCTCCGCTATGACGACCCTTGTCCACTTGTTGTCCCACTTCGAGGTGTCCCCGTGCGAGGCCACGCCAGTACCCATGGTGCTAAGCCCCAAGGTGCTCTTCCTGAGGTCCTTGGATCCCATCCCACTCGTCTTTAAGGAGGCCGAGCTACCAAGCGATTTGCCGCAGTGAACGAGGGACAGTTTGTCTGGAGAGAAGCTGAGGACTTGGTATTGACAAAAAGAAGTCTGCGAGAGGCTTCAGAAAGAGAGTTCTGTTAAATTCTCTTATATTTATCATATTCTTTAAATTGAAAAATTAAACCTGGATTAGGGAATTGAACCCAGATTTAATGCTCTTACCATTGACCTGTCCAGGAGTCATCCCGTACCAATGGTCATTCTTCACTCATATTTTAAGGCAGATTCTCTGATGAACAAGGGGAAATCGTCAGATACATATGAGTGATCAATTAATATCACGACCTATAGCAGATACTGCAGCCACCTTCTACTCGGTAGGGATGTATGATGCAAATAGTACAATGACAACTGTACGAATGCGCGCGCATATCATGATGAATAAAATAGCCAAGCTATGTTTAAAGCCGCAACCAAATATCATATTCTTTGAATTGAAAAAAAATTACACCTGGCCAGGGAATTGAACCCAGGATCTTTGGCTTATTACGTCAATGCTCTTACCAATTAGATATCCAGGAGTCGTCCCATTCCCAAGAGTGATTTGCACACATCCATCACAGACTTCGTATTAAAATATGAGTGAAGAATGACTCTGGGCATGGGATGTTGCCTGGATAGCTCAGTGGTATGAACAGTGACGTATTAGCCCAAAATTCCCAGGTCAAATTCCCGTTTCCAGGTGTCATTTTTCAATCTAAATGATATATTTAGATAGAGTTCTAAAACAACTATAATAAATTGGAGAATATCTTCGGTGGCCGCATGGTATAACGCGTTACTCTCGTGTTGTACTAGACTGCCAAAAGCGAGGAGATTGGGGTTCAATCCCGATCGGGTGCACTGAAGGTGGTTTTTCCTAAAAGGTTTTCCACTCTCTACACGCAAATGCGGGTGCACTTCCTTTAAATTAAACCTTCCTAATCCCTAACCAAAAAGTGTAATTAGTACAAAGGCGTATAACCCGAACGGGTGGTAAGACGCGGTGCTAAAAAACATAATAAAAAATGGGTGATTAAATAAATTTTTATTTATGTTTTAAGTGTTTTGCTTACACAAAATAAAGTATTCGTAAAAAGTTACAAAATAAATATTACTAGCTAATTATCTATCAAGAATGTCGTACATTGAATATTTTCACTATTCTTCGTTAAATCATTTATTGAAGACCAAGTTTTTTTTATCTGTTAGATACCATTCAACAAACGTCCTGTACGGTACAAACTAACGTACTCTTTTAGCTTACAAAATATATTAAAATCCTTAAAAGTATATCCTGACCTTTATAGGAAGCCCACTTCCGACCATCAACAGTGATTGAAAGTAATTAAAATTCGGCATTTTTTAAAAATGTTTTATTTTAATTATTGATTCATAAGAATTTGCATAGGCTTCCAATAATATTTTCTTAGGCCGGGGATAGACTAGCGCTTGGAACGTTGTGACAAGGTCGCTCTATTCTACTTTAGGATCCACGTGGTGGGTAGGCTGGGGAGCATAGTTGCCGCATAGAAAGAGTTCGCGCGTTACTACTATGCAAGCATACTCAGTGACTGTTAGGAAATCAGGCAACGTGCATCGGTTGCTATGACAACTACCCTTCACGGATTGGTCGAGCATGTGACGAGCCTTCGATCCTCAATCCGGCTGCGTTGACCTCAATCCTAAAGCAGTTTAAAACTCAGTATAGTGTATTGCATTGTTTCATTCGAGAGGGGTCAGAACAAAGCGTCCTGAACGCTGCAGCAGTTTTGCAAACGCAGATGGTTGCGTTTCTCAACCGTTGGGGCCAAGGTCGTAGAAAGAGGGGGTGGGGTCCACAAACACACATAAAAACCAAAGTCTTAAGTTTTTTTTACTCTTACTACAGTTTTAATCGTACTATATATCATTAACAAAATTTTAGTTAGTGAATATTTTAATATTTATCCTCAAGATACACCTTTTAAAACTTCCGATTGTAAAATTAGCTTTGTAAACATTTAAAATATTGTACATTTTTTTTCTCATAGAAATATAGTGTTGAAAATCAAAGGCCGTTTTTTGGGATGAGCCGAGTAAGTGGAGTCCAAGAAAATGAGGCAAACATTTTTTTCTATCATCTGTAAGATTCTACTTGAGAATCACCCTAAGAAAAGAACAGCTCAGTAACAGAACAAATTTAAGAGTCGTTAAATTCAACCTTCTTCATCCACAACTCATTAGCGTAATTAGTGCATATGTGTATAAAATGAACAAGTGGCGAGATGTGAAGCTAAGAAAACTGTTACTATATTATTATTGTTATATTAAAGGTATGATGAAATCTATCAAAAGGGAAGGTTGCAGATCACATGACCTAACACCCCGGAAACCCCCCGCGAATTACTTTTATGACTTTTTCATGGTTTTATTTGTGGTTTAAACAATAACAAAATTAAGATACAAATACAATTTAGGGGGCTGTGTTACCATAAAAAAGCACTTCAGAGAGCTTCTATAACGGTTTATCATTTAGAATTTTTCATAGTCTTCGGCATTTTGGGGGTTATTTTACCAATAAATAAAAACACTTCACAGAGCTTCAAAAAGTGTTTAATATTTAAAAAATTTCCAAGCCTTCGGAATTTTGGGGGTTATTTTATATTCAAAAAAACATTTCAGAGAGCTTCTATAACTGTTTATCATTTAGAATTTTTTCTAGCTTCCAACAATTGGGAGATGTGCCCTACCAACCCCCTCCTTCCCCCTTCCCCCGAAATTATTGGCTGGCTACGGCCTGGTGCGTGAGTATGTGAAAGTTGAGCCAGTAGCTTTTTTTCTAGCTGTCACATGTGTCCGTTCCTAAGAGAGAGACCGAGAGAGTGTGTTATTTATCTGATGCACCGGTGACTCGTCTGAATATCAATGGTATGCCCGTGGTTGAGGTGAGAACGATGGCCTTTTCACTGAACTGGATGGGAACGGGCGTATCTGAACACTTGTCCACTTCATACTCGGACAAGATGTAGGCCAGGCTACACTTCACCACCATCAGGCCAAACCGGGAACCTGTCAAATAGAATGCTCCATTAGACGCGCAATCATTTAATAAATACCATTAGAAGTATTGGCTTAGTCTATTGATTTGTTTGTTTTATTTAAGTTGGGAGTGTAGGGGAGGCGAGAAAAGTGCACTGTTTTTGCAATTTTTTTAATAGCAAAACTTTTTTTTTTTTGCCAAAATAAATAAAATATTTTTCTAGTTGAAATATAAGAGTTTACTTTTCTTCACATAGTGATACCAACATATTTTTCTAGCATCCTGTCTTACTACCCATTTGAGTTATACGGATACGTAATAATTATGCTAATGGGCTAGGAATAGGGAAGGTTGAATTTAGGAAAAGTGACTACACATTTGCGTGGAGGGAAGGTGGAAAACCATTTAGGGAAAACCAGCCCTAGTTCACCCGGCCAAGATTCGAACCTCAATCTCCCCGTCTTCGGCAGTCTAACTCAATACGATACTAGCGCTTTACCAACTACGCCACCGAGGCAGATTCAACAGTTGTTGAATATCTGGTATGAACATAGTGGCATCAGATGAGATTTCTTTTTTAATTGAGAGAAAAAGTTCTCATTAAATTCCAGGACAACCTTGAAAGATATTCAAGAACTGGCAAGGCCATCCCGTGAAGTAAATATACTCGTGTTTTTACTGGAGGAATACTGGGAAAACACTGCCTCCCCCCCTTTTTTTAGTTCCCTCCACTCCCACCTTAATAACAGTTCATGTGTAAAATAATAAATTTGAAAATATAAAGTATAAAAAAATGTAATCTAGCTAAAAAATAATGGTAGTTCTTTATGCTAACAATCCAATACTTTTTATAAATTCTAGTATTTTTTTTCCATGCAATTTAAACATTACTTATATATTTACTTTAAACTGTAAAATGTGTAGTATTTTTGTTGTATTATAATACAATCACTTTTCATTTCTATACTCATCTATGGACACGAGGACAATGACGGCCAGTACAGTCTTGTCTGGTTTGGCAATGATGACAAGGTCAGGGTTCAAATCCCAGCTTGGCCTACAGAGGTGTTTTTTCCTCCTCTTAAATGGTTTGATGCTCTCTTTCTAGGCAAATGTGGAATAATTTCCTCTAGGTTTTCTTAATCATCTCTATGTTAGAGTAACTATGCGGTTATATTAGATGATTAGTAAGACGTAGTGCTAATTAAAATGAAAATACCCGAGGAATTTAGTTAATAATTAACTGAGAAATACATTATATTTTACCTATTTCAGTGTCTGCACGGTCCAAGGCGTCATTTTAGCACTAGACTACCGTTGATGGGGAGGTTGGGGTGTTCGAATCCGGATCGGGTGTAATGGGGGTGTTTTTCTTTTTCAAAACTGTTTTCCACTCTCCCTCCATGAAATTGTAGGTTCACTTCCTCTAAATTTAAGTTTATTCATTCCTAACCCATTATCGTGATTAGTACTTAGGGCCAGTTTCATAGTCAAATTTAGTACGCCTCAAGTGCGGCGCTACACTAAGTACATGATGACACCTACCTAAACCAGAATGGAATGGGCCAGTTTCCTATGAGAGAACGACACATTCCATTCGAGTTTAGGTAGGTGTCGTCTTGTATTTAGTGTAGCGCCGCACTTGAGGCGTACTAAAGTTGACTGTGAAACTGGGCCTTAGGCTATGACCCGAACAAGTAGTGAGCTGTGGTACTAACAACACACACACATGAAACATATAATAGTTACCGATGCAATTGTGAGGTCCTTCACCGAAAGGAAGATAAGTGTACGGTGTCATTGATCTCTTGTTCTCTTCACTGAATCTTTCCGGGTCAAATCTCTCAGGCTCCGGGAAATATTCCGGGTCAGTGTGGAGACCATGAAGAGAGATATAAACAGGAGTTCCTTTCTCAATCATCGTTCCCGTCACCGGCTCCACGTAGTCCTTGGAACAAACCCGCTCCAGGAAGGCGAATGGAGTGTACTTGCGCAGTGTTTCTGGAACAATAGCACATATCACATAAAAATATAGATTTATATGAAATAATTATCTTGAATTTTAAACCGGACTTTTGGACTAGTGGTCAGAATTCCTGTCAAGTCAAATAGAAAATAAATAAATAAATAGGAACTTCGTGGTCAAAGCTATAAGGGCATAATTGGCACAGATAATAATTATAATTTTAACATGAAGCGTACTTCAAACTTACACCATGTTATTTATTTATTTATTTATAAAACCTTAGAGGAATTATGTTTAAAATATTAGCCTCCCATCCCCATTTCCCGACCTTGTCCTTTCATTTTTTTCAAATTAATCTTATTACATTACTTCTGGAATAAATACACATGTCAGTTGAATAACGCTAGGTTGAAATAACTGGAGAAGCTTAGTAATCTATACCTGATGGAATAAAGCAAAACTATATACCTGTAAGTATATATGAAAGGTGAAACTTTGAGGATGAGAGATAATTACGGGAATCATCCGTAACAGAATCTTATTGGAATAAATTGAAAAATGACACGTGGGCACGGGAATCGAACCCAGAAAACTTTGGCTAATAACTAAGCGTTATAATTGATATCATAGACACTGGTGACTCAGCTGTGGCTCTGTGTTGCCAATAGTGCCAGTAAATTATACAGGGTGTTTCACTCACTCTCGGCCCCTGAGTTTCTCTTATAACTTTCAAACTAATGGACGTAAATGGTGTATGAGACACTATCAGGAGCCGAGATCGAATTAAACATTCTGTACACCCCAAGCAAATCAAAATGGAAGAAAGCAAAACTATTATTAAGTATATATGAAATGCGAAGAAGTGGTAAGATAAGCCAAAGATCCCGGGTTCAACTCGCGTATTCAAGTGTCATTTTTTTCAATCAACTCGACTAATCTATACCTGAGACAACCATGTGAAGATACTTCATTTGATGAAGAGTCTCGTACGTGATATCTTCCCCTTGTTTGTGCACGACATCCACTATTTCCCGTCTCAACCTAGTCTGGATCTCAGGAGAAAGGGCCAGTTCGTACAGACAGAAGGAGAGGGTGGTTGCATTAGTTTCAAAACCCGCCGTGAAGAACACTGCTGCTTGAGCAACCAAGGTGTCGCCACTAAGCTCTAGGGAACAAAAATAAAATAACAATTCTTATTTAAAAAGGGTCACTTTGACATTTTGTATTTTAAAACAGTATCCTTTTTAGCTAGAATATTTATAAATACTGCAACATCTCTGTCCTGCTTCTGACAAAAACTATGTAAGGTCACTGGTTTTATCTGGGTGGGTGGAACCAACCCTACTACAGCACTACCTGGGCACCGTAGGGGGTTACATGGTTAGGATGGACCCCGAGCGGTAGGGGTTGGAATGGATGGTTCGTGGGGAGTGAGACTTGCGAGTTAGTCCAATAATGTATATTTATTAATCTATTCAGATGACTAAACTACTACATAAGTAACTGGTAGATCTCCCATGACGAGGGAGCAAGCACGATAGTGGGACTCGCAATATTTCCTCCAGACCCGCGATCGACCCTCCGGCGGGGTTGAACTACCAGTTCTCATTTGATTCCGTCGTTTAGTCAGTCATTGCTAGATACCGACCCACATGCACTCAGCATGGCTCCAAACACTAAACAATGTGTTATTCTATCACCTAACTTGCTGATCTCGCTATCCCACCAGCCAGGAAGGTCCATCGGTCTCACCATGTTCACTCGTTAACAGGATGCAAGCTATATGAGATATATTCTATTCTAAGCATGATGGCAACCCAACACTCTTGACTTCCAAGGAAATGTACAAGCGTGGGTTAACCTCTTGCCAGAAAAAAACTTTAAATAATTATGCTCTTACAATACATAATTTGTTATCGCATGATGTATTACTACCCATCAGTGTCTCGTCGTGGAATGTTGCGAGGGAAGCAGGTCTTGTTAAAACTGTACCTGTGATAAGTCCTCGCCCCTTTCAACCCTAGTTACCAATCATGCATATGATCTGCAAGCCTCACACGGGGAATGTAATCCCCTCGAAGGGTCACCTGGTGGTCTAGGGGTAAGGTGTCAGACATCTGTTCTGGGGGTCCGTGGTTCAATCCTCGGTCCCGGTACAGATTTATCTGATTACCAAACCCTTCCTTCACCTCTGACAAGACATCTTGTGAATGTGGGGAATGCCAGGCCTCCACCGTGGTTCGGATCCCACGTTAAACTGTAGGTCCTCCATTTCATCTCACAATCATCCTACCATTACACATTAGCGTCAGTGCGTATAACCCAAACGGGTAGTAAGATGCGGTGCTAATAATAATAATAATAATAATAATAATAATAATAATAATAATAATAATAATAATAATATTTCCCTCGATAACTGAGTAATGAGTGTTCTACTGAGGGGTGTGAACAGTCCACAGGTACAGTTTAAACTAATGCTGCTTAATCTGGCAACATCTCATGACACGCCACTGCTACACATCTAATCGATCAGCCTCTAATTACCCGTTTAGGCGTTCAAATGGTCAAAGGCATTACTCTCCCAATATAATGAAACGCCAATGACGGTTTAAATCCCGGTTGTGTGTACAAGTGAGTGGAGGTTTACACCTAGCTTGATTTTCACTCTCCACGCAAATGCAGTTACACGTCCTATAAATTGAACTTTCCTCATACCTAACACATTAGTGTAATAAGTAAAACCCGAACAGGTATTAAGACGTGGAGCTATAATAAATGAAAATAAAGAGCATATAATTACACTAAGGATGTACAGTTGTAAAAGTGAGATTTGAATTACTAGAATAATGTATTTATTTTCGTTGAGAATGTTATTGTTCTTTCTTGATTGAACACACTTTTGTTCTAAAATAAGAATTATATTTGAGAACTTCCCTGATACTTTCATTGCTATATAAGAAATTCTACCAAATTTACTGACGTTTTAATAATGTGTTGAGCTCGACTGCTGAGGACGAGGAGATCGAGGTTCGAATCTTGGTCGGGTGGACTGGGGGTGGTTTTTCCTAAATGTGGTTCCACTCTCCCTCCACGTAAATGCGGGCTCACTTCCTCTAATTCAACCTTCCCAATTCCTAATCCATTAACGTAATTAGTTCTTAAAGCGTATAACCCGAACGGGTAGTAAGACGCGGTACTAAATATTATTATTATTATTATAAAAATGTGTTTTAAGAACTTCGATTTACCTCAATAAATATGATCAAATTGTTTTCAGGTGGGAATGTAAGAGACGTGAGTTAAGGGCAGTGTGTTTCCAGTTTTTCTGGCAAAGCATTTTGAGTTTAATTTTCTTCACATGTTGATATCAGCAGCTGTGTAATATATGCTGTGATTTATGAGCATAGCGGCATTAGATGATAAACTTTTTAAATGAAGAGGAAAAGTTGTCATTAAATTAAAGCACATCCTTGACAAATATGCATTAACTGTTGATAGAAAATTAAATTCTATGTTTGTATAGAAACAAAATTACATTTATTTCGACCAAAACAAAGTTGTACTAAAAAAACTGTCAAAAAAAACCTACCCTTTCTCGTATTTCCTTCCACCCTACTTTAAAACTCTAAATTTTATCATTTTAAAAGCTAATAATAAAAATAATAGATTAGTTCATTTTCAACGAAGTTTCACCCGAAATGTCTCAATTCTGAGATCAAAGTAAATATTTTATAAACATAAATATAGCCTTCCCAAAACAAATGAAGCCATTTATTTCTAAAAGGAGGATAAAAGATCATTTAAATATAATTGAGGAGTTTTTTATTTGGAAGTTTTAGGACTGCAATATCCTTAAGAAATACAAAAGTATGAGAATGCTTTTTTTTTAAAATAGCTAATGATAAAAAAGGATTTGGCTACTCACCTAGCTTCTCTGTTCTCTCGTCCTTGGATAATTCCCCGTTCATCTTAACAACCTCATCATCTTGGATGAATCCTTTATTTTTCAACTGGATCAACAAATCGATCAAATCATTTCTTCTGGAGGGTGTTTTCTCTCTGACCTTTATAACGTCCCATAAAACCTTGCGAAAATATTCAGCCGTCGCTGCAGAAAAGAAACTGAACCTTCCTAAAGGGACCAACTTCGGCAAGAAAAACAGCACCGTGAATTCAAAAGCCCTGCGGAACGATAAGACGAAAGCTAGTCTCCCGAAGTTTCTAAACTCAGCGTCCGGGTCCTTAAGGGAGTTTGCCTCTATCCCGAACGCGCAGCTGGAGATGACGTCCGTAGTGAATTTAGCCATCGTCTCTTTGACCTCAACGTGCCGCTCTTTGCCGTAATCATCCAGATCATGGATATATCTTTTCAGGTTGGCAGCGCAGTCGGATATAAGGGGAAACATCCGCCTCATCTTGCCCGACGTGAAGACGGGTGTTATCTTCGCACGAAGATTCTTCCAAGGTTGTCCTTTGATGACGAACAAGTTCTGATGTCCCAAAGGGTCGGTCTTAGGGTCGCACTCTATGTGACGATCGGAGAAGATGTTGAAGTCTTTTACCAGGACGTTTTTAACTATGGTGGGATCACGAATTACGACTGACGGCCTGGAAATAACGACTCATTTAAAATACAATACGATCGTTATATATTTAAATATTGAAAACAATAGTAATGAACTCCAAATAATAACATTTTATAGGATTAACCCCCCCCCCCCACGTCTTACTACCCATCCGAGGGGTGAGGATAGTAAAGTCTTGCACTAAGGTGGGATGTAAGGGGACGCGAGGAAAGGCCAGTGTTTTAGCAGTTTTTATGGCAAAAAATTTGTTGGCCAAAATAAATCAAATACTTATTCAGTAGATATCAACAGTTTCTAAATATATATCATGAGCATGGTGGCATTATCTAACAAACTTTTTAATGAAGATAAGAAGTTGTCATTCAATTCCATACCACTATTGACAGATATTCAAAAACATTTGAGGTCAGTAGGTAAAGAAAATTAAATTATATGTTTGTACTGGAATAACATTTTATTTATTTTAACCAAGAAAAGTTTATGCTACAAAAACTGCGAAAACACTGGCTTTTTCTCACGAGACCTTCCATCTAACCTTAAATATACCCACATTTTTATGGAAAGAAAGTGGGAAATAATTTATAAAAATAAAACCTAAGTATGTGTGGCCGGGAGTCAAACCCTAAACTACCCAACACGGGGCAGGCAATACCAGACAATCTTAACGCCTTATTTGCCACGCCCACAAAAATATGGTCTGGGAATCATACATTTATCGCGGAAATTATTTAATCCACTGCCATCCAACATATTTTAAGTGGTGAAATTTCAAATATTTCAATTTTTAAAATATTTTTGTACTCGTATCAACAAGTGAGATTGATTAGACTCTTATTTGACAAATCCCCACTCTTGATCAAAATTTATTTTGAATATCTGCACTTATTTGTAGGTGTATTTTTGGAACATGCGATTTTATCTTTAAAATTAGCACCAACCAAGTTTTGTTATATTAGTACAATTTAGTACCAGGATCCTGGCTGCTATTGGAAATAATATTCTTGTGGATCAGAATAAGAAGGATAAATTTTTAAGAAAGGCACAAACATTCGCTTGAAGATCATATTGAGATCTCCATTTCGAAACGGAACCAAAATGTTAGCCAAAATGTTATTCAATAATTCAAACCATGAGCTACATATGAGTATGTTGTGCGATCTTTTCACACAATAGAATAAGTTATGATTAGCTCACTTTCCAAATATATAGAATCCAATCAGAGGTTTCCCTCGTCCCTTTTTGTAAATGTCCTCGAAAAAGTGCGAGGGGGATCGGCGCTGTAGTAACACATCTTTGAAGTTGCCGACAAAAGGCAGAGGCTTCACGAAGGGGACTCCCCTTTTCTTCCAGTAGGTGAATTTGTGCTCGAAATAGAAGTAGAGGAGAATTAGCAGGGAAATGAGGGCGACCGTCACATCGACTAGTAGAGAGTCAAACAACAGCGCCATCTAGAGACATAATGAGATAGGATGAGACAATACATTTGATAAAGTCAATTGACAATTAAGTAAAATAGTGTGACAAATATTCTGTGCACGAAATAATAGTGGAGGAGAGTTAAAAGGAACATAAAGGTCATCAGCCCATTGACAAATAGAGCCAGAAAAACAGTGTCATCTAGAGTAGTGGCTACCTACTGATGGCCCGTGATACTTTTTTTTTTTTCCCCAAAAATTTATTGAAAAAGTAATCTACTAAGAAAAATCGATATTTTATCTGATAAAAAGATAGTTTTGACTTACGTGGGAAAAATCCATGAAACCTCCAATTGATATTTTTGTTTAATCCCTTCCTTAAATATGATATATTATAATGACGTATAAAAGATAGTACATTTTAGTCAGAAAATTTGTTTGGATATCTAATTAAACATACTTATATTAATACTTCTTATTTAATTAGCAATTAAATACCTTTTCAAGTTTTTTTGTATAGCTTGACGAAAACTAGTCGATTATGAAGAGGCCCACCACTTAATTCGTGGATTAAATTGTGGCCCTCAGGTATTTTTTAAGTTGGAAACCCCTGGTTTGGAGTGTAAAGCCTTATTCACACGTTTTCCGAAAAATAGAAGGTAGCATCTGTTTGAGTCGCGGATCAGCTCCCACTATGTATGTTGATCCAAGAATCTTTAAAACGTAGCATAGAAACCAACAGTTGATTGTCAACCACTCTTTCTTCTCTATTGGATGAACAGATATTTTAGATTACTACCACTATAGATATTTTTTTTTATATTTAATGTTCTACCGCCTCTAAACGAACGAAAACAGTTTGCTACACGTTTGCTATTTTTATTACCATTGCGTCTTACTACCTGCTCAGGTTGTACGCATTTGTGATAATTACCCTAAAGGGACCGGGATAAGGACGGAAGCGTTTTGTAGGTAATCTACCCGCATTTATGGGCAAGGAGAGTGGGAAACCGTTTAAGAAAACCCACCCCCAACAGACCTGATCGGGATTTAAACCCAGATCTCCCCCTCATCAGCACGTCAGTCTAACACGAGATCGACGAAAGTGACGCCTCAGAAAATTCGGCTACTGAAAGTGGGCCTGGTTCTATTTAACGCACCTTTTCTAATCACTTCAAAACAGACGACATAGCTGTCTGCTTGTGTCTAGTTCAACAGTGATCCGTTCTGGTAGTCACGAGCACTAAATCCCAAGCTCTGGTTTGCCAGTGACGGGAAATTTGGGGTTCAAATCCCCAAAACAATAAGGGTAGATTATTTTTTTGAATGGCTTACCACTCTTCCTTCGCACAAATACGGGTAAATTTGCTCTAAACGGGGGGGAAATGTTTCCGTAGATGCGCATTGATTGAGTCAGTGGGTTTTTGAGATTTTATTGGGTCTACCAAGCAGATGTTGTCGAGCAGAGCCAGCAAAGTTGAAATCATTTAAACTCGAGCCGAGTGAGCCAAGCGAATGGCATTGAAATATTTTGATTAGTTCAAATATAATCACGTGACCCCGTTTATTCTATTCTCTGATTATTCGGCGAATATAGGATTCTATAGAAAGACGGTATATAAGGCGTAGTCCTACCATTCACGATAATGTTTGTGTTGTCCATGTGAAGATTTCGTTACGGAAAAGAAATACACGGAAAGCTTTGAAATGTGGTGCTAGAAAAGACTTGAGAAGATCAAGTGGACAGACAGGGTGACAAATGAAGGAAGTCCTATGAAGAGCGGCTGAGAGGAGAACTATTTTGGATGTAAGTCTTTGTTACAAAGATAACTGGATTGGACACATCCTTAGGAGGAGTTTTCTTCTGTACGACGCAATTGAAGGAAAGGTTGAGGGAAAGAGGAGCGTAGGAAAAAGGATTCAAATATGGGATGACTTGAAGGAAAGAAAAAAAAAATCTGGAAGCTGAAGGAGGAGGCAGAGGACAGGGTGCATTGACGGTCTAAGTTCACTGACAAAAGGACTGGACCTGTCGTGAGACAGAACAACTAATAAATAATCTTCATTATTGATTATAAAAATAACAAATGATTGAAAATAAAGTTTTTATTTTTTTCAATAGTGGCTTTTATTGCTCTCAAAAAAGTTTATTTTTATCTGAAAATGACTAGAGGTATTAATGTGTGTATAATATAGCCTAGGTATTTTTCTATGTATTATGTGTGTGTTTGTGAAAGCTTAGATATTTGTAGAATAAATATACCAAAGACCACAGAGAAAGACAAGAGCAAGGAAATAAATTTATCTAGATTTTAATTAACTATGCCATTTTTTTTAAATAAGTGAACTTAAAACAATAACAGCTTAATCCAACCAATAGGAATGAGAGGGATATCTAATGAAAGTGCGCCAATATTCGCATGGAGAGATAATGGGAAAACTATATTAATATATCACAGGGGAGCTCGACTGAGATTCATACTCCAACTACTTTGTTACTAGTGAACTAGAAAAAAAAATTAGAGTGACACCTTTTTCCTTGTGTCCACCGATGTGAAAATCAAATGGTTCGATAATCACAATTAAAACCTTAAAATAAACTGTTATAACTGAGATATTACAAAAAAAAAACCACCTGATTAATGATTGATGCGAAATTATTTAAACATTCCAAAATCGTATTTTAATGTTGTATTTTTACTTACCCTGATTACTGAAAATCCGAAGACAAATATTTTTCTGAAGAGTCGTCTGTATGGAGTGTGTAATGATTTGTATTCTTGAGTGACTGAAACGAGATTCCAATAATAGCAGTTTGCTTCTTTACTACCTTACTTATATAATTGGGATTTCCAAGAAAATGACAGAGAAGAAAATATTACAGCTTGTAGCAATTAGTGACACGCCAACTTGTATAAACTGGAGGGGGAAACAAGTTTGGTACACACAAGAATAACAAAATAACAAATATGACTATCACAGGCCTTCATATTATCTAATTCCACCATAGTCTATAGACGCCAAGTTCTTTAACATTTATTTAGAGTCACACCCTAATTTATTTGATTTTAAAATACATTGGCTCACACCTTCACTGTAAGCTCATTTATAAAATACAAGTATCTACATATATGTATGTATATATATATACCATTATATATATGCATATTTATATATATTTTAATTTGGCAACTCATTCTACTAACCGGTCTGGCTGTATGCATATTATGAAAGTACTAATTAAATTATTGTGTTTGGAATGTGAAAGGTTTAATTTAGAGGAAGTGTATCCGTATTTACGTGGAGGGTATAGTATAAGACCATTGATGAAAAAACACCCTCAATCCACCCGACCCGGATTTGAACCCCTATCTCCCCGTCATTGGTGGTCTAGTCTATTACGAGAGAAACTACTTAGAAAAGGCTTGTCCAACCTTCTCCGGATCAGGACTGCTTAAGTTCTTGGTAAACTGGCCGGGTGCCATATATGATATTTATATTATCTAATTACCAAATATACATACATGCATACACATAGTCGGTGACCTGGCGGTCTAGGGGTAAGGTGTCGGACATCTGTGCTGGGGTCCAGGGTTCAATCCTCGGTCTCGGCACAGATTCATCTGATTGCCAAACCCTTCCTTCACCTCTGACAAGACGTGTATTAATCACAACTTGTGAATGTGTGGAATGCCAGGCCTCCACCATGGTTCGGATTCCACGTTAAACTGTAGGTCCTCCATTTCATATCACAATCACTCTACCATTACACATTAGCGTAAGTGCGTATAAACTGAACGGGTAGTAAGACGCGGTGCTAATAATAATAATATCACACATTAGCGTGAGTACAACATGAACAGGTAGTAAGACGTGGTGCTAATAATAATATTACACATTAGCATGAGTACAACATGAACAGGTAGTAAGACGTGGTGCTAATAATAATATTACACATTAGCGTGAGTACAACATGAACAGGTAGTAAGACGTGGTGCTAATAATAATAATCTATTACGAATGGACATACGTGAAAGCTAGAAAAAAATAATTGGTCTAATCTCACATATTTATACGTCAAGTCATGCTATCTGCAGCAGTCACTTTTGATAGATATCTTCAAAACTTACAAAATAACACTAGGAATATATGTTATCAATGTCGACACCCAAAAAATAAGTTTTTATTTTCTAAAAGATGCTTCCAGTGTCCTTTTGTAAAAAAAAATACAAAAACAAAATCAAGGTTTAGTTGGACACAACCTAACAATCATATTATTATTAGCACTGCGTCTTACTACCCGTTCGGGTTATACGCACTTACGCTAATGTGTAATGGTAGAGTGAATGTGAGATGAAATGGAGGACCTACAGCTTAACTTGGAATCCGAACCACGGTGGAGGCCTGGCATTCCCCACATTCACAAAACCTAGCAATCAAATTACTACACCTCCCTTGAAGGGATTAAGTGGACAGATGGGGTGACAAATGAAGTCCTAATAAGAGTGGGTAAGAAAAGAACCATTTTGGATGTGATTCTTCGGTGCAAAGCAAGCTGTATCAGACATATCCTTAGGAGGAACTGTCTTCTGCACGACGTCATAGAAGGAAAGGTTGAGGGAAAGAGGAACTTAGGAAGAAGGAGGATTCAAATATTAGATGACTTGAAGGGAAGAAGAAAAATCTGGAAGGTGAAGGAGGAGGCAGAGGACAGGGTGCGTTGGTGATCTAAGTTCACTGACAAAAGGAATGGACTTGTCGTAAGACAGAACACATAATAATAATAATAATAATAATAAATTTACTAATCCTTATGAAACTTGCCTTACAAAATTATCCCAACAATTTCACCCGTGTATATGGTCACCCTCCCAACATGATGATAAGGGTCTTCGACGTCAACTCGATACAATCAATTGTGGAAAGCATATCTTGTACAGTTAGGTTACAATTTCTTGTAGGCCCCTGCAAGCTTTTGTACAATAAGTTGTGTTGTGTGTCCCGCGTGTTACAAAACTACCAAACAATATATTAGGGATATGTCAAAGTCATGTGTGTATGATAACAAGTCTTAAGGTCGGATGCAAGATAATGTCAATTAAGGTAATTATTTTTGTAGTTTATTATTATTATTATTATTAGCACCGCGTCTTACTACCCGTTCGGTTTTGTACGCACTTACGCTAATGTGTAATGGTAGGGTGATTGTGAGATGAAATGAAGGACCTACAGTTTAACGTGAAATCCGAAACACGGTGGAGGCCTGGCATTCCCCACATTCACAAGATGTCTTGTCAGAGGATTTTTGTAGTTCTTATAAAAAACAAATCTTGGACCAAATTAAATAAATATTGCTTCATTTTATACGTTTAGTCTAGTTTTCTGCCCATAGTAACATCAATAATTATTGAATGTGTGTAATAAATATCGCAGAAAGGGATTGGATACTGGGGAATGAATGGGGTTATATAAAGATGAGTTACATACCCTACACTCATCACACAACATTGTTAGGATAATCAAGTCTATTAGATTATGGTGGGCAGGACATGCACCGCGAATAGGAGAATCTAGAACTTTGTTCAAGGTATACTTCCTGGCAAACCCAATTGGAAGAGACCATTGGGAAGACCTAGACGCAGATAGGGGCATATTTATAATGGACCTGATAGAGCAAGTATGTAATGACGTGACTGGATATAGCTATATCAAGGTAGGGATAGGGTGTAATGAGGTGGACTGGATATAACTAGCTCAAGGTAGGGATAGGGTGAAATGAGGTGGACTGGATATAGCTATCTCAAAATAGAGATAAGGGGTAATGAGGTGGACTAGATAGAACTAGCTCAAAATAGGGATAAGTGGCATAGTTTTGTAAGTGTGGCAATGCACTTTTGAGTCCTTAATGGCATATAGTAGGTGCATAAGTAATAAGCATTACGATGGGTAGAAGATTAAACTAAATGCATCTTTACTGGAGAAATATTTTGCTTTTTTTTTCAATACATTTTTTACACAAAACTGAAAAATTACTGAACTAAGCTCATGTCTTCCTCCATCTCACCTTAAGCCGTGTAAATTAAGTGTAAATTAATTAGTCTGATCAAGTTTGATCTATGTCGCTGGTTGCGAGAGTCATAAGTAAATAATTGCACAGTTTTATCAGTCCTATATCCCTTTACTGTAAGAGAACCAAGGGGATAATGTAACCATAGCCCTCCCTCTTGTTCGGATGCTTTTGGCAAAAGCCGAGATGCGTATCAATTTTCTATAGCTGGGGCTTATACCCCACATCCTCTCTGCTGCCCAACGATTCGGATTTTATTTTGATCACAATAATTATCTAGAGAAATTAGTTGTATCAACCAACCATGACCTTTGTATATATGATAAGTAGTAGTTAACAGTTGACTACTCCTGTATTATCATGTATGTTAAAAGGTCAGATTATTTTTCAAAGAATTTAATTGATGGCAAAGGCATGTTTAAGCAATTTTAATTTTAGAAACTCATGACGTATTGCATGTTATCTTCTTCTTTTTTCTTTTTTTTTTAAATGACAAAGAAACTGATATTTGAAAAGTAGTGATTATACAATCATATTGTAACAGTAATAAAGATGACCTTGGAATAATCTCTATTGCACAAAGCTGGTCTTGTAATTTTGTTTTTAGATGGAGTACAATGGCGGGATTATTGAAATAGATTTTGAGATCAGTTTATTGTGGATATTTTTGAGTTATTATTGTTTTTGGAGGTAAGTGAAAAAAAAAGTGTGTCGACAGAAAAAAAAGTCAAGATAATGGTTTTATTTTTAAATTTAAATAAAATGAGATTTTTACTTAGTAAAGTAATTCCTTGAGTCGATCACTGGAGAAGAAAGCACTTATCAAACATAACGGTCTATTTCAAAATTACTTCATATACAATTGTAATTCGAGTTGCGTTTGCAGTACTTCGACTTACGACTAGCAACATCTATAACGAACCCCTTTAAAGATAATTTATACCGTTCTTATTAAGATGAAGCACAGCTGCTAGAACCATAGCAGTTTTGTTTGTATGTTTTTCTTTTCTCGGTCAGAACCTCGTATTTAAGTACCATACAACTTAAGCATGTTAGGGGCCATACGCTTATGTACTATCTCTATTTAAGCTTATAGTTTCAGGGATTAGGAAGACAATATTCAGAGGAAGTGAGCCCACATTTGCGTGGAGCGAGCGTGGAAAACTATTTTGGGGAAAAAACCTTCAGTACACCCGACCAATATTCGAGCCTTGATCATCCCGTCATCTGCATTCTAGTCTACTGCGAGAGTAGCGTATTAGACCATGCGGCCATTGAATGGGTCATATAATGACTGTAGGTCAAAGCTGACCAAGCTTCCTTTTGTCAACTATCCTGACTTGAAGGATCTGCTCCTTGCCAATCGGTCAAGAGGACCTAAAAATTAAGGTAAAACCTGACACCCATCAAGTTGATGGTAGTTATAGTCTTAAGATATACTTATCACCACGTCTTACTACCCATTAGGGTTATACGCTTAAGTACTAATTACGCGAATGGGTTAGGATTTGATAAGGTTGAATATAGAGGAAGTGAACTCATATTTGCGTGAACTAAGAGTGGAAAACCATTTACGAAAAACCACCCCCAGTTCACCCGCGTGAGATTCGAACTTCGATCTCCCCATCCTAGGCAGTCTAGCTCAACAAGAGATTAGCGCGTTAGCTAACTACGCCGGCAAGGCGGGTAGTATTAAGATTTAAGCTATCTCTCTCTCTCTCCTAAGATCCGGCGGACTGTACGGAAGTGGTTAAGACGCCCCGCGCATGAAGGGGTCTCGGACGTCGTGTGTGATGGATAACACTCTGTCACGTTATAGTCGAACTTGGGACACGTTAGTTAATGTGTGGGTTACTGACATGATGCCATCCATGCTTCTTAAGTCTTTATTTAGCATAATTCAAACACCATCACATTTAATGCAGCCTTCCCCATAGCCAACTTGACAAAACGACGACGGCAGGAGGAGTGAAGTAGTAACGATATCATAAATATTAGGGGTATGCAAAGATCACTTTTCAATTCGAAGCAAAGTCACTAAATTAAAGTTCATATCTAAAAATAAATTCGTGTTTAGCTATTTTTTGTATATGTTGCATAACTGCAGTACTTACTTTAGGTATAGAATACAAGTTACACCTGTATTTAAACACAGCAAATATAAAATATGCCTATAGAAAAAAAATTTTTTTTAACATAAAACATTTTTATTGGTGAAGCTTCGTAAATTGTCGAATCCAGAATTTTATTTGAGAATTGAGATCGAAATTGTCGAATATTCAAAGTGAAGTTGAAGCTTTCAGAGCTTCATACACTCCTAGTAAATATTTTTATATGGACTATAAACATTTTGCATGTGTAGTTAAAAACTAAATATAGAAACAAGCCACTTTATCAAGTAAATATAAATATATTTATGCATTTTTTACCAAATCTAATTACAAATTTTAATTAATAAATTTGATTTGGTTATATTATTTTTAATTTGTAAATATACCTATTTGTTTTAATTTGATCTAGTCACATATATTTTTATGTGTTCGTTAAATAGATCGTATTCATGGGAGCAGGCAAAGGGATAGACAACAAACTTCTCGACAAGCTATAAAAAATTATTTGGAAAGCTGGTTGGGTCAAGTGGCTGACATGAGAACCAATTGCTCAACAAACATCGAGATGAATCCAGTTAAGAGTGGCTCAAGGGACAGACAAGCTATTTCAAAACTAACAAAGTTATAAACATGGTAGTAGTGGTTGAAATGACAGTTCTGGACCACTTTATACCATAAGGTTAACATTGATCCACCACAATGAATTGGGTGGATCACTTTCTCCTCTAACCCAACCTAACCTATCAGGCTTTTAATTACACAAGAGTACCTTATGTTCTTGTATTTCTCATTCTGCCCCTTGCAGCCCCC